>VWZZ01005972.1:26619-46328 GCA_013399095.1 Psophia crepitans
TTTTTCTCAATGAAGAAATCGGGATTTTCCGGGCAGCGCGGGTCCCCGCGCACTTAAGGGAGCAAAAGCGGTCGCTTCCCGATGCACTCGGGTGGGAGGAGTTCTCTCCGCTCCAGGCTTGTCTTAATCCGTCCCAAAATTAAAACGATGGAGGGGCAGAGGCGAAACGTAAACCCTTTCGCCCTGCACAGGGAAAGCCATGAATGAGGCCGGGCTGTCCCCGCCCAGCGCCACTGCGGTCTGCGAGGTTTGTTTCGCCTGCTCCCCTTCTATGGTTTAAATAACACGAGTCTGGATGTATATTAAAGTTTGATGAGCAGCTCCCTGAATTCTTAACAAGCCTGGCATTTACTCCTGAGATTTTGGCTGGGTTTTCATTGTGAATCCCTTTCAAACAACGATTTCTGACACCACCCCCCCCCCAAAAAAAAAAAAGGCAAAGGAAAAACTACCAAAACCAAAAAAACAAAAAAAAANCAACACCAAAACAACAACAACAACAATAATAAAAAAAAACCCAAACAAACAAACCCAAAAAAAAACCCAAACAAAAAAATCCCCCCCAACAAACCCAGCAAACCAACATAAACCAACAGTAAGCCGAGGACGGGGTGGACAGGGCTCGATCCCAGAGCTGCAGTTTGCAGGGCGATGTCAAGGGGCTGGCTGTGTCTTGGCTCCCCTTTTTCCACACCAGCACAGGGATGGGGCAGAAGTGAGAAAAGCGTTGTTTTGGGGTGAGGATGGGTGTAGATGATGCTTGTTTTTGAGGGGTAGTGAGAAATGAGCATGCTAATAATGAAATAACCCTGATGGAGAGGTCAGTCCTGGAGGTGCCTGCTCTGGCATAGAGAAGAATGCCTCTCAAGAGGGCTCGAATGAGTCTGTAGGGATTCTTCCACCAGGGGCTAGTCTTGACAGGGGAGTCTTCAGAAATGGTTGTGGTGAGAGATAACTCTGGTGCACAGTGTTGCACCTGCCTGATCTCTTGTCCTCCACGCTAGGAGCTGTACATACATGCCCTGTTACACAGTTAGAAGATAAATACCACTGAAAAAGATTGTCATGATTTTAAGTTTGGCATGGAGAAGATGAACTTCTGGCAATAGAGGAGATTTGACCTGGTGAATGTCCCTTGGGTAGTGGGGAAGGACACAGAACCAGTGATCTGCAATGACCTGTAGGATGACCTGCAGACTCGGTCTTTGCTATCTGCTATGAAATGAAAAGGTGTTTTCCTCCCTTTCTTCAGTTATTCCCATCACCTCTGAATACTCTGTAACTTTTCAATACCATTTTTAGAAATGGGATGAGCAGTGCCGGATACTGAATCATTGCAAATAAGGACAAGCCATAAAGTTATGCAATACGTTCTCCAGTCTCACATCCTGTGATCCAAATCAAACATTCTTTTCTTAGTAGATGGCTTTTTACACAATTTCTCCCTTCCTCTCCCCCTGCATACTCCTGACTATGACAAAGCATGAGAGACCTAGGCTCTTGCATCAACCTTTGTTCTCTAGACAATGTTTTCTGTTTAACTTTCTCAGTTACCCAGCGTCAGCTGGAGCCACAGTCCCTAGCAACTCCGGAAAGGCTATCCAGAGCCTCCAAGCCCAACAGGAGAAAGGAGTGAAAGGAGAAAAGGGTGAAAAATCTAGTTCATTCTAAACTTCTGGTTGGAAACTCTTGATTTTTAATAGAATCTGAAGAAGTGATTCAAGGTGGAGTGAGATATTCTTGCCATAAATTTTCAAGTTTGAAAGGAAGAGGTTATAAATTTTGGTTTCTGGATTTAATTCTACCCTAAGAGGCATGGAAGGGTACATGTAGTGAAAATGACACAGTTATCTATCCATGGGATGAGTTTTGCTCTTCCAGTATATTTTAATAATTTTACTTACCTTTTCTATGGCATCTTTCCCCAAACCTAACACTTTGTAAATATTGCTTCTGCTTTCAGATACGTCGATGACAGTATTGCCATTTCAGTCCAATATTAAAGGAATAAGCTCTAAATGAGCAAATCTTTATATGCCTCAGAGAGACTTTAGGTGTACGTATTCCTGTGCCTGTTTTTACTGATCTAAGTCTACATCAGTCAGCTGAAATTGTAGAACAAGGTCAGCATATAACATGTGAGATGTGGAAAGGAATCGAGTCCTAGAGGTCAGATTAAAGTCTGAAATGAAGTCAGAAGTAAAGTTTTGTCTGACTGCTGCCTGTTTTGCATAGCTGTGGTGCCTATGTAGGAGGTGTTATCAAATGAGAAAGAAATGCCTGACACATTGTCCAGAATGTCTGGGCTAAAGGGATGCCGTTGACTGGTCCAAACCTAAATGTCATGCTTACAGTATGTGGAGATTCTTGTTCGAAATAAACTGTATTGGTAGTGGCAAATACAATTTCATTATATTTTCTCATTCAATTGAATGAGAGAAATTCTCTATGTAATATAACAATCACTGAATCAATGGTACCGAAGAAGTAGCCAGCAGAATGGCATACGACAAAAATATCATGATCTCCCCGTGACATTTGTGAAGATAGATACATGTCAGAATGAAGGTTGTCTTCTTACCCCCAAGTCAGCTGGGGAGGATTCCTTTTAGGAATTTTTACTGACTGACTTTTCATCTCTGGACTTCATTGTACTGATCTACCTTGTCTGGAAACTGTCACTGAGGGAGGCAATCCTAGAAGTTTCTTTAGCTTTTAAACAGACTCTGCAATTATCCACTTCTTTGATCACTGTAGCCATTACTACAGTGCTGAGTTCCCTCTCTGGAGTGGCTCTTCCTGGGGGAAACGTAGTTTTGGGGTAGTTTCCCTGCAGCCTTATTTTCCCTTTCCATCTTCTATGGTGTCCCAGGAGTGTCTATGGAGGAGGCCTTCCACTTTCATGCTTTGGGAAGTATCCACCAAGCTCTCCCCTTTTCTGTATCCAAGGTTTATCTGCAAGTGAACAGCAACAATAGATGTAGAAATTGGAGTTTCCTGTGTCAGAGACTAATAAAAAACACGAAGTGAAGAGTGTTATAAATCTAACCTCGTGTAAAGAAAAGTATCTTTTCTGTAACTCTGACTTTCAATATGCTTTATCTTTTAGCATCTGCTTTTGCGTATATGGACTCTGTGTGGACAGGAGCCAACCTCCCCCCCTGCCCCAAGCCAACAGCAGTCTTTCTTCCATTGATGTCAATGAGCCTAGGTCAGAGCACAGGGCTTGTGAGTGATCAAAGACAGCTCTACATAAAAAAGACTTCCTTTTCCAGGTCAGTCTGCTCCTTGTCCCTTTACAGAAAATATATTATCAGCATACAAACACAAGTCAGAACAAAAAGGATAATAATTTTTAAAGTGGTAAAATGAAGACCTTAATTTTATTTTTTGCTGATTTACAAAGTGCAGGGCTGAGCCTACTGGGAACATTAAACAACTATTAAGTGTTGAGAACTGTCATGTTGAGAAGATGTCTCATTCTAGCAAAATTAATCCAAGTAGGTAGCTCAAAATATGCCTGCAAGTACCTCACTACCAGTTGTCAAGGCTGGATCCCCATGCCAACTTGGATATGTTTTTTCTGGTTTTTGTAATTGGTTTTTTTTTTGATAATTTACACTAGAACTTTAGTAAGGAAGGCTAAGCAAAATGATACATCATGGGACAATAAAGGGACAAATATTTCCTCCATGCATTAAAAAAAGGCCAATTCAGAGACATGGAGAAAAGAATCTGTTCTTTAAAAAAGATGTGTGATTTTGACTTTTGGTATGTGAGTTCATTTCTTACTAAATGAGCTACTGTCAAGAGGTAACTTGACAAAAAATGTACCCATTTGCATGAACTGCACGTGTGGGGCTTACACGCATGTGCAGTACAAATACAACAAAGTATGGAAGGATAAATACCAATGTGTCATATCTGTAGTCAGAATCAAGCCTTAGGCTTCATTCTTCACTCAAACAATAAAAAAAAAGGTGTTATTGAATAACTCAGTGCAAGATTTACAACTGACTACAGTGCAATAAAAAAAAAACCAAAACAACAAACCAACACTCCACAAAGTAATTCATGTACAGAAGCCAGTTAAATGAGGTAGAGAGAAGCAGGTCCAACATTTCTGCAAGCTGCTTTCATGTTATATTGTGCAGAAATTGTAAAGAAAAAAAGCTGTTAGCTGAAGTGCTGTGAATTTTGTCTTCATGTGTTTATTCATCTGGGACCTAAGAAGTGTCTTAGCTGTCTGCAGGACAAATCTCTGCATATAGAAGAGCGTCCTGCCTTGGAGGCAAAGCAGTCCTTAGCTCAAGAATCAGTAATCTTGGTCTCCGGTTCTGGATCCCAGCAATGTATTAGATTTTTCTGAGTGATAGCATTACACACCCAAGCTTTTGCTGTGGCTGTGACCACGGTATGTTCCCAGACTAACTATTCCTGGTAGTTAGAAATCTTCATCTGTATGTCAGATGTGTTTCTGATTGGTCTCAGATAGCATGAGCCAAAGCAAATTGACCTTCTAAATCACAACGCTGCCCTCCAAATCTGATTGTCAAGACTGTGGGCTGTTGGCTACCCCAGTCAGACCTTACATTTCCCTGTTACCACTAGCTCTCATTATTTGAAGATGGCACCATTCCCAGAAACTAAAAAGTGGTTGTGTTATGTATATCTATATCAATGTTATCCCTCACTAATTGAAATAAATCTTACGTGGCGGAATTCTCTTCTGAACGGCTTCCTCTTTTAGCTTTATGAAATTACCTGAAGAAAAGCATTTCCTCACTGGTCAGATGTAAGTGGCATGTCTTTTCTATTTCCCGCATTTTAAGTTATACAAGTATTGCTAAGAGAAGAAAAAGGGTGGGCTTATTTCTTTTGTAATGGGCCAGGTCAGTAGAGCACACCCATGGGTGTAAGATCAGGAAGAGAAGTGCTATGTTTGCACATTACAGGGAAACCGTTATATGCAAAAGAAGCTATGAGATATTACGACTAGTTATTCCTAACCTTTTGGGATTGAACACACTCAAGCCAGTTGCCATTAAGGTCTCTTTTAGGGAGGTATAACATCCATTTTTCACTTCAGGAAAAGGCTGCCTTGGGAAGTTATTTTCCAGAGAAGTACATAACCTGAACCAGATCCCTCTTAGGCAGGTTTTCCAACCTTAGTTGCACCCATCAGCATGATGCTGGTAGAGGCAAATGTGAGATGGAAACATGGCAACTGGATGTGCTTCTGGTTGTTCTCCAAAACCTCATTGCGATCTTGTGTTGCCAGCTTTTTGGGTAACACTGAAAAATGAGTACATTTCCAAAGCAGACCTAGAAAGAAACACCACTCCCATCATTCACAGAGCACCTCTTGATGTACACAAGAAAATCTCATTAGCTAAATTTCGATCCTGTTCTTCACTCAGAAACATCTTTATTTTATTTACTTAAAAATGTATGTTGATATAGTTCACAGAGTTGCATTTACAGATGTTAAGGGCATAAACCATCTTACGCCCATATCTGACACTTCAACATGGATCGTCAACAAGAATCAATTCCAGGTAAGTTAAACAATAGCAGGACTTGAGTAGGACCAGACAAATTCATCCAGATCTATCACAGTCCGTAGTAAATAATCACAGTAGTTGTCTATCCTTAATATAACTGAAATTATGCCTCTTTTCCACTGGATGTTTTTCTACCAGAGTGAAAACTCCCCTATTAAACAGTGTCTGTTCCCCATGAAAGCACTTACAAACCATAATCAAGTTATTCCTTAGCTTTTACTTTGATACACTAAATCTAAATAGACTTTCCCTGTGGAATCACTCAGTTTTACAGCTTTTTTTGGTTTTGTTTGTTCATATTCTTGTGATTCTTTTCTGAACTACCTCCAATTTGCCAGCATCCTTCCTAATTTGCTGACATCAGAGCTGACATTATTCCAATAGTTTTTACAAATGCCAAATGCAGAAGTAATACAACCTCTTTACTCGCCTTTGATGCTTTCCATACAGAAAAAGATTGCATTGACCCTTTTGGCAACATGATTTCAGAGGGCTCTGGGGCTTTACTGGTTGTTTATCAGGATCTCCAGTTCATTTTTCAGTCTTCAGCTTCTGAAAGAAGAACCCTTCTTATGTGAATAAGACCTGAGATGTTTGTTCTTAAACGTTTGGGTTACATGCAAAACAC
Organism: Psophia crepitans; assembly: GCA_013399095.1. Classification (NCBI taxonomy): domain Eukaryota; kingdom Metazoa; phylum Chordata; class Aves; order Gruiformes; family Psophiidae; genus Psophia; species Psophia crepitans. The sequence goes on from VWZZ01005972.1 coordinate 32,812, forward strand.
CTGTTCTTTCTTTTGCACCTCCTCAAGTGATGCTGAAAAGGCATCAACACTTCCAAATGTTGGTTCATTGAAAAATATTAGCAAAGGCACTGCTTGCTCCCCCACTGCTAGTAGTGTTAATAATAACCCAAGGCTGATGAGCAGTCCCTGCAGAACTGCTCTCTGATAGCCCCATGTTACATTAGGCTGCTAGATTTCCTGCTAGCCAGCTTTAAGACAAGTTGGTTGGCCAGGTGTGTTCATCACATTAGTTCTGATTTCTGTCAGAATCTCTTGTGGTACTGCATGGCAAATGCATCCAAAGTCAAAGTATACGATATTACCACAATTGCTTTTATCCAGCAAATTTGTAGTCTTATAAAAATAGCACATTAATTTGATAAGATCTTTCTTCCATTAATCTGTGTTGATTGCCGTTAATTAAATTGCACTGTTTTACTACTTTATTAATTGACTTTCTTATCAACAACTCCATCACTCTGCCTGGAATAGATGTCAAACTGACAGGCCTATAATTACCTGGTTGCCTTATTTTGTCTGCAGAAATATTGGCAAAATATTAACTTTTTGCCAGTCCTTCTTCAGAAGGATGTTGGTTTTAGCCAGTGCGTGCCTCTGTCTTAATTGTGGATTTTTGAAGATATAATGACATTTTTCTGACTTGCTCTAAATTATTATTCACATTTTATTTTGGTTTAAATTTTGGCATCCAGGCTGGCTGATACATCCCTTCATTTTTTTCTGCTTTGTGGAACGGGATCTTTTAAGGCAATAAGTATAAATTGTACCGGTTAGGACTTTATCCTGCTTACATATAAAACATGTAAAATGCATTTTAAAAGCACATAAAACATAAACCCAAGACATTTTCACTTCCACCTAAGCAAACTCTAAATTTTGTGATTAATGCTTCTCTGTCAGGATGAGGGCTAATGTAGAAGTTTCCCATGCGAGATACAGCTCTTTTTGAGTCAGGAAGTTGTTTTGTGTATTTTTTCTTGAAAATCCAAGAATGCTTTAGTACTTGCATCATGAGACATCCCTTTGCTCTCCTTTCAGATTTATCTTGCCAAGACTGAAAGTGCCATATATAGTGAAAGGCTTTTAAAAGGCTAATCAGGAAGGTCACCCTACACCCAGAGGTAGGGCTGGTTAGATGAGCCAGTTCTGGGTTTTTTGGAACAAAGCCTTGCTTCATGCTATACTGTGAGCGTTACCACACTGCTGGCACTGAAGACTGAAGTCTGTGAGAGCATTAAAACCAGAGAGTTTTCCCTGAGTACTAGCCTGGGTTTCATCAGAACATATTAGCCAGGGAAAGTTACTGTCGGTCATGATTCTGGCTCAGCGCTGGGCTGCTACTGCCCAGGTGTGTCCTAGCTCTCAGATGAGAAGCATCAGATCTGCCATAATCTGGAGAAGGGAGAGGGGAAAAAAAAAAAAAAAAAAGGAGAAAAAAAGAGTCAGATCATTTCATTGTCCTTCCACATCTGTGCTCTGGCTGCAGGTAGCAGAGGTCTCTTTCAGGTCCCATGGAGCGTGAAGAGTAGCAGCTCTGCAGGCACAAGCCTGTGCCTCTTTGCTTGCCAAGTGCTTCCTGTTTGGATTTCCATGAGCATTTTTTTACCCTCCATTTACTTAAGTGATGACATCAACCAGACAAAAAGGTATACGATCTTACTCAGAATGATCTTTTTTTTCATCTTCAAGCATAGGAGTTTTGAAGAATGACCACACAAAGTCAGATCACTGGTCCTTCTAGTCCAGTATCTTCTCTCTGACACAGGGCAACAGCAAATGTCTGTGGGAGAAGGCAAGAACAGTGAACGCATATAATGGCACACCCTGAGAGCAGGCTCTCAGGCCCCTCTCCCAGTGATTTGCAGCCCATTTGATCACTGAACCAGCGGCAGTGCCTTTTTGTGTGATACCCATCAGCGGATTTTTCTTCAGTGAATTCTTCTGATTTGCTTTTGAGCCCTCGTGTGCTCCAAGCAACCGCAGCATCCTGTGGCCAGGCATTCCATAACTTAATTGTATATATGAAAAAGTAACTCTTTGTTTGAACTTGTGTCATTCAAGCCTCCTAATTTCATTTGATACCCCCTCGTTACTGCGTTAGAGGAGACAGCAAACAGTAATTCTGTACTTACTTTCTCCCTGCCATTCATGATTTTATAGACCCTGTATTATATCCCATCTCTTTTCCCAGCTGAAGAATCTCAGTCTATTTAATAATTCCTTTTATAAAAGATCTAATTTCACTGTTCCTTTTCTGGTTCTGCTGTACCCTTTGGGGTGGGAAACCAGAATCCCACTCAATATTCAGGATGCAGCATCAGTATGGATTCATAGTGACACACTGTTGGCTTCTGATTGTGCTGTTATTTCTTTCTAACAGTCGTTGATACTGACTTGCCTTTCTGACCACTACTAATTGCTCTGCTGATTGTGACAGCCTATGGACTATGGCTGTATTTGTGACTCCAAGATTTCTGCATCCCCTCGGTGATTAAGACCAGATCAGAGCCCATTGCTGGGTCATGCAGTTAAAGTTATTTTTCCCCCTTGTGAACTGCTTTGCATTTATCCACATTAGATTTCCTCTGCCATTTTATTACCCAGTCTGTAGCATAAGGCCCCTCTGCAGCTCCTCAGAGTCAGCTTTCATTTTTATTACCTCACATGAGCAAACATTGCAGACACATTACTCGCTCCCATTTCCTGGTCATTTTGAATGTAGCCTACAGGACAATATATGTACTAAGGTGTTCGGCATTGGGAGCAGCTGGCACTGCAGAGTAATGCCAGAGCCAACCTCCAAGGCAACATATGGATGCAGTCCATGAAAAGGGGCCAGACTGGAAAGAGAGAGCTCAGCCTTCCTACAAGCTTTTTGGAGCTTCAGAGATAGCCTTGGCTCATTTACTTCTCTTGAAAACGAAGTATGTCACTGAGGCACCTAGGTTAAAATCAGTCACCCTGGGCTCCATCAGTAGCTAGCAATGGTCCTTCTTCAGGAGAGGTTAAATCCTAGGTGAGCTAAAAGGAAGTTTTTTGCCTCTTTCCATCAACCATAGGAGAAAATTCTCCATTCTTAAGCACCCAATTATATTTAAATCGTCTCCAATGAGATGGGATAAATCCAGACTTCGATTTGTAGGCTTTTTTTGGTGAATTGTAGACTGTGCAATTTTACAAGCACAGGGAAAGCAGAGTTATATGGTATCACCTAGGCTGGAACACTGGCTATTTGAAGCATGTTATAGCTGATCTATAATTCACATGCTTATTTTGACAGGCTGGCTCTTGTTAGTTTTCAATGGGTGTGGGAGGAAATAGCAGTGCATAAAACTTGCACATTACTAATACCATTGCCATATAAAACAAATATTTGAATAGGAAGTTTCAGAAATGATTCAGTGCTCTAGCTACAAAATATCCTACAGGAATTTTTTATAGTAACAGAATTAATGAAAAGCAAATCCTATTTCTCCACCATGGGCATAGGGTGGTCCCAGTGCATCAGAGCCAATGTGATACTCTATCTGAGGGATAGAAAAAGCAGCCTCTATAGATTGCTGGCCCTCTGGGTGACTGAAGCTTGCTTTGAAAGGCCTCCTTGAGCTGAGAGGTTGCTATATGCTTTTTAAGTGACTGCACCAGATCGTGTGTGGGTGCAACAGACAGGGGCTAAAAGCCCTGAGCTGCAATACAGCAGCAATTGAAAAGCCACTCTGTTGTTGCCGCCGCTCTACCAACTGCAAGGGAAAACTCTCTTCCCGCCCCTACAGACGATTCTAACCACATCCTTTGAAGGTACTGAAGTTATTTCACTCACTTAGCCCACAGTTTTCTCAACATTAAGTCATAACTTGAAAGCTACAGGGTGAGGAGATAATTGTTACGTCAGTAACAACTTTTCATTCAGACACTGTCATGGGCAAAGGATTTCTAGGTGCTGAAAATGTGATATGGCCACCAAACAAAGAAGCCAAAATATCACGGTAAAAATAACCACCTTCGCACCATGGTGCAGGTTTTTTTTGTTTGGTTTTTTTTTTGGGAACAGTTTGCAGGAAGTTTGGTCTCAGATCTCTTGCATATCTAAATATGGCTGTTCCACCACGCAGTGCTTTAGGATCAGCCTGCCATTCGGAGCAGGTATTGTGTCTTCTCATGTCTTGTCCCTACTTTATCACAAAATATCTTTGAGTTTTCTCAGTTTGTGTCTCAGATCTCTGTTGAAAAATGGGGAGAAAGCACTTCATTAACTCCTGGAGAACTGCGGTTGTTTCTGATGCAACAGTAAAAGGAGAGAGATGAATTTGTGAAGCTGAGACAAATTTGATGCATCCCTGGTACCACTTTGGCAACCCCTATTATGCACAGTGACACAAAGTATTCTGTGAACTTCAACAGCTTGGCCAAGGAAAAATATCTATTTTTTTTCAATTTTCAGTAACTTTTAAAATGTTGATGAATGTGTAATAGGTCTTTGACACTAGAAAATCCACCTCAGACTGGAGAATCCGCTTTATCTTTTTGCAATAGGAAAAGCCTGTGTCTCATATCTGTGCTTTGTTCCTAGAATCATTTTTAGATTGAAATGTAGTATACTACTATTTTTTGCTTGCATCTATTTTAATGATCACATATATATGATACTGCAACAGGTGGGGTTATTTATAAACATGGAAAAAGATGTTAGATCTGTAAGTTGTTCAAGATCTTAAAATAACTTGTGTACTACAGGAATCCTTTCTGTTAACCTTAGAATAGAGTGGAGGTGGGGGGAGGAAATGAACATAAAGTCATTTTATTTCTGTCTCACAAGGCATGAATGAATAACTGTTGTCATCTAATCTTTTGATGTGGGTCCCCAGTCTGCTACTTACAGGCATTTAACATTACCTGTTTTCCTGGCTTCCTCAGCTAAGATGAGCAAAGAAATACTGAACAGAGAAATTTCATTTTCAGAGTGCAATGGACTTGGGAAGGGTATATTTTTTTCCAGTTTTTATGTATTTGGAAATTAATGGAAATGATCCTAAGACTAAAGTAAAGAGCTGTCCCTTAAACTCAGAAGCTTGTAACATCCTGAAGTGGTGACGCAACGGTTCACAAGACTGACTGAGTAGCCAAGTGTAATTCTGATCCCTGTACTTTGCCAGGCTGGGACAGTGACAGATTTCCAGAATAACCCAGTTTCAGAACGGCGGAGCCTCCAAATATGATCTGTCAGTCACAGAGATTTCAGCTCCAGGAAAGGAAAGATTGATCTGGCAGATTATAATCACTACTGTACAAGACAGTGAAATAAGTGATCTTTCCTATAGCAGGATGCCAGCTACGCTGGGACTAGTCATCACCTTGAACTGTGCTGGGAAGTGGCGGTGACTTAGCTCAAGTATCACTATGTCTCATCCTGCTCTTGTGATGCAAACCACTGTTTTTTCAATAGGTGCTACAGTGACAACTCCCAGCCTGTGATGAAACAATCAAAATGCTTCAGAGTTTCCAGACCCATCCTGGTTCTAGGCTTTCACTTCCCTAAAAAAAAAAAAAAAAGATAAATAGACAGTGAAGCTGATGCTCACACCTGACTTTTGGGCCCTTGCTGCAGGACAGACCAGGCCCTGGACCAGTTCCTGGGGAATGCTCTGCCCTCCCCATCCCAGCTATGCACCTCCATGGCTCAGCCTTGGCAGCATGTCGCAGTAATCCAGTCCTCAGCTCACAAAGCCACGGTCAGGGGGAAGGTTTATAACTGAGAGGTGCAGTAGCACCTAACAGCTCCCGTGAGGTTTTCATCTCACATAGGATCCAGTGCTAGCATGCAGAGATAGGGTTGTTTGGGCAAAGGCTGGTCATAACTTACCAAGGAAAGTTCCTCAGCACAAGGTGTGAGACCCATCAGACCCACCAGAATATTCTATACCATACGATGTCATGCCAGGCCGGCTGCATGAAATCAAACCTGGTAAAAGGACTGGCTATAATAAACAAAAAGGCATGAATATATTTGCTCCGAAACAACTGAAAGGCCATGTTATTTAGGTAGAGTGATCTTCATAACCTTTTTCTAACTTGACTAATCAACACCCCAAATTCTCTTTCCTTTCTAATCCTAGAAAATCATACAAAGGAATGTATTTGTGCCTGTGACAAACCTGGATCTCTTGGGTGGTCCTGATAATGGGATACTTGGTTAGACATGAACTTTATTTTTGGTGAATTTTATGGCTCCTGCCAACACCTTAAGAAGATTATCATTTCTCATAAGGGCTCAAAACATTAAGGGAAAACTAAAAAGAGAGCAAGTTCTTTCAAGTGAATAAAGCTGATACTGTGGGCAATTGGAATGAGCTACATCAGCTTTCAGAGATTAAACAGGAAAAACTGCAAAGAAGATTTACCAGTCAAAACTCTGTGTCATTAGAGATCACTTTTTTGCCATCAAAATAAAATTAATTTAAAAAATGAAACTGTATGTGTGTTCGCTTAGGAGTAGGAACAAACAACTATTCCTCCACCTACCGCTCAGCTGCTGCTTTATGTAATGAATGACTACTCATTTTTAACATTTTTGTTGTCTTATCTACATGAAAAAAAAGACAATATTAATTCATAGAAACAGCTGCCCATCTTGATACCTGTAATTATCTATTATAACTTAATATTATGGGCAAAACTGAAATAGTCTGGTATTCAGCAGTTCCTTATTACAGTTGTGAGCAAAGTTAGTTGACTGTCTGTTGTTAAGGTTGACTGACTGTGTTAGTCAAGAGGAACGTTGTTTTCTGTTGTTTATAACCTTATGAGACTCTGACCAACTGAATTGAAAATACTCGTGCCAGACATCTGTCTCAACCTCTTTTTATGTGTTTCCTTTTGGAAAGCTTCAGCTAAAATGGAGTTTTGGGGAAAAAAAAAAAAAAAAAAGGACAACGTAGTCTATGTTTGGCTTCGTGTGTGTTGTTGGTAGACTCTTTTAGTCCTGTGCTGAAACAGCAAAAGCTAGAGGAAAAAAGAGTTTGGTTTTTTTTCCTACTGCCAGTGAAATGTTTTTGGTGGCCCATGAAACAAACCTACCTGGCCATAGCATTAGCCTCCTACCACCAAAACATTCCTCTTTTGAGTATGCTTAGCAGAGATGAGACCTAAGTTCACTGAAAAGACCTCTGCAATGACCATGTTCTGCCAATAGCTGCTGAGGCTAAGCAGGATTTTTTTTTTCACATTACAGGGGATTCTATAGGATGGTCAGACACGAACCAGTACAGCTCCTCCTCCCTTATGGACTCCCTAGTCATTCTACATTATGAGATGGGTATAAAGTGACGGAATAGGTGCATATTTCTCTTGCTTTAATGAAGAGTCCAAGTTGATGAGCCTTTGGTGTTCCTCTTCGTCTATCTCACTGCTCTTGCATTTGGGATTTCCCAGTGGCTTGGTTTCAAGAGAAGGTTGAGGATGAGCCTGTGCTGTGTATGACCTGGAGCTTGGCGCTGTCCTGATATATGGATCTGCACATATTCAGATAGAATGCAGGTCCCCCCTCCCAAGCATGCACTCAGACCCGTAGATTGCTATAGAAACCATAACGAATAGCACCATTTCTATGGCTGTCTAAGAGCTTGACTGAAATAGAGCCTGAAAGGTGTAAGGCTTACTGAGTTATGCAGACATGCCTGATGTATCCCTAGCTCCAGTGACTACCTGCTACAGGGTGAGGATGGGTAAGGATTCCTGTTGGATTGCTCTGCACAGCTTCCTTCAGCATGTTGGGTTTTGTGGGTCAGCTTTAGGAGATGCAAAACTCTTAGTGATGCCTCTGTTTACCTGAATCACTTGGTTGGAGAAAAGGATCAAATTTAGACGTTATCAAATGTCTCTGCCTCAGTTGCCAGATAGCAGTATCACAGAATCTCCCAGGAGCCTTATGCAGACAAGCTCTGTAATAATTATCTACGGAGAGAGAACCACAAATAGGTCAAAATGAGTATAGTGTATATGTGTACCACATATATACCATATAGAAAGTACAGATTTAAGGTGATTTGTTAATAAAACCGGAGTTCTTATTTTGGAGAAAAGCTAAAAAATAATGTGTACAGTTAGCACACTGAACAAAATGGAATTGCTGAGGGAGGAAAAAGCTAGAAATTAGTAGAATTAATATTAAAATTATTAATATAAATATATGATAGAACAGTATTCTTAAAATATGTATCTTTTGGAATTTTAGTGAGTAGCACAGTTGTCAGCTCGGGTGACTAGCCTGGCTCACTGTGAACAATATTCAACTTCTTGCTCTTAAAGAGTAGGTCACTGCTTCAGCGACAAAGAAACCATGCCATGTAATAAATGTTCAAAATATTGATTGTATTTACCAACAGGGAGGAGGAAAACAGTATATATAGCAGTTAGATACAAAACCTCCCCTTCAAATTATAAATACACCTCTCTCTCAAATTAAAGGGTCAGATACATGCTGGGAAAAGTTTGGTTAAAAGGTCAAATCTAGGGCAGATTGATCAATAATAGCAAGGAACGTGCAGTGAAAATTGCAGTGCTTTAACAACTCGCGGGATGCTTGGGGAATAAGGTAAATATTCTGAGAGGGTTTTTTTTAGGAGGGAATAAAAGAGATTTCGAAAGTTAAATCTCTCAGCTTTCTTATTACATCGTGTTTACATAATCATATCCAGATGCTTTAGGCAATAGTCGCTTCCTGTGCTTACAGTTTGCTGTTGTCTCATCATTCCTTTATTAATCTTTGTGAGGATTAGCAAAACAAACAAGATAACTGTGAAGCTGGAAACAATTTTGTGCTACTTCCTATGAGAAATTATTTTCCAAGGAGCAGTATTCTTTTTACGTATCCCAGATTTCCTCACAAAACGCATTGTGAATTTTTTGGTATAGGTTTACTTTCAGCGTTGGAGGTAGCAAGGTGCTGAACTCCTCTCTCCTCAGCATCACACATAGGTAGGATTGTGCATGCCCTGACTCACTGCAGGAACAAAGCACAGTTTTCTTTCAAGTCTCCCATCCAACCTTTGTATGTAAGACCATGCACACCTATAGTGGCCTATAAACAGCAGCGTCTTTCACATTATTGTCTAGCTAAAAATAGACTATGCACTTACTATAACATGACATTTACCAAGCAGCTATTTCCTCTGCGTGTCAGCCGAATAAAATATACATAAATAAAATATCTTCTATACACTGAAAATAGCACTCTATAATCATCCCAGCACACCGTACGGAGTTATTGTGCAATGACAGCACACCTTGTTGAGTGACAGTGCAGAGCTGCTGCCCTTTGCCTAGCAACATACCAAAGCATGGGATCAGAGTCTACACCCTGTCTTATTGCTCAATTAGGATCTGGCAAACACGCCTCGATGTTACCCTGGCCCATATCCACATATTCACTCACATGTGTAGCTTCACGTTGATGTTGTAAGGGCAGACCTGGTTACGTGTCTGCAGGGTCTGGGGCTGTTTGTATCTGGGATCCTCGTGCAGGAATCTGACCCGTCGGAGGAGAAAGGCTTTCCTGGCTAACACAGCATTTAACACAAAGTCATGCTTCTGAAAGTCTTACCTGCTAAAGAAACCTAATAAATTTAATTTAATATTGCCACAGAAGAGTTGCAAAGTAAGGGAGAAGTTAAAATAGCCCCTGCAATCTCCTTAACAAAACATCCCACATATTACATATATAAGATTATATTTAAAATGGAAAATATGTATTCACAAGCGTAAGAGTTGAATCTTTAGATTTAGGTGTTGTGGGGTTTTTTAACTTTAGCTGTATTTTAAGGTTGGGGTTTTTTTTTGTTGTGTTTTTTTTTTCTTACTTTAAGTGTATTTTAAGTGTATGTAAATGAAAGGCAGTGGTTTTAAAGCACTGTCATCCCTACTATCATTATTCAAGATTGGACTGGTCACTCAGTGTCCTGGGGAAGAACAAATCACTGTCTTTCTTGTCCTGGAGTTCATTTGAGTCAGAGGAGCCACCACCTTGAATTCAACCTCTCTGTTAGACACTCAGCTACCGGGAACTTGCTCTGCTTAAAGAGCAATTCAAGGGCAAAGCATGTCTCATTTTCATGAAATGGTAGCTGCACAGAGTAAGGAACAGTAAAATACCTAAGAACCACTATAAGACCTCAGAATAAGTTCCCACTTCTTCCAGGTTTATTCTTAATTTTCTGTAAAATTTAGTATTTCTAATATTGGCCTTAAATAATTTTAATAGTTTCCTGGTAAAATTTCACCAATAATTAAAGTGAGACTTCCTTCATCTTAAGAGTCAAAAGTACCTCACTGTATACTCAGATTTTTGAAGTGAATTGGGCAAGACCTGGAAAAACACGACTTTCACCTAGTTCCTGCTTCTTTTCAAACTAACATGTCTCTCCCAGTAGGAGCATCATGAAGACCAGCATCATGAAAAAATCTTCATAGATATTCTCCTGGATTTTATAAGACCTGTTTGTAAGGGATGTTTTAAGTCCCTTTTTCATAGTTTCCACAGAATACTATTACAAGCCATGATGATCACAGAACGATCAACTGAACTCTCAGTTCAGCCATACCCTTCATCTGGATGGAGCTCAAAGCTGTAGTGATATCTGTGCCCCCTTAGGGTTGTGTGACAGCCTACATGAGCATTGAAAAAATTGGGGTTTTGCTAGCACATGCAGGTGTAGGAGAGCACCAAATCCCCAAAACAGTGTCCATCACACTCATGGGACAGAAATGTATCATAGACAAAGTTGTAGACAATCAAAATGGACCTAAAATTAACATCTTCACAAAATCATGGAATATTTTCTGACAATAAACAGGAAACAGGTGTAAAATTTTTAATTGAGTACCATTAAAATTGCAGGACCAGCTCAGCCCTTGCTACAACTCAGTGAAACCATACCAGTGAGACACTATAACTAGTAAATAGGTTCCCCAGCATTGGCTAAGGCACAAACTCGCACAGTGCAATTTTTGTAATGGTTGGGACACTTCTATGTTGTTGTGTAGATGCTATGGTGTGTAATCAGGAGCGAGCTTGCATTGTGTCATTACTCCCATTTGGGACAGCTAACATCATACCTCTGTCCTACACAGTTCTGTGTTTTGAAAACACTTTTAGCAATACAATAACTTTGAAATTTCTATTTCTCTGATTTTTTTTCAAAGGGTCCAAAACCTATTTGTGAAGCCAGGCAGGCAAATAGAATGATACCAAGGCTGATGGACAGGCAAATGCATCGCGGTTGGCCCCTATTCCTTAGAAAACTAGATTTAAAAGGAAAAAAATAACACTTCTTTTTTTCAGCAGCTTTATAGTTTTAATGAAGAGCAGAATTATGCCTACTTTTGAAAATGTAATGCTAATACCTTAAAGTTGGTCCTAAAAGAAACTTAGTTTTTTAAAAAACTTGAAAAAGACGCTGGTTAAGAGCCTATTGCTACAATCCTGTAGAACCAGACTGTACTCACACTAGTACGATCATTACCTCTTACATGTTTGAATGAAGGTTTCTCTTGCAAACAAGCACCCGGTGTTTCCTTAGCAAAAGTAAACATATTAAACACACTGGAGGTTTTGAGTGCTTCTGTGTTTATATTTGGCAAAGCCATCATTCTCATGTATGTGTCTTTACTTCAGCTTGTGGAAGGTGGAACTTGCTTGCTCTTGTGGATCTGCTCCTTTTTTTTTTTGCCCTTGTCTTATCAAAGGTATTGCATGAAGTTGATGATGTACAGAGAAGGAAACTGGAACTACATCCAAAAATGTTGAGACCATAAAAATGACCTTTCACTGTTGCAATTAAATTGTTCATTGCTTGAGACCTGAAGAAATTCTACAGGCCTACACATACCCTCATGAGAGCTGTACATGACAGTCAAAACCCCTTTCTTTGTCTGAGTACAACAGATACAACCTTTCAAAGCAAGGGTTTTGACTACAGATTACACAAGTCGTACACAACACCTCACTGAGAAACCTTATCCTCAGAAGCTCTGAGCACCTCTGACTCCCATCAAAACATTGAAACTGCCAAATATTAAGACTGTAAGCCTTTACATCATAGGATTTACCAACAGATCTAAGCAATGATTTCAGAGGCAGCGTCGGCTGCTGTCATCACCATTACCACTGCTGCCACCAGTGCATGCTCGTTGCCTCTTACACAGAAGTACACACAATATCCCTGTTCAAAAATCTTCAGAAAAAAGAAGAGAGAACAGGGAAGGCCAGCATCTTAGGAGAGATAATACGCCTTGCAAAGAGCTGCATCATTTTGCTTTGTGCTACTGAATGCGTGGCTGGGCCACAGCCCTAGAAACCAGACAATAATACCTTCTAAAATTACAGAGTTCATCCGGCCTCATGCTTAAGTGTCAGTTCAAGATGCATAAATGTGGACTATCGTTGTCTTCTGGAAAGAAGGTATGGTGTGATCTTTGGTTTTACAGGCCCATATATATTAGTACCAAAAAGGAATGTATCCCCATAGGTAAAATTCTCATCCACATTACAGCCATAAACAAGCCATATGAGGGCTGTCACCTGTCCCTGCGAGGAGGGGTTTGCCCTGTGTGTTGAAGCAAAGGCTAGAACCACTTTGTGCAGCTTATTAATACAAGGAATCTCACTCTAGCAAGGAATGCTCTGTGTTTATACAATCTGTTTTTATGATAGCCCTAGTTTCAGTACCATCCTTTAGACAGGTGAGGATTTATCTCAAAGATATCTGTGTGCAATTAAGCCCTTCTTTGGCATTACATATTTCTGCATCAAGTGTTGTGATGGTTTCACAGTCCCCATCTTTCCTCTTTAAGTCTGTATCTGTGTCTTCTAAGAAATATTAAATATTTTAAAAACCAGTAATTTGTTGAGAAAATATTTGTTCCCTGTATGATTTGTAAGGGCTGGGCCAAAATTCTGTAGGCAGTTGAATACAGAGCTTACTGCTATTGTAAGTCACTTGCATGAGTTCAGTGCTACTATTCTCTTTAGTGCAAATCCCCTCATGTATGCATTTGCAGAATCATAGCTTTGAATAGCATCTTTGTAACATATTGACAGGACAAGGGGAAATGGCTGCAAGTTGCGCCAGGGGAGGTTCAGGTTGGAGATGAGAAAATTCTTCTCGGAAAGGGTGGTCGGGCATTGGAACGAGTTGCCCAGGGAGGTGGTGGAGTCACCGTCCCTGCGGGTGTTTAAGGAAAGGTTAGATATGGTACTTAGGGACGTGGTTTAGTGGGTAATAGGTGGTGGGGGGATGGTTGGACTAGATGATCCTTGAGGTCTCTTCCAACCTTAATGATTCTATATTAAAGAGAGAAAACACTTTCAACCTACATAGTTACCTCAAACTTATCATAGGATAGAATAATAGAATCACAGAATGGTTTGAATTGGAAGGGACCACAAGGATTATCTAGTTCCAACCCACCCCCCTCCCCCCCCGCCCTGGGCTCGGGCACCC
>VWZZ01005972.1:46693-88270 GCA_013399095.1 Psophia crepitans
ATGTTGAGCTTCTCGTCCACCAGCACCCCCAAGTCCTTCTCCTCAGGGCTGCTCTCAATCCATTCTCCATCCAGCCTGTAGTTGTGCTTGGGATTGCACTGACCTAGGTGCAGGACCTTGCACTTGGCCTTGTTGCACTTCATGAAGTTCACAAGGGCCCACTTCTCAAGCCTGTCAAGGTCCCTCTGGATGGCATCCCTTCCCTCCAGCTGCATCACACAGCTTGGTGTCATTGGCAAACTTGTTGAGTGTGCACTCAATCCCACTGTCCATGTTGCCAACAAAGAGGTTAAACAACACCAGTCCCAATACCAGTCTCTGAGAAACGCCACTTGTCATTGATCTCCGCTTGGACATGGAGTCATTGACCACAACTCTTTGAGTTTGGCTATCCAGCGAATTCCTCATCCAGTGAGTGGTCCATCTGTCAAATCCATACCTCTCGAATATAGAGGCAAAGATGTTGTGTTGGAAAGTGTCAAACACATTGCACAAGTCCAAGTAGGTGATGTGTGTCACTCTTCCCTTATCCACCAATGCTGTAACCCTATCATAGAAGGCCACCAAATTTGTCAGGCATAATTTGCCCTTAGTGAGGCCGTATTGACTGTCACCAGTCACCTCCTTATGCTCCATATGCCTTAGCATAGTTTACAGGAGGACCTGCTCCATGATCTTGCCAGCACAGAGGTGAGACTGATCGGTCTATAGTTCCATGGATCTTCCTTTCCTACTTTCTTAAAAATGGGGGTTATGTTTCCCCTTTTCCAGTCAGTGGGAACTTCACCCAACTGCCACTTCCCAAATATGATGGATAGTGGCTCAGCTACTTCATCTGCCAGTTCCCCCAGGACATGCGGATGCATCTTATCAGGTCCCATGGACTTGTGCACCTTCAGGTTCCTTGGTTGATCTCAAACCTGATCTTCTCCACATTCAGTAGTTCATCTTCCTCCCAGTCCCTGCTTTTGCCTTCTGCAACTTGGATGGTGAAAACAGCACTTGCTGGTGAAGACTGAGGCAAAAGAGTGGTTGAGTACCTCAGCCTTCTTTGTATCCTGGTAGCCAGGTCTCCCATTTCATTCCAGAGAGGGCCCACATTTTCCTTAGTCATCCTTTTATCGCTGAAATACCTGTACAAGCTTTTCTTGTGGCCCTTGACATCCCTGGCCAGATTTAATACTAGCAGGGCTTTTGCTTTCCTAACCTGATCCCTGGCTGCTCAGACAATTTCTCTGCATTCCTCCTAGGCTACCTGCCCTTGCTTCCACCCTCTGTAGGCTTCTTTTCTGTGCTTGAGTTTATCCAGTAGCTGCTTGCTCACCCATATGGGCCTTCTGGCATTTTTGCCTGTCTTTGTTAGGATGCGTTGTTCTTCAGCTTGGAGGAGGTTATCCTTGAATACTAACCAATTTTCTTAAAAGTTATATCTTAAAAGTATATAGTGCTGTAAATGAAAAATTTACTCAATACCAGACATGCAAGGCTTCCAGGATTGCTGCACACTGTCAAAGTGCAGAAATGGATAAAGGGGTTGGTGTTTTTCCATTTCATTGTAAGCACAAACTCTTTTTGAAAGCATGTTGCAGTTGTTTATGCTCTGAAGAGAGCAATATTTTTAGCTTTACCACTTACAGCATTGGGATGTATTGCAAACTTTTTGATTAAGCATCATAGGCTACAAGAAAAGCTTAGAGCTGTAATGCCTCTAGCACATTTTTAGGCAGTTACCATGCCAACAGTAGAAATTATAAGAAGAATGAATACAAGAAGTTTTCTGGAAAACAAAATAATGCAAAGTTAATGTTGGGTCCAAAGTTTTGGAACACTGTATTCTGTTGTTTGAAGATTTATCATGATCCGTATAAAAACCTACTAATTATATCAGGAGTCCATCAGCTGTCACTAACTTAGTCTGCAGACCTGCAGAGATGTCACTCAAAGACTACAGCATCTGTTTTAGCCTTTGCAGAGTTTGGTATTGCTGTAGAACCATGAGCAAACCTTCAAGCAAAGAATCAGTCCAGACTTTGTGCTTGAAAAGTGTATGTTAGGTGCATGTTAAGTAGTGAAAGAAAATCATGGGATTCTATAGGAATTCCTAGATAAGATCTCCATGATGCTAGATAAAATTTCGGTATACACCTAGAAAAACAAATGCGAACAAATAACAAGTATTCCAAAACCAAACCTTACAATATTTGAAAACCAGAGCTGAGGTTAACATAAAAGACATCTAACCAGTGTAGGACTGGCAGTGTACCCATATACCCTGGGCTTTGTGCTGTGGTGGTGTAAAGGGAAAGCAATGCACTTAGGATGGGAATGTAGTAGACTTTGTAGTCTCAAAGTAGATGCAACTCATTTTTAAAAACATGATTTTTTTTTCCTCTTGTGGCAAATTTCATGATATTAAGATATCACAGTTTTCTATTTCTATATATTTACATATTTGGGGGTGGTGGATTGACCTTGTCTGGATACCAAGTGCCCACCAAGCCACTCTATCACTCCCTTTCTTCAGCTTGACAGGGGAGAGAAAATATAACAAAAGGCTCGAAGTGGGTTGAGATAAGGACAGGGAAATCACTCAGTAATTAACATCATGGGTAAAACAGACTCAACTTTGGGAAATTAATTTAATTTACTCCCAGTCAAAAGTCAGAGTAGGGTAATGAGAAATAAAACCAAATATTAAAACACCTCCCCCCATCCCTCCCTTCTGCCTGGGCTCAACTTTATTCCTGATTTCACAGATTCACAGAGCAGTAGGGATTGGAAGGAACCTCTGGAGATTGTCTAGTCCAACCCTCCTGCTCTCCCCCTGCCCCCCCCCCAGCGGCACAGGGGCAGAGATGGGGATTGTGGTCAGTTCATCACACGTTGTTTCTGCTGCTCCTTCCTCCCCATGCGGAGGAGGACTCACACTCTTCCCCTGCTCCACCATGGGGTCCTTCCCATGGGAGACAGTCCTCCATGAACTTCTCCAGCATGGATCCTTCCCCTCCCTGCTACAGTTCTTAACTAACTGCTCCAGCATGGGTCCCTCCCACGGGGTGAAGCCCTTCAGGAGCAGACTGCTCCAGCATGAGTCCCCCACAGGGTCACAAGTCCTGCCAGAAAACCTGCTCCAGCATGAGTCTCTCTCTCCACGGCACCACAGGTCCTGCCAGGAGCCTGCTCCAGCGTGGGCTTCCCACAGGGTCACAGCCTCCTTCAGGTGTCTCTACCTGCTCCAATGTGTGGTCCTCCACAGGCTGCAGGTGGATATCATCCTCCGGGGCTTCAGGGGAACAGCCTGCCTCACCATGGTCTTGTCCATGGGCTGCAGGGGAATCTCTGCTCTGGTTCCTGGACCACCTTCTCCCTCTCCTTCTTCACTGACCTTGGTGCCTGCAGAGTTGTTCTTGTCCCATATTCTCACTCCTCTCTCCAAGCTGCTGTTGTGCAGCAGTTTTTTCCCTACTTAACTCTGTTATCCCAGAGGTGTTACCACCATCACTGATGTCCTCAGCCTTGGACAGCAGTGGGTCCGTCTTGGAGCCGGCTGGCACTGGCTCTGTCGGACATGGAGGAAACTTCTGGTATCATCTCACAGAAGCCACCCGTGCAGCTCCCCTCCTGGCACTGCAGCCTTGCAACACAAACCCGATACAGTGGGCTATTAAATTTTCCAAAGGTGAATTTTTTTTCTAGAAATTTGAGATAGGGGGATGAAGCAAAAAGCCTTTTCAATGAATAACATTTGCTACTGTCAGCTCTGCAACTTCATTTCACTGGAAGACAGTGAATTTTGCACAGCTAATTTGAAAAAAAGGAAGATAATTGTGGAATTCTCTGTGAAAGAACAGGCAATGCTAAGTCTGCAGTCATTTAGGAACACAAATATACATCTAAACATGACATTAATGTAATAGTAGTATCAATAATAATAAAGTAATTCAGTTCCTCCTCCTTCAACCCTCATTTGAAATGCAGCTGAGGGAAAATCTCAGTGAGTTTTGACAGTGTTAGTGTTAGCAGATCAGAGCGGTCGGGTGTCCACCCTTCTTGTCAGCGTAATCCACATGCCTTTCTCTGGAAACTAGAAATGAATTGTCAGACAATCGAATCAGGACACGAAGAATGGTAGTACTGGGGCACACCGGAGATCCATCTAGGCCAAGAGCAGAAGAACAGAAGAAACATATTGTGATATTTTGCCCTGTTTCCTGCATTTGCATTTCAGAGACTTGTTCAGCCAGAGGTAACACCTTTGGTTTATCAGGGGCCTGCTTCTAAGGGGCTGATTGGAAAGGGACCGTCAGGGATGTACCTGGTGAATTGCTTTGGCAAACGAGATCCGACCTGCAGACTCAGGTTTGAATCCCTCTTACAATTCTCTCATACAAAAGTGCTTAAAAAAGGAAAGATACAACATCCATAGTTCTTTAAAGCTGTTTTTGAAAATTAATTTAAACTTACACATGTACTAATTCACCTGTATGTTCTTGGGTGTTTCTGAGACAAAGACAAAAGTGGAAATGCTGTATTTTTAATGCATTTTCATACTATATTGTTCAAAAAGTGTGTTATAATCATGCTTGAAGACCAACTTTTATGGAACTTCCAAAGGAATTCCTTCATTAGATCTAGAAATCTTTAATATTGACTAAAATTATTTTTATAGACTTTTTCTTCAACTTCCTATTCCAAAAATGTAATTTCCTACTTTATGCGATAACCCTCCCCTGCACTAGTAGGAAACAAGAACTTCAGGTGTTCTGCTGTGTTTACTTCGTAACAAGGACAGCAGCTCCTATTCAGCAGAAAGGGTCCTTTAATATTGGTTTATCTTTCCAATTTTGGTCTTGTATATTTGAAATTGAGTAGCGATCAACTGGATTACTTAGGTTTCCTTCTGTGGGAACAGGTCAAGGCCAATGGTGAGGTGTGGGCTCGGGTGGGTGGGTTTGGACCGAATTTACGTAGTACTTAAATATATAAAGTGGCAGAAAATCCAGTTGCTTTTCTTTATTCATAGCTTGAGGTGGAACAGGAAGAAGAGGAGGCAGTGGTGGCAAGTGGAGGACACTGAATTTTGCAATATGTTTAGGAAGACAGCCAACATAAAGAGGAAAAAGAATGTGAGCAGCAGCCAGCACACAGGCTACTTTACACAAGTTATTTCAATGTTCTTCTGTGTCTTGCACCAGGTCATGTAAAGCAAGAACAAGGGTGACATTTCCAGCTATACCTTAGCGTGAGAGTAATTGTAGTTTAACAATCCACACAACAAATGTGACAATAATTAATTGTTAACCCTTTGTAGCGCCCACCACCCAGTGCTTCTACGTGTGCACTTGGAGCCCCCACTGCATTCATTTACCAAAGCCTCTGCACTTGAAATTCAAAATAATCAGTTTACCCTTCAATGAGTTAATCCTCCTGCTCCCTTCTACCTCCGCTCTTCCAGACCCCACAAAGCCTCAGAAATTTGGGTTATGGAAAATTGCCAAAGTGAATCAATTTAGGCCTAAATTACCAAAGCGATTGTGTCCTAGGATTATCCTGGATAATGAGACACTGCCTTCTTCTCACACTACTTTGCCACTACTGTGCGTCTGAAGCTCCATTGGGCTAAGATAAGTTTTACTCTCTGACATAGCCCAGTAGAAATGAGAGGAGATTCTGGCCCTGGTTTTAAATATTTGAACAGGGTAAAAGCCAAGAAGGGTTGGAAATTATTTAGCCTGCTATTAGGGGATATAATTAGACATACTTGGGTATAATTAGACTTGGATTAAATAAAGGGAAAAAACCAGCATGAAAAAACAGCCCTGCTAACAGTGAGATCCCTTATACATGGGAATAAGGCAAAAATGTGTGAAAACCACAGGGGAAATTAAGTAGGTGACAGGATAGGTCTTTTATCTCTAATATTATAGAGGGCCAGCTTATACCCTTTGTTTGCTGAGTGAGGAAGAAGGGATGTCCCTGGAAACCCACAAGCACAGTCCGTAGTTTGTGATCAGGGATGCCATCGCACCTGAGGTATCCACATCTGGCCAGGGGTTGTTGAACGAGATGCGTCATCTCTCTCCGGACTCTTGTGGGTTTCCTTGTGTAAGGCACAGTGTTAAATTAGGTAGGATCCACAATGAGTCTTTTTTACTCCTCCAGCAAAGGTGAAGTTGTTTCTCAGGAGGCTCTTTTAGGAGAATGGCGTAGGAAAGAGTGATTCTGCTGCATCAGGCAATGACCCAGCAGAGAAAGTCCTGAGGCTTTTCTGGGGCTACCCTGAGAATTAAGGCTTTTTAGCTCCACACAGCAAACCATTCACAACTTAGGCCACAACTTTGCAGTTCTAGTAACTGAGGCTTATAAAGATCCGCCACAGACTTTTCCTCAGAAGGTTAGCAAAAATAAAGACAAAACTACTGAAAGAAGTTTATTAAGGTGGAAAAATCAAGCACTCAAAACACAGGGAATTCAACTAACAAAATCAACTGTATGCACTCGTAATTCTACCCTTTTGTGTGTTTTGATACAGTCTTTAATTGCATAATCACATACTATTTGGTGAATAATTCCAGACCCAAGGCCGATTTGGGATTGTGTGAACTAAATAAGGCATGAGACCACACACAGTGAAAAAAGTGGATAAAAAGGAATATTGAACAGCTGCCTTGTTTACTGAGTACCACCCACTAAATGAGGCAATGATTTTGCAGAATTAAAAAAAAATATAAATACATGATCAATATAATTAAATACTCAATTATAATGCTTAAGTACAAGGAAGAGCAGAGAAGCTGTATGGGCAAATCAAGCCCCCTTCCCTAAATCTGCCATTTAGCCAGATCACACTTGTTTTGCTGTTTTTCACAGGTGCCAAGAACACGTTCTCTCACTCTCCCCTCCCAGTGACTGCGGTGCACTTCTGATTCAGTTAAACGTACTCCAACCTACCCCTAACAGCTGGAATTGCTTTCTCAGCCTGTTTTCCTTTCATACAGTGTTATAGTGAGGGTGAAGTTCTATGACTGCGTGACTAAGGGGATATATATGCCGTATACAGAACAAAGTGCATTTATCTGGTAAATCATGAACGTCACTCAGCACAAGTAGTGTTTGTGCTAAAATGTCGCCATGCCATTGATTGTCAAACCGTTCCTTTTCCATACTCTGAAAAGCAGAAACCTTATGAGGCATCACCTCCCTAGATATCATGATACATCTCTCAAAAGAATCATAGGGAAGTTTCACAATTCCCTTTGGCCAGGAATGTTTTGGGAGGATCTGGAAATGTTAGCAAACTTCCTACCAAATGTGTGGGTTTTCTGAGTGTCTTCCATTAAATATCTGTTTAAAAAAGCAGAGAAACCTAAGCACACACACACACACACACACACAAAATCACTCCTGAATAATCAAGAGAAAAATGTTTGAATCAGCATGTTTATAATTTTCAAAATATCTTTGTCCCCTGCCTGATGGCATTTAAAAAATAAAAATTAAAAAAAATCCCAGGTCAGAGTTTCCAGCATAAAATCAATGGATATCTTTGCCTAGATTCAAAAGGGAACTTGTAAGTCTCCTTAAAGGTGTATTAGAAGAAGTACAACCCAATGTGAAAGGCAGGGGACAGGAAGCCAGCATGGTGTTCCTGTTTGTGTCATGCTAGTTTGCTGTGAACCTTTGGAAAACACATCATCTGTTTGTGCACAGCTTCCTCATTTGTAAAAGATATATAATGTACTTCATAAATTTTTTAATGCCTATTGAACTCTGATGGAGCTCATTGTAGAATTACAAAGTATCCTTCTTAAAATTTGTCCATAGCTGAAAACCTATCCATGTCAACTGGAATTTTCTCCTGGCCTCACTGAAACTTCAGAATTCATTGACCCTGATTTCCTAAAATATTTGGTGCTTTGAGGTGCAGAAACGAAACTTTTAATCACCATACATTTTAAGAATTAGTAGCTCCAACAAATCTACACATCTAATCTAAGCACAAGTATTGAATATTTTTCTTGACTGAGGATCCATCGTGCAGCACTTTGCAGGAGTAGATCAATGTAATGTGCTGCTTGAGAGTAATTTTAAGATACATTGCTTCTCGGAAAAGTTACTACACTCCACTTCAGAGATACATACACCTTATGGTAGATGAAAAAAATCTCTGGGTACTTCTTGCCTTCCTCACAAAGGTGTTATGAGTCTTAACGTGGTATTCTTTGGTTGCTTGGATGAAAGATGCTCAGTGAAGTAAAGGTATTTTTATGTCTCATTAAACATGAAAAGAAGGATAAAGTGAGACTAGAAAACAAAGAAAAGAGAAAAAATTGTGGCTGTAAAGGGGATATGAGTCAGTAGGTAGTGTCAGCCATGCCCGTTTGTTGCAGTAACTGAAGGTCACTTCACGTTCTGCAACTTGGCTATGCAGCAAGGAGGTATTCAAACAGATATGGTACCTACCATAAGAGTATGCATAATGTTTGAAATCGCCTGTCTTTGCTCACTACCCTCACACACAATATATCTTTGAACTGTTGCTGAATGGATAATCTATATTTCATAATTTAGACCGTCAGTATTTCCTTTACATAATTACAACAGCAGGAAATATATAAGGCCTTGTGGAACTTGAAAACTCTATTGCCTTGGGTCATATTTAATGTATAATAAATTATTCAGCAACAAGGCAGTCTTCATTCTATTTACAGTAAGTTAGAACTAAGTGTGTGAGGTATACATAACTAACATGAAATAGTATTTACTATTGCTGCCAAAGCTGGAGTATTTTCTGAAGCCATTAGTCTCATATTCAGTGAGCCAAAACCCAGCCAGGTGAAAACTGGCACAGCCTTATTGAACCTTCCTTGAAAGAAAAGGATATGGGAAGTGTGACCTCTCTGATCTCCAGCTGAGAATCAGAAAGGTCAAGCGATAAGTGTTGATAAGTGTTGTGGTACGTTATAGGATATTCCTTGCATTTACTTTTCTGTCAAGCTGCATAGGGTGCTCTTGAATGGCAGTCTGTCAACAGCTATACTGTTGGAAAAATAATACCAGTTTCTCTGACTGGATCCACCATATGCCTCAGCTCTGTCCACTGATGGCAACCAGAACAGATGATGCACCGTGTCTAGCCTTTGGTACTGACAAAAAGGTATTTTTGTTACATGGAGTTTGTTCTTTGAGATCTAGATTTTTAGACACTCATTTGACCCACAGAAGTTTTCAAATGCTCAGACCGGACCTAAAACAGCTTATAATCCTTTTCTGCTAAAGAACAAGCCATCCACCTCAACTACCTTAATGTTACTCTGGATGCAGCTAGCAAGGTACATGTCCTACAGAACAGTCATGCAATAGGTGAAAGTTGGCTTTATTGAGTAGTGGGAGTTCAGGATAAAATCATAGAAGGCAAAATTAGAGTAAGGTTTGTCTGCTGGCAAATTTTAACAGGGGCAAGGGTTTTGATACAGACCAAAGGAAAAAGAAGACCCCTCGTTATTTGTTATCTTAAATATATCAATATTTGATGATTACTTTGTTCCCTGACTCTCAGAAAAGAAGAAAATAAAACTCCTCCGTATGTATCTTTCCAGATTCACATTTCCCATCAGTTCTCTGCTGAGAGCCAACATTCATCCTGTGTAGGCAGTCTTTAAATTTCTGTGGAAACAAAAAGGGTCTATTTCACCTCTGCTGCCAGGAGTAGGGTAAACCTTTCTTAGCAGCAATTACATTTCCTGTACGGTTTCATCATATCATTGTACCTGGCTGTCCTCATTACTGGGCATGGGAAGCACTCAGCCTTGCCAGGAGAGTGCCTGCAGGCATTCCACCCAAACCCTTGTGCTTTATGAGGTAATTTGATGTTCCTGATAGTTATAAAGATCTGAGTTGTAAGCAACACTGTTGTCTTGTGAAAAGGGGAGGGGGCAAGTTTAGTGCCTGAAATGATCAATTCCTAGAGGTTTCAATGGACCACGAAGTAAATTGATCATTGCCTGACCATGAAAAAGAAAAGGTGGAAGACAGCATAGGTGAAAAAAAAAATAAAAATATATTGTCATGTTCAGTGGAGTCAACTTCTCCAAGTGTATGGTCAATAGCCTAGGCTCCTGAGAAAATGGAGACAGCCTGCATTGTACTCCTTGCTCCAAGAACAGTTTATTGAATCTTTTTGGAATAAGAACTAAGTTCATATCTTCACACTGGCAAGTAATTTTACTCCATTATCTGTAGTGGATACAGGCCCGCTGCAGTATCGACCTGATGTGGAGCAAGGTGTCTGCTGTGCACCCACACCACTGCAGTCTGCAGTTGGGTGGTGAGTGTCCTCTCCTAGCAAGCAATGTTGTGGGTTTTAATTCCTTCTTGTGAGCAAAGGAATTCTGCTTGTTTAGTTGAACACTAAGTTGCTGAGGAAAAATGAAGGCTCTGCCTTTGCTACAAGGAAAGAGCAGTCCCTTAAGAGATAGCAAAGAATTTGTCTAGGTTGTTTATCTTTCTAGGTTGTCATGAACCAGGTATTGAGTTACTTGGCACTGGCAAAAAGAGATGCAGCTGAGCATGGATAGAAACAGAACTGGCCACATCTGAGCCGATCACTGACTCATACCTCAGGGAGCAGAGTCTTAGGTTTTCTGCTTAACTTAAACTTCTCTTTCTCTCTGATGCAGCCTAAAGCAGCTTTCCAAAATTAGCCTCATTAGCCGTTTTCTCAGACAGACCATCTGATTTCTCAGAGCTTATGTGGCACGAAGTGGAGAGTTTTGGGCCATGTTCTCTCCTTAAAACATAACTTGAAAAACTCCAAACACTTTCTTTTTTCCATGAAATGCTGATGGCATGCAACTTGACTGTCAGCAGAAAGGAACCATTCAGTGTACACTTAGCCCTGATTCTGTAACTCAAAGTTCTTGCAACACTTCTATTATTTAAGAAGGATTTGCGAGTGTAATATATGTAGGAGCAGATCCACTAAAATAATAATATTAAAACCCATAACTTTTACTTTTGTTAGCTCTTGTGGATGTGTATAAGCTTTGTGGAATCAACTCAGCAAGTTTAGATGTACTTACGGAAAGAAAAGTCTCTGCCCACCAAGTTAATGATAGAAATTGAGAATCCTTTGCAGCTGCTGCTGTGTTATTTACAACACAAGTTTGGATCAAAAGATGGGTTTTAAAGAATTCCTAATGCTTTAGTCCGATGCCAAATATGTCCAGCTTTTAACAATGTTGAAACAGGCATTTCTACAGTGGCAGTTCCTCTAGGGTGGTAAATCCCAGTTTATGTTCCACAGACAGAAGGTCTCCATGATCATTCTGCCTGTGTTCATAAGCCAGAATTTGAAAAAACACACAAAAGGAAAGTCTAAAGTCATACGTAGTATTTGCCCTGATTCCCTTCCACTCTCTCTAATTAAGAAACAGGCATTCTTTCATTAAACATCTTCTACTGAGCATTTCATTTTCATTACTAAATGCTCCTTTCTATTCGACGTGCTTGACACTACTGATAGCTGTAACCAATATGATCCATGTTTCTTGTGGTTTATTACACCGAATCCTTTATTGCACTTCTAAATTACTCAAAGCTTGCATCTGTCTGACTGTGACAGTACTTTGCAAGAAGTTCAAGTGCTGGACAGTGGGATTTCTAAACTGAGATTTTATACGCAGCTCTCTGAGCTGTTAAACTGGCACTTTCTGATTCATATAGATATACATCAAAATGGTGTGCACTATTGTTTTTCTTCCCCACAGCTAATCCCTGTGTCTCAGTGGTGCCTTTCTATTACACTGATTACAAAACAGTTAAGTCAAACAAGATTAAAAAACATAGTACTGTGACTCCCAACCTAATTCCTGACAAATCTGTGATGCACCAGATGCTCCTTCCCTCGGGATGAAATGATACATGGCGCTCTCTGTATCATCACTGCACAGACATGTTTACTCCACCTAACGTGCTCGCATGGCGTAGAAGAAAAGACTGGTAAAGGGATGCGTCCTTTCAAACACATTTAGGAATGGAAAGGGCAGCAGGCAGATTTCTTGCTTCCTCATCTTTTGGTGCCCTTGTTCAAATCTATTTTATTTCAGTAGTACTTTGGAGAAAGGAAGTCAGTGGGTACGCTGAGCCTCTAGCTGTTAAATTGTGGGATTTAATGCTCATTCAGTGAGACAGTCAGGAGATTCTTCTCTGTACATAAAAGAAGGCCAAAAAGCTGTCAAATATCATGATCTGAAAACACAATAAAAACTTCAGCTTTTTCACTGTGATGTTCCAAAAAAGCCAGGAATAAGGTAAGTATAATTTGAAAACAAAAGCAAAATCCTTTCTTAGTCACCTTTTCAAGTCCAAGTGGAAGAAATTATAATTATTTTTAGACTTTCATTCAGTTAATGTCTGTGAAGTCCCTTAACCGCTGGTAAGCTAAAGCAGATCAGGAGTGCCAGGCTGATTTCTTCTCCATATGAACACCTCCTGGAGGGACGGGGATTGGCAGGGACGCCGTGTGGCATTCTGCAACTCGTGGTCTAGCTAATACTTAGGAAACGTGAAGCGTGTGAGCTACAGGCCCGGTCCTGCACCTATCGATGGTAGTGGCAGCATTTCTAATGATTTCGTTAGAAGCAGGACCAAGCCTGCTTTCAGAATTAGGTACTCTCAGTGTTTCAAAGGTGTGCAGAGGAATTGCCAGGAAAATTGTGAATCAGGAGGTAAATCTATGTCAACAGGAAGAGAGATCCAGTTTGAGTCTCTGTCCCTGTTTGTATGGGGGGTTGTCATTCACCTCTGTGTCTGTAGGCACATGGACCTAGACAGACCCATTATACACAAACAGTGATTTGCTCTTTCTGCCTGCAGCCAGCTGAGTTACCTTTGTTCATGCTCCAGCCCTGTCTGTCAAGCCTGAGGACAGTGTTGGTGCAGCAGCTCCACAGGATGGTTACCAACGTCTGCAAAAAGAGCAAATCCCCACTGTATATATGGCCTGAAGCTATTTGTGTGACCAGCCAGGATGATCTTTAATATTTATTGCTGACTGTAAACGAAGTAGGCACCAGAAGCCAAGCAGAGGTCTGTTCACCTCACCTACCTGTTACAGCTCCACAGCCTGGGGCTTTTTCAATAAAAGCCTGGACCTGAACATCACTAACTAAGTGGACTCATCATATAGATGAGCTCTCTTATCCCCTCATTAGGGACAAACAAAATGATCTGCAGCAAAATTTTCTTCTGTGCAGGCTCCTCTATAACTGAAGGCTTTATTCAGTCAACACTCATCATAGGAAAAAATGAGAATTTAGTAGTGGGAATAATGTTTACTAAGACTTTAAGTTCCATCATGGTTTCCTCAGTGAAATCACCTTTAAGACAAAGTCTTAAAAAACAGGAGCCTCTGTATTGTTGAAGCCTAAGTACTATCAATGCAGGTCAAAATGCCAGCACTGAACTCACTTCCTCCTTGGGTAACTCTTCACCCATTTCCTTTTTTGACTATATAAGGTTATTCTACATGTTTTAAGTTACAGTTGAAAGAATCCCTTTGTTTAAAATGAATGTTTATTTTAGACTTGAGAGGGAAAAAATTACTAAAATTATATACTTCTCTTTGAGCTGATTGCCCTTTTCTGATTTTATTTTAAGTCCTAATCATAGAATCATAGAACCATAGAATGGTTTGGGTTGGAAGGGACCTCAAAGACCATCTAGGTCGAACCCCCCTGCCATGGGCAGGGACACCCTTCACTAGACCAGGTTGCCCAAAGCCCCATCCAACCTGGCCTTGAACACTGCCAGGGCTGGGGCCTCCACAGCTTCTCTGGGCAACCTGTTCCAGGGCCTCACCACCCTCACATTGAAGATTTTTTCCCCTATATCTAATCTAAATTTACTCTCCATCTTAAGGCCATTACCCCTTGTCCTGTCATTACATGCCCTTGTAAACAGTCCCTCTCCAGCTTTAACAGTCCCTCTCTGGCTTTCTCAACACAGCTAATCTCAAGCTAGGAACTGTTTCCTGGGCCTTGGCTGAAAAGTGGCTGAAAATTCCAGATGCCCTGAATCAGCAGTAGTATAAGGCTTCCTCAGATAATTTAGCCAGCATAATTGCTTCAGCAAAGGTCATGAAACGTGTGGCTCTGGAACATTAGACTGTGTCCAAACCTAAATGTATTCATGTATACAAATACTAGCGAATGAAAAAAAACCCTTCACACATTAATGACATCTTCCAAGGACTAAGTAGCAACTGGATCACTTGGAATCAGCAAAATAAAAGCAAGGGAGAAAATAAACTTAGTTATGTTCTATAGAAAGAAAAGTTAAAATTTAATATAAATTAGTTCTTGTATTCTGTGGTGCATAGAATAATATGGTGACAAGAAGCTAGAAAGGGAGAGAAACTGAAAGCAAGCAATGCTTTTACACTACTGTTCTGTATTCCTGGTATATCCTTCCTTAACATAAGTGTTAACATTAAATATAGTGTGACACGGTGCCAAATGCTTCAGAGTTGATATGGACTGTGAGTAGGCTCTGTATGTAAATGTATCATTGCAAGGGTATGTGAGAACAAACCACTCCGCCTACATAGAGAGGTGTAAATAGATGCATATACTCCTCATAGAACTTGTGATAGCATGATTCTCATCTATAATCGTTAAATGCTCTCAGAACCTGATTTCAAATGGATTTGTCCATCCATTCTGAATTTTTAGTAAAGATATTGAAAATGCCTGTACAGACTCTCTGAGACAATTTTGCAGAATGGTAACACGTGCTTTAAAGCTTCCCTGTATGAAATGGGTGGGGGAGTACAGCCAGAGTATGAATAAACCTTCAGATGCAGTGATGACACATAATGGTAGGAAGGGATGGATTGCACTGTAGGTTAAACAAGTGTATTTCGATTGGAAAAAACCCAGCAATTAGAAAACACTTTCCTTCATATTATTGAAAATGTGTGTCTGCCTGCCTTTTAATTACAGTGTGTGGAGACACTGTGCTGAATCATCCAACTTGGTATGTTCTAGAGAGCTTATTGTCATCATCTCCCTCCATGGACTCCTTCTCTCACCTGATAAGAGAGAATAAAAACAAGAGCTACGATCTGGGTCTGATTCATTACAAATTTCACAGACAGACAATGATTATAGATTTTCAGATCATTAGCCTAAACAAATACTAGATTGCACACCAGAATAAATAATAAAATAGGCCTACCATGAGGTGATTTGTCTCAGCTTTATGTGAAGCACTTGGAAATCATAGCTGACCAAAACTCTGTCCCCACTATGGAAGGGACATAATTCTGTTCCCTCCGGTAAGAGTTTAAAATAAGATTTCATTTGCTATGAATTTGTCGTTAATACATGCAAAAGTGAGCATTTTTGTAATGTAACCTTCTGTGGACAAAGTCACAGACAAGCTTTCATAGACGATCACAAGTGTGATGTTAAGCTAGAATAGCAGCAATGTTTTTGGAGAGTGTAATGTGACAGTGTTGTGTCTATGCTGGAAGATGAATGGTGATTTACACGTGGAAAAATGGTTCTGGTATTTTTACCAGAAAAAGTAAATGAGTAGCAATGATGGTGACTGAGTTTATCTTTCAAGTTCTGTCTGTTTAAGATCTGTTCTCTGTCTTTTAAGTGTCATCTTCCTGTGCTCATGTTTGCTCATGGCCATCTCTAAAATTTCAATAGCAAATGAGTTGTTACTAATAAGTCTAGATCTGTAAGACTCAGAGAAAGTAATGGAGCCTCTATAATCTGCTTTATTTCTTAATACTGTAAAATTTTCAAACACATAGGCAAATTCCAATGAACCCTAAAGTCTGAAACGTATGTGACAAAATTAAGGTGATCTGAGACTGAATTTGCAGATGACTGAAAGTGAGCGGCAGAAGTCAAGTAGCAATATGCTACTTAAAACAATAGGTATCTCCTTTTCAAAAGCCAATATATATTTTCCTCTGTGAAAATTCAAGTGATTTTAACATCTTTATCAGCAACATGGACACTGGAGTAGAGTGCACCCTCAGCAAGTTTGCCGATGACACCAAGCTGTGTGGTGCAGTTGACCACACACAGTTGAGGGAAGGGATGCCATCCAGAGGGACCTTGACAGGCTAGAGAGGTGGGCCTGTGCAAACTGCATGAAGTTCAACAAGGCCAAGTGCAAGGTCCTGCATGTGGGTTGGCGCAATCCCAAGCACAGCTACAGGCTGGGCAGAGAATGGATTGAGAGCAGCCCTGAGGAGAAGGACTTGGGGGTGCTGGCTGATGAAAAACTCAACATGAGCCAGCAGTGCGTGCTGGCAGCCCAGAAAGCCACCCGTGTCCTGGGTTGCATCAGAAATAGTGTGGCCAGCAGGTTGAGGGAGGTGATTCTCCCCCTCTGCTCTGCTCTTGTGAGACCCCACCTGCAGTACTGCATCCAGCTTTGGGGTCCCCAGTACAGGAAAGACACGGAGCTGCTGGAGCAAGTCCAGAGGAGGGTCACAAAGCTGATCAGAGGGCTGGAGCACCTCTTCTATGAGGACAGGCTGAGGGAGTTGGGCTTGTTCAGCCTGGAGAAGAGAAGGCTCTGGGGTGACCTAATCGCGGCCTTCCAATACCTAAAGGGGGCCTACAGGAAAGCTGGAGAGGGGCTGTTTATCAGGGAGTGCAGTGACAGGACAAGAGGTAATGGGTATAAACTAAAAGAGGGGGGATTTAGATTAGGAAGAAATTCCTTGCTGTGAGGGCAGTAAAGCCCTGGCACAAGTTGCCCAGAGAAGTTGTGGATGCCCCATCCTTGGCAGTGTTTAAGGCCAGGTTGGATGGGGCTTTGGGCAATCTGGTCTAGTGTAGGGTGGCAGGGGCGTGGAATTAGATGATGCTTGTGGTCCCTTCCAATCCAAACCATTCTATGATTCTATGAGTCTATGAAATGGGATTGATCCTCTTGAAGAACAGGGAAATTACCCATATTGCAATACTTGTCCTTTCAGGTAAAAATTCTTAAATTCAGACAGAGCATTATTGTTTGCAAATTTTCTTTTGGAAGTGTGTCATTAGACTAGAGGATATAAGTGTTTCTAGTTCCGTTTGGGAGCTTCTTGACTGACTTTTCACTGTTCTACTTCTTTGAAAATGTATGGTCAGCTTTTTAAAATTTATTTAACAAAAATTTTTTTGTACTTGTACATCCTGAAACATGTACAGTGGAAGTGGTTTCTGCAATGCATAGGAGAAGTATACTTGTACTACCCTGTTACTATTACTTTAGTTTGGAAGTAATCCAGTACTTCTTTAAGATACATTTTTGAGGGCTGAAAGAGCATGACCATGCCTGTTGACTCCGTTGAATTTCCTAGCAACCATTGTTCCTTGTTTTTTCCCTTGTATTTTTTTACATACCCTGTTTCCCCAGTTTCCAGTAATCTGAAAAACATTCCTTTCTTGGGAACTAATGGCATCTCAAAGCATTACCTCTCAGTGGTGGTACAGATTCTTCTCTTCTGGCTTGTTATCAGTGAGATGCAAGTCACAGGACAGTTACAGATAGGAAGTGGGGAGGAACTAGTCAGCGACATCACATGGGCTCACCAGCTCAAAGCACTTCGTTTGTTATGCTGCCCCTTCACATGCTGTAATCCTGATTTTGATGTTATGTTATACTGACCTTTAAGTTTACTGACTGAAGAGAACAGTTATGTAACTGGGATCAGCTAAACCAAACACAACAAAAAGAGATGGAAGAGATGGAATCCAGACCTAGGATAGTACTATTACAGAAGTATAAACTGCTGCTCACACATTTTGCTGACCGACCAGTTTTGTTGTTGTGTTAAAAATGTTTTCCTTTAAAAGAAAACCTCCAAGTATGATCAAGTTCCTTTTAGTCTTCTGTCCTAACACGATAACTTCTTACTTGTTATGTTAAAAAGAGATGCTAAATGGCCCATGAATCCATGTGGAAGTGAGAACAGATGGGCAGAGACACATATTAGTGTTTTGTTTCCTTTTTTAAAGTTACTTTAAATACCAGCAGGTGTAATATGCTTTTAAGTAGAGCAGGCCCTGATTAGCTGAAAATAGCTAATGCTATTTACAAATGTGGCCCTCCTAAGAGCAGGTAGCTCTTGAAGGACTCCCGGAGCAGAGTGGAAAGGAGGGCTAGGCGCAGCTGAGCAGCCAAAAAGAGGGTAACAGAATGTACAGGTGCTTAAAGTGTATTCTCTGCTGGAGTCTGTGACAGGTAGGCTTCTCTGGGAAGTTCCGTGAACAGACAAGACTCTGAAGAACTCTTAGGCTTTTGTTTTGTCATAAAGGTCAGGTCACGGGAAGGAGGGAAATCTGGAATGAACACACAGTGAATGTTCTGCCCAGAGAAGGGTGGGAATAGGCTTGTTTACATCCTCTCTCCCCAGCTTCCTTTCTGAGGAATAAGCAGTGTGCCTCAGAGACTGTCTCTTGGACTTCTTCATTAGGGATTTTGCTCTCTAGCAAAAGGGCAGTCATTTAAAAACCATTTGGGGTTTTATTTTATTTACGGAATTCAAATCTATCATGGGACTATGCCCAAGAACTTAGGAATTGGCAAGCCCTGAAATAGGCTTGAAACCAGAGAGAAAAGGTATTAAATGGAATAGTTTTGGTTTGTATTATAGAAGCAAAGCTCTGCTGTTCAGCAGCAATACAAGTAGTGTGCTGCAGATGTTGCTCGTACCCTCTGCTCCAAAGTCTTTCCCCCACAAGCAATGCCCGTAGCTGCCGTCATCATTTCTAGTGCAGCTTGTGTTGTTTAAATATGGTAGCACTTTTAGAACAGACTCTAAGTGTTGTACCTACCTTATTTTGTGTGCGTATCACTTCTACATGACATTTTGAGCCATTTTCATTGTTCTGTTTGCTTTTCTATTGACTGCCTTGACTTGCAGATATGCTTCACTACCCATTGATTCTATCTGATATTTTCCCTGTTCTTTTCCAATGTTCCTATTTTTCCACTTCGTACTCTTCTCCTCCATTTACTTGATTCTTGTCTTTAGACCTTACGTCCTTCCTGATATCATCAGATTGAGTTTTACTGAAGGATAGGAGCTGTCAGGGCTTTATAGATTATCTCACTACTGAAAAAAAAAACCACAGCAAAACAAAACTGAGATTTGCTTGCAGTTCTAGCTCAGTTCTTGTGCCTCTGTATCCGTCATGGATCAACAAAGTCATCCATGAAGAGCAAGTAATCTTTTTTTTTTTTTAAAACTTTAAAATCAAAGCTTCCTGTCTAGTTCCTCCAGAGTTTCCATCTATAACACTGTCTCTAGTTCCATTGCTTGTTATGACTCCTTCTGTAGACATTTATAACAGTTAAAACACTTTTCTTTTTTTTTTCCCTGAAACAAAAAGTTGCTTACATGCCAAGGAAAATAACCTTTAAGACTATATGTAACAATGCCATCTGGTGACTCTTGCCATAACAAGCTTTTTCCTCTGCCTTTGTGTCCCACTGCTTCACCCTTCCATTAACCATCCATGTCATCACTCATCTCCCTAACTCTTATTCTCCCTGCCTTTCCTCCTCCTCAATCCAGTGTTTATCAGAGCTGTAATATTTCCTTTACTGTGATGTGTCCTTTTTTATTTCTTGTATCTTTCTCTGTGATGCCCTTCCACCACTACAGCATAGGTTCAGTGTTAGATCCCCCCTCTCATTTTAGTCCGGAGCGCTCTCTCTATTTGAAACTTCCCCAAGTTTTTGTACTCACGGTTCATCTCTAATGTGGCTGTGCTATGTATCACTTTTTCAACCTGTCTACCAACAGAACAAACCTATATATTGCCTTTTCTTTCTGTTTATAAGAGCAACCGCTTTCTACTGCTGCTTCTGCTCCATCATTCATGTCTCTTGGCGTCCAATGCAGAAGATGCCTCAGTACTCCTTTTCCTCCTTGTTACTATAATCTAGTTACAAACCTGATCTTTTATTTTTTATTTTAAAATTTAATGAGTAAATTTACCTGCTCTAGTGCTTCCTTTTTATTTGACCTCTTCATACTAAAGAAAACATTCCCAGGAATGCTGATTATAGGGAGCAGGTCATGGGTCTAAAACACAAGGTGGAATCCTGGTAGGCAGCAAAGCTCAAAAGACTTTTGAAGAGGTAGCTATTGGATATGAACCCCTCAAGGAATCCTGACAGTTTGGGATGTAAGAATGAGACGACTTAGAATAGGAACAAGGAAATGTTATTGGTGCGATGCTGCACCCAGTGCTTCATCAACTTCTCAGAACTTACATTTACCCAGAAAGAGTTGAAAAGAGCTATATTTATATATATGAAAGATGTCTACAATGGGAGATTTATAATGCTTGCTTCCCTTATTAAAAAAAAAAAAGTTGTTTCTTTGTGTCTTATGAGGACCTAATATGGAAGAGATTTCTGGCAATAGATGACTGGAAAATAGATGACATGTTCAGAATATAGCAAAATTTTATGAGTGAGGAGAAGCAGCCAATGGAATAACTTAAGTTAAGGACTTGAAAGCATTTATTATAATTTCTAAAAAAGGTATGATGCAGCTGGGAATTCAGACCTGTTGTGCTGAGTATGTATTGCTGACAAAAGTCAAACATGGTGATCTACATAGTCCACTCTAGCCCTCAACAATTGTCCTCGAACTAAGGGTCATGATGTGGTCATGGCATGTGTAGACAGAAGATGCAACTCAGTGGAAATTCAATTGCAGAAATGGATCTTGCAATCAGATGTTTAAGAGAAATCTGAATGTGAGACTAGGAGTGAAGCCTTTACTTTAAAAATTTTGGATGTGAGAGAACTCACTTCCCAGGGCTTCTCTG
Organism: Psophia crepitans; assembly: GCA_013399095.1. NCBI lineage: Eukaryota > Metazoa > Chordata > Aves > Gruiformes > Psophiidae > Psophia > Psophia crepitans. The sequence continues at coordinate 67,555 of VWZZ01005972.1, forward strand.
TACTCTGTGGTATTCTTTCTACCTCAGTAACTGTTTTTCCCCAATGACATCCTGAGTGAATCTGCCTGTTGCTGTCTTCTAAGGACTGTGCCAGACAGTACTTCTGCCTCAGCACCTTTGTTCTTCTTTCCTGCTCGTGTGACTCGATTCTGTGGTGATGTCTTTGAAACAGGCTTCTCCGTGTCTTTGAGGTCTTCCATTTTTCCTTTCATTCAAGCTCTTTACTCAACATAACATCTGTCACTTCTGTCACCTTAACAAGGTGAAATGGGTGGGCCCAAAACTTAGTTTCTTCCACTTTTCCTTCAAAAGCATTTGGGATGAGATCCTCAGCTGGTGAAAGTCATCATAGTTTCAAAGCTGTAATTGCGGAGTTGTAATATGTGTTAGCACTAAAGATCTAATGATTCCCTTACCCTGTCCTCCACTTGCCACCTGTTTGCCTTCATGCCTGAAAACACTGCCATCCTTTTCTGCTCAGTGCTGAAGTTCTCTTGTCTTTGTTGGAAGAGAAATGCAATGGAAAAAGTCTATGGCAGTGTTAAAGAGGTGTAAGTGAATCTATCAGAAAGCAAAAAGATAAAAATGCAAATTAACTCAAAAGGGATTTATAAAATAGAGGACCCAGTCAATTACATAGGAAAGAAGTGTGGAGATGTCAGATGAATGGGCAGCAGCAAATATTGTAAGCTGGTGTAAACTTGCATTCTAAAAACTTCCTTCTGTTAAAAGAGGTTCCTCAAAACTATGGCTTAACTCTTACATAGGTCAGCACATTTATGACACCAGAGATAATATCAGTCCCCATGTTCCTGTGGAGAACATATAGCTTTAGTTCTAGTTCCATACAGCGCTCTTTAGTTGTATAGTCCATTACACAGCTGTCCGAAAAGCTCACAGCTTCCTCGGAACAAGCCTGTTGCCTCTTTACTCAGAGTAGCTGAATGCCTTACACGGCAGCAGATTGCCAATAAGATTAAATATTTTTGTGACGTGCAGAGCAGACCAGCTTTTTTTCATTTTGCGTGAAGATTCATTTTTATACTTTAGATGGTATCCTATGACCACAGCTCATTCATAACACGCAGCTCTGGCCATGCAAGCATTTTTTTCCCAAAATTCTTCCAAATCAGCACAATGGTGATGAAATATAGCTCCTTGTGAAGGGTGACCACCTACTCACTTTGCAGAATGATAACAATTTGGTGTGCTTGGCTTTGTTTTGCAATTTGACTCAACTACTCTGCATCATAAGTGCTTAAAAAGCGTAAAAGACAAGAGGATATTACAAGTATCTAATGTTATACATTTCATTTGTATGCATACCAGGATATAAATATGCGGGACATGTGCCTGGACTATTAATCAAATTCTTTATTAAGCTTTTGAAACAGTATGAATCTATGAATAATACATTATTTCATAGCATACTCTTCACCTTATTTAAAAACACAGAGCTCCATGATTAAACATCTACATTTTTTATCCCCTATATGTAGAATTTTGGGGGTGGTTTTCACAGGAGATTTACTGGAGTATCTGAAACAATTCTAATAAGCAGCGAGCCATTGAATCTGCCACTTCATGAATAGAGCTGGTAGTAAAGCATCTGCACAGCTGCAGAATCTATCTACAGCAATAATTTTAGATGAAGTGTTTTGTGTTTGCTTACAAAGCACCCTCTGCTGTTTGAGCTGCTACATGCTTTGTAGATAAAGCTGCTTTTTGGAAAGATAAAAACCTTTTTGTGGGGCCCTGTAAGAGCCACAAAAATATCCAGAGGCAATCTTATCAATCTTGCACCTGTAATACATGTTGTGTGACTAGCATTTGGAAGTGTCATGGGGTTAGGACATGTGTTGTCACATCAGTAGCTTGTTTTCTTATCCAAGTAAGTACAAAGCTGGAATACAGTTAACAGTAAGGGTAAGAAATTCAGTAGATGGGACAAAAGTTTCCATGTTTGATTGCTAGATTGGCAAAAGAGCAATGGAATCTCCCCCACTGCAAATATATTTCCTCTCTTGAAACTTGTATTTCACATGCAAGGACAATATCAACCAGTCATCAACCACTTAATATAAACATTATGTCATGATTATGGCTTGGGATTTAAGTTTTGAGTGGATCTTGCACTGAATTGGAAATCTGGAGATGAACTAAAAGAGAAGGTTTTCTATACCTTGTAAAGAAATGTAAATGCTGTTGTGCATGGCTTTTTTCAAAGCCCCCATGAAGTATTGCGCAGTGCACTTCGCTGTATTTCTGTATCTACTCCTGTGACTGCCAGAGGTCAGTGGGACCCTGCACTAGAGCACAGATTCCAAATGAGAACAATAAGCAAGTTATTTTACACATAAGAGGTCATAGTTTGATTAGTCCATTTACACTGGCCAAGAATGCAGTGGGAACTCAAACTGAAGTGGTTTTTTTTCTGAAAATTGAAAGGATAAGTCTGAAAAAACTCTGAGGGGGATATCTGCTATGGCAGGATAACATTAAGGAAAGGAACCATATCTGCCCCTGAAGCTGGTGACTATCTGGTATATATTGAATGTCACTGCAACGAAAGGAACAAAACATTTACTTCCTTTAAAAAGTGACTTATTCTCCATGTTGACTTCAAGGGCATTTGTAATACATGTTGATATTCCTTGGTGTGATTGAGCATGTCTAATTAATAGAGCTGCTTGGGAATTTTGCTAAGAAGAAACACTTCAAAAGAAAAAGCAATTTCTGCAGAAATTGTAGTTTTCCATGAGAGAAGTGAAAGAATCAAAACAAAATAAATTGTTGTAGGCTATTGAAAATCAAAGCACTTCAGTTCCTTGAACTGAACACAAATATAATTTCAGTTTATCTCAGATACTGGGAGACACTACAGCAAATATTTTGTTAACGTTTAACTATTTAAATTTGATTTGTGATTTTTGGTCACCAGACTTCTACTGAATCAGGTAATCTTAATGCTGAACACCTGTCTCAGAAGGAGGACCTTATTATGGTGCTTTATGCTGGACACCCAAACCCACAAATGATTCTTGACGATTTGGGCCAACGCATATTAAAGATTGGGTTGTCAGAAATATTCAGTACTAATCTAGCTCTACTCCCATTGACGTCACTGGGAGCAAGTCAATTTAACTTCAATCAGAACAAAGTCAGGCTGATGCTGAGTTGTTTTGAGATCTCCACCCTATATCTTCCGCATTGCATTAATTAATTATTGCTCAAGTTGCAGCTTAATTTAATAATGTCTCCCAAAACATGATGAGCTGGGCTATATTTCCTTCTTTAGCATCCTCCTGCCAGTTTACCAGCAATGTGGAAATATAATGACATCTCAGTAACATAGTTTTCCATTTGCCCCCCTTAGAATTCACTTTTGCACACCACAGCGTCAGCTGTGTGTATGAGAAACCTTGAAATAACCTTGTGTATGTCTCATTTAGTGCACAGGTGTCTCTCTGTAGGTCACTTTTGCATATTTTGAGCAACCTGAATAATCTCATAATTTGGACGTCAATGATACTGTGTTCCTAATTCAAGCAGTGTTCTATACATAGAATAAATCAGCAAGGGGGAGCAAGATAAAGAAAAAATCCAAAAGGACAACATTTACAGGCACCCTCTTACCAATGCATATCTGTTTGCTTAAAAAAAAACCCAAAACCACACACACACACACAACCAGTTACCAGGGATACCTGTATCAGTTTTGTGTGATGGGTGAACTTGGTTTTTACTTAGCATTGTTTACAGTAGCTGTGTCTCTCTTTCAAGTGGTAAAATGGCCAGCTCATCCTCCTTTGCACACCAACCTAGAGTAGTCAAGTTTTTAAAAACTGACTACGGTACAGGTGCTGTGACTTGGTTGTCCATATTATTGTTAACTCAGGCCCTTGCACAGTTTTGACCGAGGCCAACTTGCTTGCACTCAGCCAAACAACTCCCAGGCATGACTCAGGAGCCAGCATAGACCGAAAACTGCCAAAGGGAAGTATGGGTGTCATAAGTGAATTCTGGAGGCTGAGAGAGCTTGGGTTCTGGCTGGGGACCAAATGTGGCAGCTGGACTTGGGGACAGAGCACGGCCTGCAACTGCTCAGTTACCTAGTGCAGATGTAGACTGAGATATGCAAATTACTGTAAAGATGGAAAGTATAATGTAGTCTGCGTAGGAGACGGTGTTACGTAGCCTTGTGAAAGGCTCTGAGTTGTAATAAATTTTTGTGGTGAAAAAGGATTACATATTCGTTGCAACAAAACAGAACAACATACATGACAATTACAACATTGTATAGGTTGGAAGGGAGGGACCCTGGTGGGACCCCCAGTCTCACCTCCTGCTCACACCAAGTCCAACACAGTAGGGTGCTCAGGGCCTTATATTGTCAAAGTGTTAGTATCTCCAAGGATGGAGTTCCCACAGCCTCTCTGGGCAATCTGCTCCAATATTTGACTACTCTCATCTTAATTTTCCCCTCTATCAGGTTGAAGTTTCCTGTGTTCCAGCTAGTGACTGCTACTTCTCCCCCTTCCAGTCTGCACCTCTGGCTCTGTCTTTTCTACACACTCCTAATACATTGGGGTTTTTGCCCCTCAGCCACCTCTTCTTAAAGCTGAGCAAATCCCATTCCCTCAGCCGTTCCTTGTACTCTGTGTGCTCCACCTTGGTGGTCTTTAACTGGAATTGCTACAGCATGGTGACACTTCATTTGCTGAGGAGCTGCAAACAGAACAAAATATCCAGATGTGGACATGTGTTCTCACAAATGCTAAACAGAGGGCCAGGATCACTGCCCTGGAGCCTCTGGCTACACTTCTGTCTGCACCAATGCAAGGGCACCCTGCTGACTCCCGCTCAGCCTGCTGAGGACCAGGACTCCCAGGTCTTTTTCTGCAAAGCTCCTTTCTATCTTTCCATGACTTTCCCAAGGACAGAAGTGGGGCTGACATAAACCAATAGCAAAAAGATCTGGTGTATAAGGATCAGAACTTAAACTGGTGACACTGAAATACACATTCCCCAATGTCTGGACAGTGCCACTATTTTTGCCCAATCATTTGGGGGATATTAGTGACCACATTCTCTTTCCTTGGGATACCCAGTACACAGAAATACCACACCTGTGAGCCCGCAAATTACAATACACAAAATCTCTCTGATACATGACTAACAATCTTACCACTCTTTGCCTTCACTCAAGCAGTCCTTGAATGAATGAGGTGAATCATCCTGTGCCACAACATATGAAGCAATTCTCAGAGTAAGCGTTCATTGATGTGGTCCATCATTCATAAAGAATCTCAGTAGAGAAGACGCTTGGTCAGTGAAATCAAAATTGATGATCTGTGTTCTGCAGCAGGGTTTAGATTGATCTCAGCCTCAGCATAATCAAATTACCATTGCACTGGGTTTAAAACTGGTAGGATAGAACCTAGTCTTATAAGGCTATTCTTGTACACTTCAGGCTATTGATCATGCTAGAGCAAAGAAAGGATAAGATTGGTGTAAAATGGTAGTAAATCAGAATAGAAGCATTTTCCATGAGTTTTGTTCTGACATAAGTGATAGCACAGAATTCTCTGCAGCTAAGGCTGGACTCCTTACATTTTATTTAATAAGGTGGAAATAGGAACAATTGACAGAGGAACAGATCTTCCAGTGTCTCACAAAACTAAAGAATTAAATCATTACAAAAAGGTTTTAAGTAGCAGATGGTGATTATACGTGTGGGGAAAGGCTAATATCGAAATTACATGAATACAGGTGTACCATGGCCTAAACATCATCTTTTTTTCCCCTTCTTCAAAAAAGAAACCCAAGATTCCATCACAAAGTGTTTTATCCATACATCTTGAAGATGCTTTGTTTGCTTCCTATCTTTCTGGGAATAACTGGTTTCTCTGGGACACCCAAGTAAAAGTAATGCTGAGAAGAATTTATTTCAGGCATAATAGTATGGAGGCTTCTTGAATTTTACATTGCAGTCTTATGAAAGTATGAATTAAATTCCTCAGGACTGCAGATGTTTGGACTATGGGAAAGCTTGGTGAGCCTGCCTAGAAAATAAGAAATTCTAATCACAACCCACAACCCTAACCACAACCCACAGAAAGCAGCTTCTCTGCCATAAGGCCAAATTTTTAAGACCTTATTTAGATTATAGTAGGACAAAGGCCCATTTTCTTCACTAAAATGTATCAGCTTAAGGGCATTATGATTTATATCTTTGGTTCAAGGAGATATTATCAATAAAATGGACAACAAAACCCTTAAAAGTTTCCCCTGAGGCTCTATGACTGGCAAAATGAATCTTATATTCACATCAATGTACCCTAAACATACAGCAAAATTTTTATCTGACTTTATAAGCAATCCCATTTGATAAAGGGCTGGCTGGTGCATAGGTTGGACGTGAAGGAAATCTTTCTGCTCTTGAACAGGAACCAGAAATAACCTCAGACTGGATCAACAGGCGATGGGGTGACAATACAGTCACCAAATGAGGGCAGATATGCCTAAAATTGCTGACCTGAGAAAAGAGGCTTCACATCTGCAATGACACTTGTAAGTATCTTTATAAAAGCGAAGATGCTGGAGGGACCAAAATGTCTTTTTGCAGTTCTCAGACACCTCAGAGAAGAGAAGATGGAAGGCTCTTCCCCAGGCAGGGTTGGCACCGTCCAGCACAGCTACTCAGAGACAGAGGGACAGTGTGGTGCTCCTGTGCAAAGGCAGTGTCCTGTTCTGCTGTCATGCTCTTGCTGTTAATCAGCGATGTAAAAAGAAGGCCATTCCGAAATATTTCTACTTTCATTTCCATTACTGGATATCTAACAGCTGAGGGAGGGAGGGAGAGATTCTCATCTTAAGCATGCTATGGTATAAAAAGCTGCCAAAAGACATCATGGTTACACTGAGTTTGATTGAACAATCCAAAATATTTGCAGTTCAGCATTGCCAATTAAAAATACTTGCCAATTATCAACTGCTTGTAGTAGGGAAAATGTTCATTAGCTTACAAATCAAACTGTGTGTTATATCCAAATAAGTTTCTATTAACAGCTTAGAAGAAAACTATTATCTTCCCTACCTTTGGGACAGTTTGCTTAATGACAATGAGAAATCACAATGATCTGCAAATTAGAGACATGCAGTAAGTAGAAACCGTGGTGTGCTCTCCTACTTTCTTACACTTGCCAAAATCTCCAGGGTGAATGCTTACTAATAAACAATAAAGGTATGCATTTATAGACAAGGTGGAATGATTTAATTTCATTAGTTTAGACTCAGGGGGGTTTGTTGCAGAGATAAAATCTGCAATGAGATAATGTTTTATTCTTGTTACTCCATATTTGCACAAACATCAAGAGTGAAATTTTGTTCACTGTTCTGGGTTTTTTTAAAATGATTTTTTAAATCTATAGATTCCTGTTGAAAGGAAGGAATACAGTAAAACTATCAAACAGAACAATAAGACATTATCACTGCAAATTTTAGTTGCCATGGGTAACCAGTGCCAGTAAGGTATTCAAGCACCGCAACCGCCAGCACCGATACCCTGCTTTGAAAGTGCTGACTGTGCGTCACGTTGCAAACTTCAATAATTATTATGTGTAGGAGGGTGGTGGCACCAACAGGATGTATACTTGTAATGACTCATTCTTTAAATAGCTTAATTTATCATCCTCAAATAAAGGGGGAGGGATTTATCCAGTCAGAGGCAGTTTGAAAAGCCTGAATTATTAATAAACTGAAATAATAGCGAGGCAGGAAAAGACAAATACACACACACACACACACATATAAAAACTTAATGACAATAGGACTGAAGGAAAGTACTTCTGCAAAAGTATAAAGCATAAGCCAAGAAACATACAGAAGTAGCGTCACAACTCTGCAGCCACACTCCATTTATCCATGCTAATGTCTGCATGCAAACAGGTAATAGATAAGGTGTCCCTAAATGCTACTCAAGGACATCCAGGCTTCCACAGACCACCGACACTGCTTGTACTTGGCACAGGAGTTTCAGTTATGCAGCGGTTTTTTCCTTTCACAGAAAGAAATGCAAGATCACAAAGACTAAGGAGGGTTATCATTTGAAGAGAAAGCATCCTAAGGAATGCAGAATTTCCTCCTGGCAGGAAATACTGATGATATGTAACACTCTTCTGAGGCAAAATTGAATAATACACGCTGTTTTCCCCACCACACAAACACACACAGTAGCAAAAAGATGGGTGTATACAGTTGGAAATGGTCGATCTTTCATCGAGGTGATTACACAGTTCTTGTTAATTTGACTTCAAAACAGACTTTTAACAAGAATCATAGATACTCAGGCTGAAAGCCTCCTTCCAAACTGGGACCATCAAGACATTAGGTGACCAACAACACCCCATCCTCTACTCAGGTGCCAGGGAGGAGAATCAGACGCACAAAGGGAAGGGAACAGCAGAAACCTTGTTCCAGGTTCCCAGCTGAAGTGGTAAAGGACTGAAGGCCTTGGGGTGCAGTGTGCTTCACATGCATAACTGTGATTAGAGGCAGGTATCTATATCTAGAGAAAAAAAAAAAACAAACACCTAGTTCAATATATCACATTGAGTCAGGAGGACATAAGAGGACAAGAAAAGGCAAATAATTTTTGACAGATGCCCGACTCTTGATGGAGGGTCTATAGATCCACTTGGTTATCAGGGCCTCTTTTTCAGTTATCAAGAAGTGGATTTTTTTTCCTTGGTATACTTCCTTCACCTTCTTTCCTGAACATATCTTCTCAACCCTTCCCCTAGGGCCATGCAAACTAAGGGATAGCTATCCCCTTGCCAAACCCCTTTATGGTTGAAGTGTTTCCTGCCATGTTGTACATCAGGCTTCTCTGGAGATTCAGCTCCCTCTCCCACCGCCTGGCCTTGTGTGTCATGTTTTCTACGCTTTTGTTCTTTCAGAGCTCTCTACGCTGCACTTTCATGCATTTATGAAAGTCCAATGCTGGATGTGCTGTTTCAGCTGCTGCATCCCCACCATCACTCGCCGCATCAAATAGAACAGCTCTCTCATATCTGACATTGAGCATTTCTCTCAATGCATTCAAGGAGATTCACCTTTTTTTGTCATGACATTGTGTTTACTTATGTTTAGTCTGTGAGCTGTTACAAGTCTCAGATCCTTCTGCTACACTGCTAACAGTACAAAGTCGTACATACAAATTCTTTGTATTTATCTTAACTGAATTTCAAACTGCTTTTGTTGAGGTGATTTACATTTATTGTCTTTTGAATACTTTTGTCCTTTCACCTGATGCTTTTTTTTTTGAGGGAATGCCATACTTAAATTTTATATATGAATTATTTTTTTCCAAAATCTTGCTGACAATATTGACCAGAACTGGTGTACAATAAATTATCCAGTGACCTCCACACACCCAAACAACATCCCAAGCTATTTTCTGGTCAATTATAAATGCACCTGATAGACATTATGTGTAGAACGTAATTCTTTAGCTTGCATATGGCGAAGACACATGAGACAAAGTTGAAAGCCTTCCTATATTGAGATATATCCCATCTGGGGCTTCCATCATAGCAGTTAGCCAGTTAACTTATTAAAAAAAAAAGTATTTGTATGATCAGCTCTTGCTAAATCTACATTGGCCTTTTAGGTCATTTACCAATAGTTTCCACTAATTTGTTCCAAAATTCTCAAGGGGTTAAAAATTACACCAGTCTATAATTCCTCAGGCCTGCCATGATCCCCTTTTTAAAGACAGGCCTTTCTCCAGGCCTCTGGGACCTTCTCTGCCTTGAAAGATAATGGTCAACATCTCAGAGACTGCTCCAAGGCCTTGCTGAAGTGCTCCCCAGTGACCTATTAGGGCATGCTGAGTTTAACACAACTATCTTATCTAAAATCTCTTAATTTCAGTTGTCTTTAGCCCATGGAATCAATCTCAAGGAAGTAGTGCTCTGTGGCAACACAATCATTTGTTCTCATTGGCCTCAGTTTTATTTATGTTCAAAATTAGCATGGATGGAATATATTGAAGTCACAAATTTTACCACAAGCCACAGAGTGGAAAGCAGTGTTTTCACCTTTTCTTTTTGAACTCTTGACTACATTCATCTCTTCTGAGCTGACAGTAAGTTTACTACTTATCTAATTAAAATTTAACTTGATTTTTAGTTTCTGTTTGAGTTTTGTTTGTTGTGGGTGGTTTTTTTGTAATTATGCAAATAAGGAGTAGAGTGCTGTAACTTTCTGTGCATCACACAGTGCTATAATTTTCCATGTAGGACCAGATAGTAACTTCCTTTTTGTTCTTATTTCTGATACAGATTTACTCTTACTCTTAAAACCACTTCTTACTTTCTTCTTTTCTTTCTGTTTTTTAACTTGACATGTTTTCCCCATTTTGCACTTGTCCTTCATTGGATTTGTTTTTACTTTTTAGATGATGCTTCAAAAAACATTCAGATCACCAAAGAATAACTAACGTAGCAAAGTAAGTCTGCTTGTATGGTTACTCTCATTTATTTATTTTGGGGCCATTCACTATTGTACTGCAATAGCCTGATCTAACATGGTTCACTAATTTTCACATTACTTTATTAAGAAACCCTACTTACAAGTTCTGATATTTTTGTTTTGTTTTGGTTTGGTTTGTTTTAATATATCATCAATTTTCTATTTTCCAGAACTTAATTTTCATGAGAACAGTGATTTTATTTCTCCATGATAATTTTCAGCAAAACTATTTTTCCTCACTTCCCATTTCTGAACAATAATCTCATCACAAGGCTTTTGCAGATAAGTGAATGAGAACTCTGCAGACTGCTAAGTTCCCTTTGAGAGATGAACCGTATAGGTACAGGATAGTTGTAGAGTTAGGACCTAATCATTTAAAGTGATCACATTCTCCAGGCATCCTTTTCCCTCAACAAAACTGTTGAACTGAAAATATATATACGCACATATGTATACACACACATATACTTCCTTCCTCAGTGGGGACCACACTGAGTATATAAACACCACAAAAGGTTTCCTGGTTAAATACAGCAATTACTTTAAGGAGGCTATTGATTGACTGCTCTCTGTTGCATTATTTACTTTTGATTTCTACAGATGCTTTTGAGATGCAACATATACAGAGTCAGGTTCAGTACATTTTCTTTTCAATATAATTTGAGAACCATGCATTGTATGCACACATAAGCAAGAATAATGTAGCTTATTCTTAGCTTGAGATATATATTAAATGGGAATGCAGCCTAACATGCACTGTGGCAGTTGCAAGTGTTGCTTGCCCTACCTTCATTTTTTTCCTGCAAAAAACTTCTATCATAACCTTCCTTCTCATTTTTCAGGGTGTTACTGGGAACCTGATAAGATCTTACAACTTTGAAATAGAATTTCTCTCTCTGGTTTTCTTTCTTTTTTTTCCCTAGGAGTTTGAATGATGGTTTATCTCATTCGATTACTGCCTTTACTATAGACCAATGTTGACACAGCTTCCCATTACTTCGATTAATATGTTTCCATAGCTACTTATAAAAGTCTTTTGATTAAGTGATCCGTGGTGGACATGGACCTTGAAAACTCTCCTCTTTTAACCATTTGTCTTTACCAAGAGATTTTCAGCAAGACTGCTTCCTGTATCCTGAACTTCATAATGACTATATATAATTTTAATTAGATGACATGGTGTTTCCTCCCATTTCTTCTATCTGTATTTATTAAGCAAGCCATGATTTCCTGTAACAGTTCTGATATTCTGTGTCACCAGGTCTTGGTGTCACGCATATCATAGCTTTATGGATGCTCTAAAGCTTGTAGATCTTTCTGTTAGCTTTCATATTTCTGACATTTGTGCATAAACATGTTTCTCCCGTTATTCTTCCTCTTATCCCAATTATGACTACTGTAGCTTTCCACTTCATCCCTTTCCCAGTCCAAGTCTATGTGTAGGAACCTACCTTTTGATTCTCAATGGATATTTATCACCAGTCATCTCCAAGTGGAATTTAAAGCTTTCTTCCATTTGATTAGAACTGGTGTCTAAAAATGCTACCATCCATCTCTGCCAGGTGGACTCAACTCTCCCCTTCCTTCTTCTGAACCTTTGAACTTACACTTTAAGTTACAGCATCATAAGGTGTATGCTTATTGTCTAGAGAACTCAGCAGTCTGAATCCTCAGCAGGCAGAGGATCCTGCTGGAAAATCCTGAGTTTACCACTACTTATTGCATAGGAACTTTGAACTGACTTTTGGAGATGCCAAGGCTTCTTGACTTCAAGATTTTCATACATGAAAGGTATCCACTTCTACTAGTAAGCAGAAAGCTTAGAAAGATTGGTTCTGAGTTGACTAGCATTTAAGCTCAGACTAGGTGATCATTTGAAAAGTCTGAGTCCCACCCCATATTTCATAAGGCTGATACATACTTAAAATTCTTAAGAAGCAAAGGTCTAGTTGCTTCAGGTTAGGTGCCCAGGAACTGTTGTTCTGTGTTGAACTTATACCTGTTTTCTTACTTTCTTTATGCCCACATCTTACTGTTTTTATGCCCATATTCAGTTCAAATCACTCTCAGTGTTTGCTTGATTGTCTTTAGAATTAAGGAAGACTGTTTGGAAACTTGTTGTTGACTCTATGGGGGAAAGTAGACTTTAAACACCAAATAAGAAAAGGATTTTAATAGAGAATGGCAGTTGCCATTAAACACATAACGGAACAAAAGCACAACATCAAGGAAGAAATAAACATATATCAGCTTCACGGCTGAAACTGAAACAAAAATAATTGTTTCATTGCATTTGACAAGTGAAAAAATTGCAAGGCTCTGGACTGGTAAATTGTGGCAGCTAGCTATTGAGGTAAAATGGTAAATAGCTTCATAGGCTCTTGGGAAATAATTTGTTTTAATTGTGTGCAGTCATATTCAAATCAATATCTGAAAAATCCATTGGGATGCAGAGAACTGGAATAAATCAGAATTTCAGAGCAACTCGGATAATAGATTGTTGTTTAAGGCTGACAGGAGATAAAACTTTCACATTTACATACCTTTTTGGTTCTTCTGTTATGGAATTAGCTCATATTAAATCAGTTTTGTTTGCTATAAGGATGAAATGGCACTTTAATCATTTAAAACAGGAAAGACTGTTGTTACTGATGCTGGTGCTTTGTCCAAGTATTCGTTATTATTGCCACAGGTAATGGTCTATCATAATTTCATTACACCCCGTTCTTTATACGTCAGTCATTGAAATTCCCTACAAAACAGTATCCCAGGCAGTTGTGAGTGTAGGGTAGAATATCACTCATTTACTCACACAGTCAATCTGGAGAAGATCACTGAGGACACTGGAAAAGTCTTCTTGTACTTTGACAAATGTATCAGTTAGATAGAGATTTGGTAAAGATATCCTGGATCATTTTTTGAAGAAGAAATGTGGGTGCACTTCACTAGCAGCACCAAGAGGAAGAATTTGAATAGCATGCGTACACTTAACCTCGAGCATGTAGCAGTCACAAATCTCCAACTGAGCAACCTTAACTTCGTACTGGTGTCCATATGTGTGGTATATGTTTGATGTGTTTTATAAATAAGATATCTGAAGGAGAGATGGCTAAACTCTCCTTTCATGGCTAGCCAACTTACAGTGCATATTCATAAATATGCTAGTCAAGCTTCTTGCTAAGGAATTTGTTCAGGTAATGGTATAATACTTTGCATGGACCACTCAACTTATCCGACAAAAAGTATTACAAACCTGTGGTATTATTTGTGAAATATTTTCCAGAAAGTTATTTTTCAGTATTTTACCAAATCCATGTAGGCATGACTGAAAAATTTGACATAGAAGATGTGCTTGGCAATTCATAGTTGTGTGTCCTGATTTCATGGACAAGTTGCTTGTGCTATCTACACTTTAGATATCTATCTCCCAGATAGGGACAAGGAAATATGTCCTGTCATGCAGGGCTATTTCTAAGCTTAATTAAATGTTTATAAAGTAGCCTATAATTAACAGGTATCATTAAAGCCAGACAGAAGATGGGGGAATGAAACTCAGTCCATTGAGTTTTCAACAAGGAGGAGTAATGTTCTGACTTGGTAAAAAGCCTCAATAAATATTATGAGGAAGAGGATCTGTTTGTAGATGAATAAATGTTGTCAGACATTCTAGCCAATTCCAGTCACCATTATAATTCACACAGTTATGTATACAACATCTACCTGGTTAGGAAGCAACAGTAACTGGGGGAGATCGAGGACAAGTAAAGTGCATTTATCCTGTTCTGCCAAGTTGCACCAACCACAAGGCTGCTTTTGCCCTGGCAGAACAATGTAGAGGGAGCCTGGGGTAGGATCAGGACCTTGGTGAAAAAAAAAAAAAAAAAAAAAGAAATCAGCTGAGAACTACATAAATGTTAGTGCTTTGCCTAGCAAAGAGGAGGACTGAAACGATTTAGGTTGTTTGTTCCAGTTGCCTTCAGATTGGCTTGCTAGACCATTCTGATATCACATCTGTGAGGAACTGTTGTGTGAACATGTGGCCTAGAACTCTTTGCCTACTTTGAATATTAGTAGTAGCTAATGAAAGCCTTATGCCAATGGCTGGCAGATGGATGGAAAAGACTGTGAATGCTAAACCATGTTCTAGTACTCTTAAATTATGGGGAAAATAAACCATGGCAAAGCAATGCCCCAGCTTTCTGGGGTCATTGTCTCTGGAGCTCAGAGATGAGTAACTTTCTCAAGTTTCTATCAACTAAATCAGTGTACTGTTAGTTAAAAAAAATGCAGAAAAAAAATTAAATAGATATATAAATTCTAGGCACACCATTTGCCATTCAGTTGGAACTGAAACAATGGCAGGATAATAACAAGACATTTCATTATAAACAGAGAAGCATTTGAAGTCTCCCTAGACTGTCAATTGATGAGAGCAGTACCATGAATGCCAACAGTTTTCTGCAGCTAATTTCGTTAGTTGTCTTCACTTGGGTATTATCAGCCCAAATGAAGATCAGGCCCTAAATCTACAGACTCCAAAAAGCCCCTTCAGAATATTTTCTTACTGTGTTACTGAAGTAAAGCAACTTTTCTCAGGACTGGTGTGAAGTGTTTAAGGCAACCGCATGTCAAAACACCTTTTAAAAATCTGCCCTTTATTGCTTCCTAACTTTTAAGAATAAATACATTTTATACTCATTTTGTGACACTCCTAGTTAGGAATGTTGCTTTCTGAGGTCTTCTTTTTTGTTTGGATTTATTTTATTCTAAGTAGCAGTGACGAATCATAAGGAGAAATATGAGTCCAAGAGATAGCTGAGCATCCTATTAGTCTCAAGAGACTAATTATAAAATCTTTATCCTAGTTGCCTGTTAATGAAAGTATGCTAATTTGCATATCAATACCTTTGTGTTTTCAGAGACATTTTTGTAAGGATTTTTTTTTTCTCCCAATTATAACGTGGCTCTATTTTCTCTTTTTGGCATTTAGTTATTTTTAATGTTTTAATAAAATAAACATAGATGTAACATTCGACTTTTTTTGCAGTGTGAGTCCCTGAGCTGGCCAGGTATTATTCCGTGCATACTAGAGTCACTAAGTTTTATCGCTATTCATTGAACGGATTGTTTGAAGAAAGGTCTTTTGCCCTCTCTCACTTGCACTGTTCAAAATCAACTGCAAGTACAGCCAGCTTTCCAGAGAAGCTGAACACATACACATTTCTCCATTATCATTTAAAAGGGCACAGATCTCTTATTTTACATCTAGATGAATCTTTTTTGACATCCACATTTACAAAATATGCTTACATTTATTTTTTAAACTGTTCACATCACCACTGTGGCAACATGAAACTCTGGCTATCAATGTTGTATAAGTCATAGCAATTAATCCCCGGTCTTTCACGGCTTCTTGCACTGCTACTTTTCCAAAACATTCATTTTGTCTCTGGGTTCCCCATTGTATTTATCTGTTGGGGTATTTACACCATGGCCATCATTATTATGGTATCCCAGCACCTGCATCCCACATCGGGCTGCAAGCCATCGGTCAAACACTGCAACTCACGCTTTAAAAGAGCTTGAGGGAGTAACGTTTTCATAAGAAAACAAGAGTAAAATAGAAATTCCCTTTAGATTATTTTTATTTTCTATTATGGAAACTCACCGGCAAGGAGGGAAGACAAAACACATGGAATTTGATCTGTGAATAAATGAGTACCACCTGTCTCTTGTGCTGTAATTTCAGCACCTTTCAAGAACTCTAGATTCTATCTATGGCTCATGTTCTCTCCCTTTAACTTCGTTAACATGCAGTACTTTTTCCCTGCGCTCTAGGTGAGCTTTTTGGACCATGAGTGCGTTATTATAGTGTAAGAAAACCTTAGGA
This sequence comes from Psophia crepitans, assembly GCA_013399095.1. Lineage (NCBI taxonomy): Eukaryota > Metazoa > Chordata > Aves > Gruiformes > Psophiidae > Psophia > Psophia crepitans. Next base: position 83,981 of record VWZZ01005972.1, read on the forward strand.
ATCGTGGGAAGTTTGAAAAAGTCACAGGTTTATATTTGGTGTCACTATCATTGGTTTTATCTTGTTAGTTGATAATGCTGTGGAAAAAAAACCCAAACCAACCTGCTGGAAGAAAATGACTCGTGGAAGCAAAGTCCTTTAGCCTTGATTTTGGGGACCTGTGCCTTTACCCAGTGATTGCAACATAATTCCCCAGGTGACTGCAGGGGTCTGTCTGCTGTCTTGCATTTCCCTGCTGACAACTCCGTGCAATTTCCGTGCAGTACCATGGCTTTTCTCGTGCAGCTTTGCACCACTTGTCAGGTACAGGTATCCACTGGGTAGAACTGGCTGCTCTTTATGAGTAACATTGAGTGCCGCTGTGCAAAAAGGGTTTGAGGACTGTTACATGGTAAAGGTTAGACTGATCATTCCTCTTGCATTCAGTAAAGATTACCTAACTCTTCCGGGTGATGTCAGCCTAAACACCAGAATATAGCAAGCTTGAGCAAATGCTTAACCAGGTAGACCAGGCGGGTTCAGTGACAGCCATGCAAGCAAGTTGGAGAACTGTCAGTATGAGACAGAGAAGCACACTGAAGTACACCCAGGACTCTCAGAGCAATAAGCAAAGAAAGTGTGCTCCCTTGGCCGGCCTGTGTTCAGAGCGGAGAGCTTGGCACGTCAAAGATATCAGGCTTCGTGACCTGTTTTTCTTTCTAAGGAAGAAAAGACTACTGACCCCAGATTCTAATTAATAAAGTCATTCAAGAAAGGGTAGCAGTGTTTTAAGGGCTGTTTAGAAATGAGCAAGTTAGCATGTTCTTGCTTCACTTGAATCTCTACATCATATCCATTGTGAAACCAAAACTGACATATAAATCCCTTTAGAATATGTTTGTTTTCTCTTTTCATGAAGCTAGAGTGGAGGCTCAAGAAAAACAAGTTCCTTTATAGAGCTTTGACAAACAAGATTATTGAAGTTAAATGGGGAAAAATCAGCTTCTGAAAAAGAATACCGTATTATTCCTTCTTATTCATGTAGGATCACTCTTGCTTTTCCCAACTTGTCTAATAAATGCATAAAAATAAATTAGTCCTTTAGTGTTCAGGTTTGCTACAGATTTGTTCAAATGTTGCTTTCAACTCCTGAGCAATTTCAAGGCTGTAATGGAAAAGCTGAATCAGCTGTGAAATGTAACTTTTGACTTAATTATATTAATTGACATACCTATGTATAATTTTTTTGAGTATTTGGTATAATTGCTTCAAATGACATTTAATTTGTCACTTGAAGTACAATAATTAGAAACAGTTCATGAAAGAAAGTCATTGCAACTTCAAATGAAGTATTTCAAAGGTATAATTATTTTGAATGTTATAACACTGAAAAGCTGTAGTCACAGGGCTGGGGAGCCGACACTGCCAATGCTAAAGTCTATGGGCTGGCGGGTCTCCGTTGCCACGCAGGCCACATGCTCACTTATTTGCAAGATTTGGGGGAATAGCACTATATGCAAACGAGAAACCACATGCTAATTTCTCCTCCCCGTAGGCTAGAGACAAGCCTTCTGTGCAAAAATGTTTGTCATCCAAATCTCATTAGAAATCAATGGAAAACATTCCATCAAACTCAGTGGGAGCTGAATTGATCCACAAGTGTATTTTTGGCTCCACTGGAGATGTTCGAGAGGCGTGTAGCTGGCTGGTAGAGCAGCTGCTTGATGTGAACAGTCCCCACAGAAATACTCCAGGGCAGTGGTAGGGCGGCTCCTGCGGCTCCGCACAGCACCTGCGCCTGTTCCGTGGGGAAAGCCTCCACCCCCACCTCACCTCGGAAAGAGGCAGGAATGCGTAACAGAGGGAAGACATCAGCAGCAGCCTTAATAATGCTAACTGGCAAGAACAGTGACATAGCTGGGAAGGTATTGCCCAATATTGCACAATATCACATAAAAATAAATAAATCAAAACCACAGAAAATTAAAGCAAGAAAAAATGAAGGTGAATTTCCTCTACTGCTCCAGCCAGAAGGGCACACAACCATTCAAAAGCTGGAGGCTCTGCTTGTCCGCAAGAAAAGTGATTGTAGCCCATGTCATGCCAGTCGGGAACCGGTTCCCTGGGCACTGACAGGGAACTGTCTTCCTAAAACACTTGGGCCACATCTCTGAGTGGCGCATGTCCCTTGGAAATCTGAGCAAGGAGTGCCTTTCCCAGCTTCTCAGCCTCAAGTGCCAAGAAGCTCAAGTGCTGAAACATGATGGGAAGACCAAGGTGTGGTGCTGTGGGTCCTCATTTTGCCTGAGCACTGCAACAGCAGTGAATGTTGGGGGCATAACAGGATGAAGTGATTTCAGCATTGGGAACAGACAAAGAATTTCAAGTTTAATTGCTGAACACAGTGGTTTTGTGAAATTTATGCTTTAACCCCAGATTCTAGAGAGATCTCTTACAAAAAAAGAGGGATAGCTGTGTTTTAGCATCAGTCTGAATGTTTGCCTAAAAGCTTTAAAGAAACTACTAAAACTGAAAACATGCCTACAGACTTAAAGAACCTGAGGATACCTAGGATGGATTTTACAAGTGTATGCCCACCTTCAGAGAGGGATTTTCCTATGGATGACAAATCAAGACAGAAGCTCTGCTTCAGACAGGACAGTTGAGTTTCAGGAGGCAGAAAACACAGTTTTTGGGCTTCTCCTAGAAGTCTCATTTGAGGTTACCTCTTTTCTCTGTCACTTAGCCATTGCCTCTTCAATTCCTTACACATATGAGTTATTGGCACAGGGAAGGAGGAGTGAAGGGGTTCTTTGGAGCTCCTTTTGCTAATGCTGCACTCTGAAGGAGTGTGTTCATTTCCTCACCACTTGTTAGTTCTGGCTATGGGCATTGATATCTCACTAGGTCCGTAACAGAGCCAGACTGAGGTGTAAATATAGTTTTGTGACCAGACACACCTATAATATGTTTCCTTCAATTAGTTTGTAATTAATTTGAATTTAGGTTAATTTATATTTCACATGCAGTGTGCTACATACATTTTGCATAGTAAATATTTGACAATAGTGTTTTAGTTTTGACATCCACGTCAAAATTTTGCTATTAGTCTTGGTTTCAGAGGAGCAGGTTTCTGCTGGGCCAGGAAGGATGGACAGCAACAGGAAATTTTGGGAGTTTTTTTCTTCTGAAAGGCCTAGTAATCTCTGAAACGCCTAGTAATCGAGCCTTCATCAGAAGTGCTTACATAAAAGCCAGCATTGGTCTGGAAATGCAAAGTGCAGTTCAGTTATAGCTAAGGGCCAAAGTAACCAGACAAGCTGAGATTTACATCACTACGTTGCACCAACAGCACAGCTGCATCAAATTACTGTCTTCAAAACAGGAAGGACTGGAAGCCTGATTACAAGTGCCACAGAGACGACAAAACACACTCTCATCTGTACATTGTGTATGAGATCTCTTTCTTCCGCTCAGATAAGTGACTAGTAGAAGGAACTAGTCCACGTAGGAGAGATCCTAGTTTTCTGCAAACAGATCTGGATGCTTGTCGCTTTGACTGTGCAAAACAAAATGTGTTTTTCAGCAAATAGAGAACTGAAGGCAAAACAGGTTTATTTTTGTCCATGAAGGCTGAAGTGTGTCACTCAGCTTTCGGATAACAAATAATTACCTATACGCATGAGGATTTTGTCCCTGCAGTATCTGACCTGCCTGAGCTGACTCCTGTATTTGCATGTTGATGCAATAACTTTAATTGGTCCTTAGGCAGGTGGATGTCCTGGCCTGTAGGACAGCAGGTTCAGGCTCTTTGTGGTTTTCTTTTCTAATAAGTTCAACGTCTACCTTATCCCTCACATACAATTAATTTTCCATTTTAAAAGTGTATCCCAAAGGACTTTCAGAAGTACTGAGCCGCTTATTACTTAGCTGTGTTAGCTTAAATGCAAAGTATTACAGTGGCGTAACCAAACTGAATTCGGCCAGTTGTATCTGACTTCATTTTTATTAGCCATTGTTCGTTTGGGCTGTTACGGTATTTTTGTTAGACATTTGAGTAGTTGCCTAAGATTACATTGTCTGTGCGGCATCTGAGCTTGGATAAGAATAGCAAGCTAAAAATCAACTTCAGAAAATAAAAAAATCATAGGAGCACACTGAAATAGACAGTCTTAGAAGTACTTTTTCCTTTGTACACTGACCAGATATATGACCATTTTGATTTCTTTTTTTCCCTTCCTTCCTTCCTTCCTTCCTTCCTTCCTTCCTTCCTTCCTTCCTTCCTTCCTTCCTTCCTTCCTTCCTTCCTTC
>VWZZ01005975.1:0-13200 GCA_013399095.1 Psophia crepitans
CACCGGGGCGCCGTTAACGCCGGGCGCCCGTGCTGCGGTTCGGGGGCGAGCACGGGGTTTGGGAGGCGCGTGCCGTGCCTGACGCGGGGCCGAGGCCCCCCGGCGCTCCGTGCTCAGCGGCCGCTCGGTTCCGCCCTCTCCGCTCAGGGAGTCGCGACGGAAAACGCCCGTGGCCGTTTCCCTGAAGGAGGACGACCGTCTCTTCGGCGACAGCGCCCTGGGAATGGTAAGAACTCCTCTCGCGCCCGATGCGGTTCCCCCACGCGGGGTGCGCCTTCCCGCTGGCCGGCTCCTCCTTGGTAAATGTCTGGGCTGGGAAGTTCTGGTTCTTGCCCGCCGCTTCTCCTCCCCGCGGTGTGTCGCGGGCTTTCCGTGCCAGCTCCGTGCGTGCCGGCCTCGCGCTCCCTCTCCCGCGACAAGAGCTGCTCGGCGCGTAGCTGGGGAGAGGTCGCTTTGACGGCGGCGAAGCCGAAGAGGGGCAGCCAGGTGACGTGCTTTTTTTCCCCCTTTCCTTTCTCCTTTCTCCCTGCAGTCCATAAGGACGCCCAAGGTGGCATTCAGGTACTTCCAGGACCTGCTGGGCAAGCGGATTGATAACCCCCACGTGGCGCTGTACCGGTCCCGATTCCCGGAGCACGAGCTGGTGAAGGATGAGAAAAGGCAGACCGTTATCTTCAAGCTCTCCCAGTAAGCGGCCGCTTCCGGGCGCGCCTTTGGCTACCGGCCTTCTGCAGCTGACTCTCTTGTTGCTGTTGTTTTCTTTCCCGTCCGCGCCTCGCAGAACGACGCAGTACTCGCCAGAGGAGATGCTGGGGATGGTCCTGAACTATTCACGTGGCCTGGCTGAGGAATTTGCAGGTTGGAAGGATTGAGCTGTTTTTTCGCAGGATCTCTCTGTACGCACATGCGCCGTGGGGTTTGAGTAGAGACTGACGATGTCTGAAAACCCACAGGTTTTTAGAAACGGGGTGGTTGGGTCTCCTCAGCTGCTGGCCACAAGCAGATCTCCGGTTGCCGTTTGTTTCCTGCGCAGCGCAAGCTTGGGACCTTAATGCTAATTCTGGTGGGAACAGCGGGTCCCACCCAGCCTTGCAGCTAAGCTGGCCTCCTCTGGGGAAAGAGCAAGGCACATTCTCGCTCACCTGCGCGGCTAGCGCAGAGGCACGTCGGTAGGGCAGCGCAGGGGGCGGTGGAGGCAACGCCGTCGAAGTCGGCGTCGTAACCTGTCCGGATGGAGGCTCGCTGCTGGAGCCGAGCTGCAATTAAAGAGCCAAAAGCACCCTCCGTTGTGAAACGTGCCGCCGAAGGACAAGGGGCCCTGGCGCACGTTTTCACGCGGCGTGGCTACTGAATGGCCGCAGCGACGAAAACTGGGCGCGTTTCCTTGACGTGGTCGGCTGGCGCGGTTGCCAGGAGGCTGGGTGCTGTTTGGGTGGTAACGCTCAAGCTGGTCCAGAGACTTTGTACTCTGGAGAGTGAACATATATCCCACCCTCAAGTCAGCAAGACGGGTAATTCATTGAAATCTGAGGCATCCTGGAGTGCCTGAGAGCGCCCTGACGCGTGAGGGAGCAGTCCGTGGATGCGTGGCTGCGTGAGAATGTGCCAGGCCCGCCTGCTTCCAACGGGACGTGGGCAGATTCGTTCCTAGCGATCCTGGCTGCTGCTGCCGCTTCAGGGTTGTGCTCTGCACTGGCCTGTGCCTTCGATTCTCTGGTGTTGCTACCATCGCCCCGTTATGACGGGTCTTTTGGGGGGAACCCCCAAAAAAAACCGCAAACAAAAAACCCAAAACCCCGTTCCCCATCCCTCTTTCAGAGCAGCCCATCAAGGACGCCGTGATCACGGTCCCCGCCTACTTCAACCAGGCGGAGAGGAGAGCGGTTCTGCACGCCGCTCGCATGGCCGACCTGAAGGTGCTGCAGCTGATCAACGACAACGCTGCCGTGGCGCTGAACTACGGCGTCTTTAGGAGGAAAGATATCAACGCCACTGCGCAGGTAGGTGCGGGTGGGAAGGGTGGAGGCCCGCGCGAGTTGCCCGCCCGTGGGGGAGAAAGCGCTGCGGATAAAATCGGAAAGCACTTAACTGGGAGGAAGCGGACTCTTGCTAGTCCGCCAGTCTCCTCTGTTTTCGTGCGCTCATCAACCAGGGGGAGAGAGGGAGCCCTAGGTGAGTAGGCGGTGAGGCCCGAGAGCTGGAGCGAGGGTGGGCGGCCGGAGCTCCCGTTTTGTAAGCCTGCCTTTGTCCCTCGCCTGTCAAGCTGGGGCTGGGGATAACGTGTCGGAAGACCAATTCTGAAATATGTGACTTTCCTGAGGCCGGAGAAACTGCAAGGGCAAAGCTTTGCCTTCTGGTCTGCGAAAACGGTGAAAAGGTCTTTCCCGTCCGCTTGCGCCGAGTGTGACCCTGCCCAGCCCCTGCCCGTGGTCAAAGCACGAGTCCCATCGTTAGGGTCCGAAACCAGGCCAGGGAGCGGATGGTCTTGGCCTGTGCCAGGCTCGGGCAGCCACAGGCTCTTTCCTTCTTCGCGGGGGATACCCAGGCGTTTCTGCTTCACCGCCCCGCTTTTATTTTCAGAATATCATGTTTTATGACATGGGAGCAGGAAGCACCGTTTGTACTATCGTAATGTATCAGACAGTGAAAACTAAGGACTCGGGAACCCAGCCTCAGTTGCAGATCCGGGGTGTCGGGTAAGAATTCAACACCAGTTGCACAAAACCTGCAGATCTCGGGAATGAAACCATCCGTTTCGTGGCCTCTCCTAAACGCGGAATAGCCCAGCAAGGCTTCGGCACGGTAATTTGGACGGCGGGGTGGGAAACGCTCGCAGCGAGAGGGCTCCCCTTGGCGATAATTCTGGTGTCACCGTCTTGTGCAGAAGGTGACCGAGAACTTCCAGGAGGCAACCGGCATGCTAAGTGTGCTTCAGGCATGCTTTGCTTTTTCTTTTTAATAGCCTTGAGCCCTTTTAGCTCGATTCTATCTCCTGTAGTCCTACAGAAGTAGAGTGTGTCAATTTGAAAAAGCAGAGAGGGATGAAGACGCGGTGGGCAGGGGGGTGCTGTCAGTGGCCAGCCCGGCAGTTCGAACGCCAGCACGTTTACGGTGCTGTTTCCAAGAAAATACCTGGGGACACAATTACCCCTTGGCTTCCCAGCGGTTTGATGTGCTTAGCGATAAGGCCTTTACCGTAATTATAAGGAATTTTCCTGCTCAGAGGTTGTGGTGGTGGTCGTGAATCCCTCTGCCTTTTCCTCTCCCATGTTAGTTTTGGAACAGCCGCTGTTCTTTCACAGTCAATCGCAGCTGATCATCCTGCAGCTACTTTTGACCACTTGCTGCTCTGCGTGTTTGTGAAATTAACACATGAAGCTTGTTTGCGTTTCAGCTTGCGTTTAAGTTGTTACGCTGCCTCTCGTCCTTTTGCTCAGGTTTGACCGTACTCTTGGGGGTTTAGAGATGGAGCTTCGTCTCCGAGACTATCTGGCGAAACTCTTCAACGATCAGCACCCTTCGAAAGACGTCCGAAAGAATCCCCGGGCCATGGCCAAACTACTGAAGGAGGCCAACCGCCTCAAAACCGTCCTGAGCGCCAACGCTGACCACATGGCCCAGGTCTGACCTTCTGCCACGGGGTTTCCAGCTTTTTTTTTTTTTTCCTTTAGGGCTGAGGGTGGGGTGGGTTGAGGACAGGTGTGTGGGAACACTGTCCCTCTGCACCGTCGGTGTGCCAAAGAGCATCGCTCCTGGAGCACCAGGAGCGGTGGTGGCGGCGGCCGTGCTCGTGGTTCCTGTCAGCTTGTACGTGCTTCGTGCCTCTGGCGATCAAATGAGTGGGCTGGGGGAGAGTTAATCGTGTGAAGCTTGGTAAACGAGCTTTCAGCGAGAGAAGCAGCTGCCTGCTATCCCCGCGGCAGGGTTCGGATGAGTGCGGTCAGGTCCTCGGTGCGTTAGGAAAGCTGGAACGTTTTGCACGCTGGGCAAGTGTTGTGGTTTTACCCCAGCCGGTGGCTGGGCACCGCACAGACGCTCGCTCAGTCCCCCTCGTCGCGAAGGGGGAGAGAATCAGAAGAGGGAAAGTGACAAAACTCGTGGGTTCAGATACAAGAGTTTAATAAGTGAAGCAAAAGCCGCGTGCACAAGCAAAGCAAAACCAGGAATTCATTCCCCACTGCCCATGGCAGGCAGGGGTTCAGCCATCCCCAGGACAGCAGGGCTCCATCACGCTTAATGGTTCCTCGGGAAGACAAACACCACTGCCCCCCACTTCTCCTTCCCCCCAGCCCCTTATAAACCGAGCATGACGCCATATGGTATGGAATATCCCTTTGGTCAGTTGGGGTCAGCTGCCCTGTCTGTCCTCTCCCAACTCCCCGCACACCCCCAGCCATCCCGCCGGCGGGGCGGTGTGAGAAGCACGAAAGGCCTTGGCTCTGTGTGAGCATCGCTCAAGAGCAGCACAAACATCTCTGCGCTATCAGCGCTGCTTCCAGCACAAACCCAAAACACAGCCCCATACCTGTTACTGTGGAGAAAATTAACTCTCAGCTGGCAGCAGGTCAGGCACAGATTTTGCTTGGAGGATGCCCTGCCATTAACATCGTTCTGGCTCTTGGTTTTGTTTTGTTTTCTGGACAGATTGAGGGGCTACTAGATGACATCGACTTCAAGGCCAAGGTCTCAAGGCAAGAGTTTGAGGATTTGTGCTCTGACCTGTTCCAGCGAGTCCCAGGACCTGTGCAGCAGGCTCTGAGCAGCGCAGAGATGAACCTGGTAGGTTTAGGAACGTGTTAACAAGCCCGAAGTTTCTGTGTTTTCGGAGGTGCTGTCGCGTCACGATCGCGTTACCGGCGCTGCTGAGAGGTCCGGGTGCCTGGTATTGCAGCCGAGCGGTGTTGCTGCTGGGGTGAGCTTACTCGCCACGGTGTCGGGCAGGAGTCTGTCCTGGCTTCCTGCGCCATGCACCAGCAGCAAAGGGCTTGGAGGAGGCATTTGTTTCCTGTGAAAAAAAGGGCCATCCTGTTTGATGCTCCTAGAGGTCTTTTCCAACCTTCTGTACTCCTGGGCTGGAGGTTTGAGACGCTGATCTCTCCTTTTTTCTTTCTTCCTTTGTTTCTGTCGGGGATGCTGGTTCTCATCTCTCTTCTGAAGAGAGGAGTTTTGTTTTGTCTCAGAGCGCCTGGAAAGCAGTTTGTTGCTGTTTGGGCTTCTCCTGTGAGCGCTCCACAGCCTGTCTAATTTTGAATCAAGTCCCCTGTTTCCGGTGACTTGAAGCAGCGGTCACGTTGTCCCCGTTTGGCGGATGTGACTCCCGGTTCCTCGCGTTGGCTCGGCCTCCGTCAGCCTGCCCGAGATCTGTCGGGTGCGCGGGGACGGCGGGGCGCAGCCTGGGCGTTCTCAGAGCGCCGGGCCAGCGCATGGGGACCGGGGAAGGGGGCGGAAGGAGGCCCTGGGCTCAGCTTCCCGAAACTGTGCGCTCGAGTCGAGGTGACTGTTTCCAATCCCTAGGACGGAATTGACCAGGTGATTCTAGTGGGCGGCGCCACGCGGGTCCCCAAAGTGCAGGAGGTTTTGCTGAAGGCCGTGGGCAAGTGAGTATCCGCGGCCCCCTTCTAGCCCGCCTCCTGTTGACGAGCGGCTCTTCGCGGCAGCGGCTGCAGAGCTGACGCCCGTTGCTTTTCGCTTCTCCCTAGAGAAGAGCTGGGCAAGAACATCAATGCCGATGAGGCGGCCGCCATGGGTGCAGTCTACCAGGCAGCTGCTCTGAGCAAAGCCTTTAAGGTGAAGCCTTTCGTTGTTCGGGACGCCGCTGCGTTTCCCATCCAGGTAAAACCTTTGGCTTTTTCCTGCGCAAGCTGCGGGTAGACGGGGCCGTGCTGGGAGACCAGTTGGATTCCTTTCAGTAAGGAAGCTTCCAGAGATCCTTCTGCCTGTCTAATAAAGGTGGTGGGAGACAGTCGACCCTGCTGTAGAAGCAGCCAGGAAGCCAGGCAGATAGAAAGATCTGCTGAGAAATACTTGTCCGTCCCCCAGCTTTTGGCAGGAGTCGGCACGGCCGCGCGCTGCAGGAGCCTCTGGCGTAAGATGCCGCAGAGGAAGCTTGCGGTCTTGCTGAGTCGTATTTTCTGTTGCAATCCAGGTGGAGTTCACTCGTGAGGTTGAGGAGGACGATAAACCCAAGAGTCTAAAGCACAATAAGAGGATTTTGTTCCAGCGCATGGCGCCCTACCCGCAACGCAAAGTCATCACCTTCAACCGCTACACGGACGACTTTGAGTTCTACGTCAACTACGGAGATCTGTCTTTCCTGAGCCAGGATGACTTGCGGTGAGTCGAGGCGAGCGCCGTGCACCTAGCTAGGTGACCTTATCGGCAGGCAGCCCTGCCAACCTGTGACCAGGCGCTGGTGGCCAGCCAGATCCGTCCTCAGAGCTGTATGCGCCTTAGCAAACCGAACCGCGCCGGTTCCTGGCTTCGGGCGGTTGTCCGTCGCCGCAAACGTGACACCCGGAGGCAGTTAGCTGTTCCGCGGCCTCGTTATCCTAAGCTTCCTCTCTGCTCTTCGTCTGCGCCTCGCCAGGGTTTTTGGTTCTCTCAATCTCACGACCGTGAAGCTGAAGGGAGTTGGGGACAGCTTCAGGAAGCACTCGGACTATGAATCCAAAGGCATCAAAGCTCACTTCAACATGGATGAGAGCGGAGTACTGAGTCTCGACCGGGTAAGCGCCACCCCGTCGCGGTGTTTGTCAGGCGATGTGTTTTCCAGTTCTGTCCCTCTCCCCGGTATCGGCGGTCCCTGCTCTGAAACTAATTCTGTGCTCCCCCCCGCCCCCTCCCCAAGGTGGAATCTGTGTTTGAGACCGTGGTGGAAGACAAGCTGGAGGAGGAGTCGACACTGACAAGTAAATGCTGAACTGCGATACCCGTACCGACTGTTGTGTCTGACCTGCGGGGGTGGGATAGCTAAAGCTTGTCGCCACGTTGAGCAGAGCAAGCACCGTGGGCTTGGGACGTGGAAATTAATCACTTAGCCGTAGCCTGCGATCGTGTAGACAGTTCCAAAATGCCTAAAAGCCCTCTGCCAGGCGGCTTCTGGGTGCCGCCAGGAGCTCTGAAACATCGCACGCTCCGACGGTGGCTGTGGCGCTCGTTGCGACTTGGAAAAATAGGCATCGTTTCCTCCTCGTTCGGCCACAGCTGCGGATGTCAGGAGGCCTGTCCCGAAGGGAAGCCCTGCATCCAAAGCCCGCGGCGTTCTCCCTTCTCGTTGTCTGGGTTGTGGCGCCCTGGCTTGTGCTTTGCCTGGCTCCGGTTTCGGAGCACGGACCTCCCTCGGAGAGGGGCGGGAAACCTGCGCGTTCGGAGGTGAAGGAAGCACCAGGGGTGCCTAGTGCAGCCCACTGGTGTGAGCTTGAAGCTTTAGTCAAAATTAGGGATTTCAGGTCACCTTCCGGCAGAGGTAGGGGGCCCCCACTTGCCTGTGTGCGCGAAAACGCAAAGCGAGGTCGGGGGGGGGTGGCCTCTCGCGGGAGCGTATGTGCTAACCGACCCGGCCAAGGGAGCTCCTTGGTGATCCTTGTGGTCGAGCGGGGGGAAGAACGGGCAGCCGAAGAGGGCTTTCTTCCTCCCTTTGGGTACGTCATGTGCTGCTTTTTTGTCTGGTGTGGTGGTGTGTGTTTGTTATTTTTTGTTGGGTTTTTTTTTTTACGTGTGTGTCTCCTATCAACAGAACTCGGAAACACCATCTCGAGCCTGTTTGGGGGTGGCGGCCCTACGCCAGAGACTGGCGAGAACCTGACGGACCCTGTTCAGGTGAGCCCCGGGGTGGTGCGGTGCGGGAGGGAACCCCTGGGTCTCGCCGCGGCTGCTGACGCTGTTTTGGTTTCCCCTTTACCCACCTGCGATGACCAGGAAGAAGAAGAGAGCCTTGCAGAAGCAGGCAAAGAAGAGCGGGGGGAGAAGCAAGACCAGAAGAGCAGCGCCGAAGATGCCAGTGACGAGCAGGGAGAAGAGAAACAGCAGCCTCCTGGTCAGGCAGAAACTGCCCCTCCAAAAGCAGAGTCGCAGAAGAAGGAGGAAGGCGAGAAATCGGAGTCTCAGGTGGGCGCCAGCTTGAAGGGGACAAGGCGGGACAGTGATTTCGCTGCTCGAGAAGTGGAATTTCCTCAGTGGAATTCTTCTTTCTCTGTTAGCACCCTGCCTCGGGGAAAAAAAGTTGTGGAATCTGCAAGCCTGCGCCCTTGCCTGAGACCGGGTCCCGGGGTTTTTAATCTGTTGACAGGACCCCAAAGAGAGCAGAGAAACCACGAAAGAGGAAGAGCCGTCCAAAAGTTCTGGTGACAGCACAGTCACCAAAGCAGAGGACGAGAAGAAGATCAAAGCACCCAAGAAGCAGAAGCTCATTGACGAGATCACCATGGAACTGGACGTGAACGACGTGCCCGACCTGCTGGAGGATGAACTGAAGAGCTCGATGAAAAAGTATGTTTGAAAGTGGCTCTGCCGGCTCAGTTTAAAGCTCTCGGGGAAGGAAGGGAACGGCCCGGGAGAGCGGAGGTAGCTTGCGTAGCGCCGCTGTCCTCAGGAGCCGACGTAGGTGGCGTGGTGCCCGTCTGGAGGCGCTTGCTACCTTTTGATTTCTGTTCTCTTCGCGCGTTAGACTCCAGGACTTGACGGTCAGAGATCTAGAGAAACAGGAAAGAGAAAAATCGGCCAACAGCTTGGAGTCGTTCATCTTTGAGACGCAGGTAAGAGGGGGCTGTAAAGAAAGGAGGATTCCTGGGGGAGCGGGTGGAAGTGTCTGACGCGGCTTGGCTGGCCGGGATGCGGGGGAGGCCTCTGAGGCGGGGGAAGCTGATTCAAAGAGCCCAGCTTTCGTCTTTCGGTTGCTTTTGTTTTCATCTGCTACCGTTAGGCTTCCCAGGCCCGCGTGGACTTTGGGAGGTCCCAACACGCTTTTCCTCAGCGTAGGGAACGCGCTAAACTTTGGGTTTCCAGCATCCCTTGTGTGTTCCGGAGCCATTGCGCCCGGGCTTGTGAAGAAGCTACGGCTTCTCAAGAGCCGTTGCGCGGAAGAGGCACCCAGCGCTAAGCGCGTGTGAAATCGCAGTCGTTGTGGCTCCGCCACCGTATACCTGGCACATGCGCGCGGATGCGTTGCCGTCGCGCTCCTGCATAACGCTAGGAGCAGGAGCTCGGGTTTGGGAGGGTTGGATGAGAATCTCCTGGGCAGCGTGGGCAGCAGCCCAGGAACTGAGGGGCCAGCCCGCTTGCCAGCGGGTGAGCCAGTGGTTTTACGCTGCCACGCTCGGCACTCTTTGACGGGAGCGCTTGCTTGGTTCTTTCCAGGACAAGCTTTACCAAGAGGAGTATCAGTTTGTCTCGACGGAGGAGCAGAGGGAGGAAATTTCCAGAAAGCTCAGCGAGGCTTCCACTTGGATGGAGGAGGAGGGCTACACGGCCACGACCAAGGTACGGCTGCGTGCTGTTGGGGTACCGGTGGTCTGCTGTCGCTGGCATGGGAGTGGCCGCGTGGGCTGACAGAGCGTCGATCCCTCTTGATTCATTATGATCTGGCTCTGGGAAGCTGCTTGCTTCCTCTGTGCGTCGCCCACGGAACAAAAGAGGAAACTCTCGCGGGTGCTCCGGCAGTAACCTGGTGATTCCACGTACAGCTCAGTCACCCGGCTCTTTTTGCCACCTCGGAACAGCGCGTTTGATAGAGAGAAGGACTCCGCCGGCAGCTCTGACCTCAGGTCTACAGCGTTGAGATGGTGGGCGAGCTCAGTGTCTCCTTTCCCCTCTGCCCCGTTTGCAGGAGCTGAAAGACAAGCTTTCAGAGCTGAAGAAGCTTTGTCGGAACCTCTTCTTCCGTGTCGAGGAAAGGAGAAAGTGGCCGGAACGCCTGGCTGCCCTGGAAAGCCTGCTCAACCACTCGACCATCTTTCTCAAGTAAGAGCAAGCTGTTGGGAAGGAGAGTCGCGCCGCTGACAACGTCAGAGAACCCAGTCGCAGAACCGCGCGGGCTCCGCTTAAACTGGGCGCGCCGTTTGCGAGCAGATTTACACACACGCACACAGCCCCGCCTTGGTCCTACGGCCTCAGCTTTCCCTACCTTCCCTGTTTTTCTGATCTCTGGGATAGCTGCGTTTTGCTGGCTCTGCATTCCGTTCTTAGCAGCCAGAGACTGATTCGGGACTCCCCGTTCCCTGCGGGCGTGAGAGACGTAAATGTGAAATGTACCGAGGGGTCGGTACGCACGGCGGCTCGTTACGGTTAGCAGAGCTGTAAATACCGCGTTGCCGAGGTACGGTCTGTTTGGTTTGACAGAAATGAACTTTCTTCTTTTTCTCGAAGGGGGGCCCGAATGATTCCAGAGTCTGACCAGATATTCACAGAAGTGGAACTGAACATGCTGGAAAAAGCCATCAACGAAACAACGGTAATCAAGGACGGAGCAGGTCTGGGGGTGGGCAAAGGCGGCGGCTTGGGCCGCGTTGCCTGTCCCAAGCCATGACCGGCCACGTACTTTCGCTCGAGGCCGCGGAACGGAGCGCGCGTGTCCCGTTTCCCTGCCACCAGCAACCATCGCCTGTGTTTTCTAATGCCTGGCTTGGGCGCAGACTGCTCGGGGGAAGGGGTGGGGCCGGGGGCGCAGATGGCAGTGGTTCTCGTCTCTGGCAGCGGTGGCGTAGCCCAGTAATCCGGCTGCGGTTTTAAAAAGCAGACGCCGGGCTCTGGGGGTTCCATTTCTTCGTTTTGTCCTACGTCTGGGTAAGAAAGAAGCTGGCGGAAAGGTAGCAGCGTTATCCGGAGTAAGTTAGAAGGGCCCGGGAGCGGTGACTTACTGTGGTGTACAGCAGTCCCTGGAACCGAAAAGCATCCAAAAGGCACCTCTTCCCTCCCGTCCCACAGACCTGGAAAAACGAGACGCTGGCTGAGCAGAACAAGCTCTCTCCTACCGAGAAACCCGTCCTGCTATCCAAAGATATAGAGCTCAAGATCGCAGCCCTGGACAGGGAAGTGCAGTATCTGCTGAACAAGGCCAAGTTTGCCAAACCCAAACCCAAAAAGGAGAAGAACGCCACAAAAACAGATGCGGGCAAGAATGCTACAGCGACCTCTGAGAGCGAGACCACTATCCCTCCCACGGAGGGGAAACGGGAAGGTAAGACGCAGGCGGGGAGCAGGCTCGTACACCTCCTGGAATAGAAGTACCACGCGTAGCACGCTCCTTACACGAGGTCGCTCTGCCCTGAGCGGAAGGGAGCTAAGTAAGCGAAGACGATCGTTAGCTGTAGGGTGACATAATCCTCCCCTTCAGTTCTCAAAGCCAGCCAGGAGGCTCTAGGTGTGCCAGTGTCCTTTCCTCCCCCTCCCCCCCATTTGTTTGTTTGTTTGTTTGGGTTTTCTTCCCCCTCTGTGGAAGTTTTTACAAGCTTCCTGGGATGGCCGGTCAGTATCTGTCTCTGGCTGGCTGCCTTGCAGGAGACATCAGCCATCTGCCGTGTCGAGCATTCCAGGTTGCGCCCTATATCAAGGAACAGAAGGAGCTGGCGATGAGAAAGCTTTGGGGCTTACATGGACCCCAGAAGGGAAAAAAACAACCGAAACCAAACCCCAACAAACAAACAAATCAAGCTCTTGGGGCACCAAGACTTGCAGTTTTATGAACTTTTTAAGGTCCTCAGGTTCTGAGTGTCCCATCCCAGACCTTTTACATCCAGCCCGCTGTTTGTCAGCGGAGCTCCCTGCCGGCTCCACCTCCTGGGACTCTAAGAGCTCCCAAGGTGGCTTGCTCGTGCAGCCAGTGAACCTCTGGGGATGAAAAGCTTGGCGGGCCGAGGCAGTGGGAAACAAGGAGTGGCCCTGCGGTGCTTCTCTGAGCGTTGTAGCCGCTTGGCACCCACCACGAGAGCGAATTACGACAGTCCTGCTGAGGCACCTCGGCTGGCTCGTTTGTAAACCTCCCCACTAGTCGCCTCGCCTCCCTGCGCCTGATCTCCTCCTGCGCATTCTCCCTTAACGCCTCTGCTCTTTCCTTCTGCTTTAAACGTAGACAAGCCTGAGGATGTCGGTCCGGCCAAGGAACCTCCTCCTGCAGCCGAGAGCGCAGCAGCAGGCGAGGAGCCCGGATCAGACTCTGGTGAGTAAACGCTTGAGTGAAGGTCCGGAACTGGGTAGCCACCCTCGTGCGGGGACAGCAGCGTTCCAGGGGCAGAGGCCAGCGACGTCCTCGGCTCTTTGCAGCCGAGACTCGCTCCCCAGAGCGTTCCCCCGCCCGAGAGTTCGGACGAACGCCAGTGACTGTCGGCGCTGCCTCGTGTGCCGTTACAGCGCCTGACCCCGTTTGCTTTGTTACACAGGGTCTAAAAGGGAGAAGAAGCCAGAAGCTGGAGGAGAAGGCAGGAAAAACGACGAGTTATAACGCCCCTTGAGATCCCGCTAGTGTCAACATCTATTTATTTCGTGGTTACTTTCTTGTTTTTATAATGGACCTGGTTAGTCAACAGAACGCAGCAACAGCCAACGGTCTGATGTCAACAACATGGGCTAGAGATGTAAATTTCATTTATTTTTTTTTCTTTCTGGGGATTTTGCCGCTACTAACTTAGTGTTTTTTGTTGGTGTTGGGGTTTTTGGGGGGTTTTTCGTGTTGTTTTTTTTTCTTACGTGTTTAAAGGGGGGCAGGTGTGCCCGCTGGCAGTTGTCTCGGTTTCAGTACGGAAACCAGCGCAGCGACTCCTCTGCGGAGAGAAAGCGGCAAAGAAACACCTTCGGCTTTAGGAAGTAACTCGGGACGCCGGCTCTGTGCCGCGCAGCCCCTCCGGGGAAGGTGAACTGGAGGAGCGCGGAGGCAGAGGTAGCCGAGCCGCGGTTCGGGAAGCGGCGTGGTTCCAGCCGGCGGGAGGTGAATTCCCGTTTGGACTCGGGGAGGAGAGGTGGCCGGGCGTTGTTGGGGCCGGCTCTGCCCCTGCGCTGGAGCAGAGCCTGAAACCGCTGGAGGAGGACGAACGGACGCTGCCTCTGGTTTGCTCGAAAAGGGGAAAACAAACAGAAAAACCCCCAAAAAACCTTAGAAACGGTGCCCCGGAGGGCGACGGGGAGCTGCACCGCAGGGTGAGGGCGGGCACCGAGCTGGCAGGGTCAGCCGCAGCCCCCCGCCTTCCCGGCACCGGCCGGGCTCCGTCCTCG
>VWZZ01005975.1:33894-44879 GCA_013399095.1 Psophia crepitans
CCCCCCCCAAAAAAAAAAAAGTGCTAAAAGCTTGCTAATATTTCCTGGGGATATGGAAAGCGTTCCCGCCCAGTGTGATAACTTCTCACCAGGAGGGATTTGAGGCCCTGCTGTAACAGAAGCAGGTAAAGCAGAGCCCCGTGGTCTGCCCGGTCTGTGCAATGAAGCTAGCAAAACTGGAAACAAAACTGTTGCTTTCCAGCTTAAAGCTTAAGAGTGTTTTAAATACGTGCGGTTGCAACCATGGCCCTTTCCCTTAAGCTGAGGAAAAGACTTAGAAAGGCCTTAATTTTTGCCTGTGGCCGTTCGGTCGCCAAGTCTCCGTCCCATTGGGGCGTGTACCGAACGTGCTGGGTAAGAGCAGCGTAACCCCTGGGCTCTGTCCCACTACCCCTGCTTCCCCAGGGGAGAGGGATCTTCGTCATACTGATGGAGTTAATTTGCAGCAATTAAAACCTAAGGCTGCCAATTGCTTGTGCCCTGCAGTTTAACCAGCAGCTCACAGGGGTATCCTAAAGCCACCCCATTTTTCTGGTCCCCCCCTCGTAGCTTCGGAAGGTGAAACAGAAGTTGGAAGAGAACCTGCTGCGGTGTGCGGAAGGCCAGAGTAGCCAGTGTCTCTAGCTGCGTCGTGGATGGAGCCGAAAATGTAGAGAGGGGACAAGCTGGAGGTGCCTTGGCTCCAGCGGGACGTCTGGATTCTTCAGAGCCAGCTCTTCTCAGGTGAGCGTTACCTGCGCGGAAGCCACTTGATGGGATAGTTTTACTGACAGCCGGTCTCACCTACTCCCACGCGCCTCCAAACCACCAGGACTGCGGGGAAGCTTTGTAAAGCTGCGGGTCGGGGCCTGGGGGCGAGCGCGGTTCCCTTCCCTTGTCGATTCCCACCTCCTGGCATTTTAGATTGGCTTGTTTGCAAATCAAGAGGAAAAGATGGTTCAGGTCGCGGGGTAACTGCGCGTGCGCTCACCCGCCTCTCAGGGCGCCTGAGTTTTGTGGGTGCGTTTCCGCTTGTCGGATGTGGGCAGGTGTCTTTGGCCAGGCTTATGGCTTCGTGTCAGAGTGCTGCACGAGGTCGTCTTGGCAAGCCAGAGAAACTGGATTTGCCTCTGCTTCTGAAAGATGCTGAAAGGATCCCAGCTCGTGCTCTCCCCTAAAGACAGGGGAGCTCTGTTACTGGACCTCTGACTCGGAGTTGTTGTTCGAGCCTGGCTGGAATGGCTCTTGTATTCCACAGCCCCTGGAAGCTTTGAATTTTTGCGGAGTGCCATCCACTTGTCTGTGGCGACAGGAGAGTATAATCTCTTTTGGTTGTGCCCAGCTGATGGCGTTTGTGCGGCAGTTTGTGTGGATGGAGGGGGGGCGCTCTGGGCCCCTGAATGCCGGTCGTGGTGATTAGCTGTGTTCAATTGTGCATATGTGTGTGTGTATATATCTATATATGGGTTTGTGGTTGGGTTTTTTTGTTTGCTTGTTTTCCTGAGTTAGAAGAGAGGTTAATTTCCAATTAAGTAATTGGTACTTCTCCCCATCTTCCTGGTACGGCGCTGGACATACAGTAGGCACCTGGCTTGCCCTCACACGGTGCCAGTCCCGTCGTGTTGGTGTTGCTTCGATTGCCCCATGCCGTGACAAGTGGCCGGTGCTGTGGCTCTAGTACAGGAAGAGCTCCCAGGATTTGCGTGGGCTGGGGTTAAAACCAGTCCCTTCTGTTCAAGACAGGCAGCGAGGGAAATACCGGCGGGCAGAGGCACTCAAGGCAGAGAGGAGGCTGTGTACCGGTGGGAGTCGGTCCCTCCATCAGCACCGGACCAGGGGGGCTCTGTTGGGGCACCCGAGGAACCCTGCGGATGCTGGGCTTCGCCTCTGTCAGTACTGTAGGTAGACACCGCTGCCACCGTAGCCGTTTGTAGCCTCCTCGGGGCGTGAGGAGGCGGCAGATCTGCTTGATGAGTATCGCAGCCTGTTTTATGAGTCGTATTCTACTCTCTCTGAAGAGATATGCTATTTTTATGGTGGGGGTAAGGCGGCCTCTTACCCCCCACATCCTCAGGTTCTGTGAAGTTGCAGTAAAAGAGCTGAACTCGGGTCTCTGCCCCTCCTCCCTGATTTTTAAAACCACTTCAAAGGTGAGCTGGCGGACGATTGAAGCGACCAGTTCTGCTGGGCTCGTCGCCGCTCACCTTTCCTGCCGCTCCCCCGCGGAACAAAGTGCGGCGCTTCCCTTTGATTTCCCCCTTTGAAAGCCACAGGGGACAGAGTCTGAAACGTGCTGCAACTCTTTTGGCCAACTCCGCTCCGGTACCTTCCTGAAAGCGCCGGGTGCATCAGGACAGGGCTCCAGGGAGGAGACCTCGCGCCCGGCGACGCTGGCTGTCGGCGCAGGCTGGCCCACGGGGTGCTTCGTCCCGCCTGGATGTCGCAGCCAGCGTTTGCAGGGTGGGCAAAGTCACGCCTGCAGCGAGGGAAGGAAGGAACCGCAGAGCACCTCGGGGTTGGTGTCTTTGACCGACGTGTGTGCGAGGGTCCCAGAGCCCAGCCTGGCTGCCTCTCGCCAGCAGCACGTGCTGCCTCCCGGCTCAGCTGCTGCCTGAGGGAGGGGGGTCTGCCCTGTTCTCTGTTCTACGCACTTTGTGCCGAGAAAAGACGGCACGCAGCGGAGCAAAGCACGTGCTGCCGGTCTCCTCCCAGGTGGGAAGGGGAGCAGCGGCGAGTGCGTGTGCTGCAGGCAGGAGAGCAGGGCTTGTCTTCCGGATGCGAGTTTCCATACCCCCTCCTGCGCCATCAGGGCTTGAGACATTTGCAAAGCTTTAGTGCCTCAGGCTGCGAGTTGCGAGCAGGCAGCCATGCTGGTCCTCCCCGCATCGTGGGAGGGGGGCGAAGACCGCTCGGTGCCGAAGCAGCAACCCCACCTAAGGCTGTGCGCCAGCGCTCTCTTATCAAAAGCCAAACAGGGCTTGCCTCTGCTCAGCTCGTGAGCTGACGAGATCACGGCTGCGCGGCCGGCGCGTGCCGTGTTCGGGGAGAAGAGATGCGGGTCGTGGCTGTGACGCTCGGAAGCCTTGGGGGTGCTGACTCTGTGCGAGGAGCTGTGGTAATAAAGGAGTAGAAATCGGTGGTGTTGGGGGAAGTATTGGCTGACAGACGTGGGCCAAGATTAACAAGCCTGATCTCTGTTATTCTGGCACGACTCTTTGTGTTTTACAGCCAGTGCCGCTCTTGTACGTGTTGTGGAGCTGCAGAGTCAAGAGGAGAGCTCCTCTTGCCTGCCGGTTCAGGGCCAGGCTGGGTGCCTGTACGTTGCATCTTGTGGGACAGCGCTGAAAACCTAAACGCGTTCGCGAGTGCGCGCGCGCGTGTGTGTGTGTGTGTGTTGACCTCTCAGCCCCTGGGTGGGAGAGAGGTTGCTGGCATCACGTTTGGCTGCCCGCAGCAGCACAACCCACGTATCGGGGCACAAGCCTCTGCGTGAGACTGCTCTGCGTGAGTCAGCCTCGCTCGTCCTGCTCACGGAGAGTCGCCGAGACCAGGAGGACCGTGTCGCTCAAAGTTTAGTCTGAAAAGAAAAAAAAAAAAAACCCACCACCAGGAAGCCTTTTCTTTTTCCTGCTGCTTGAAACAGGGATGTTGCATCTTTAAGGCATGCCCTTCTCTCTCCCCTAATACCTCCAGACTGACTCTGGAGGAGAGGATCAGTGCTGGCGTTTAAGGCATCTTTCCCTGCCTTGCTGCACTGCTCACTTACTGCTCCAACGGCTGTGCTTTGCTGTTTCCATGGAAACCATTAGTTGCTAAGCAACTGGAGCATCATCTGCGCTGAGCCCTCGCATCTAATTATCCCATCACAGAGGCTGAGAGGGGCTGGGGCGGGGGATTAACTCCTCTACCGTGGCAGATCCGTGGACAGCGCTTTAGTCGCATTTAAAGGGACATTGTCCGCCGCGCCTGTCGGCGCTCACTTGCGCGGGCAGTTACTGGGTTTCCTTGCACCCTTGGACCGTGGGGAGGGATGCGGGTCTCGACGAGCAGCAGGAATGCCGTCTGCGCTCGTGGCGCGCTTGCTGCCTGTGCACGGAGCTCCGCCAGGAGCTCTTCTTTCCACGCGCGACGCGCTCAGCTGTACGGGTGGGTGGCGCAGTCCTCGCCTTGCCAGCTCCGTCTGGGCTGTACTTTCAGTCCTTCACATGTCTCCTTCGTGTTGCTGTCGCCTCGATGCTGCCCTTACGTTCCCGTCTCTGTCCCGAGAGCCCGCCGTCGTGTCTCCTGTCAGGCATCGCTAACTCTTCAGAACTCGGCTGCGGAAGAGGCGGCCAGCGCGCCATTTTCAGTCTGTCTGCAAACGAAGGCAAATGTTGTGTAACTTCATACTCAGTTCAGTGGTTCCTTACTGGTTGCTGCCGGGAGGGCTGGAGATGAGGTCTGAGGTGTAAAGTAGCAGCTAAGGAAAAATCTCATTTCCCGGGCCTCCGTAAGAGGACCAAGCCACCCGCTGCCAGGTGAATATTGAACTTCCAGAGAAAAACAGCCGGTCAGAGAGCCGATCCTCAGCTTGAGTTTGCAAGGCCAAGGGCGGTGCTGCGCAGGCCTCAGTCTCCCCCCTGCGATAGGTTTCACTTGGGTGAGGTTCCCGGAGTTGTGAGGAGAGCAGTTCTGTGTCCGAGCTACCCTTAGACAAACGCCTGAGCTTCGTGACGGCCTGGCTGCGCCGAGGTCCGTGCTTCCCTAAACTCTCTCAGCTTCTTGTCTGCTCCCCTCAGGCTGGGTAGGGAAGCCTTTCTCCGTTTTCACTTTCACTTTTACGGTTGACTAAGCTGATTGCTTTTCTAGTGGCTGGACCAGTGAGGAAGGGGAGGTTTGTTAGGAAATATTCCCCCCTTCCCCCCCCCCGCTTTTATTTTATCTGACTGCGTAGGTCTGTGAGCCAGCTGGATGTTACTCCAAAGCTTCCCAGCAGCGTTTGCTGCACCTCATATAAACGGTGAGGGCAGAGCTTCTTCAGCAGGAGGGCGGCCTGTCCTCACCTTTGAAAAGGAAGAGAATCCCTCAGACCTCCCCAATTTGCCTTTGTTTCTGTGTCCGTCCCTGAACTCTCGTGTCTTTCGCTGCAGCCAAAGCCTGCGGGTGCCGTCCAGCCCTGGCAATGTGCTGTGCCAACCTGTGAGCCGCAATTCCGCCCCTCGCCCTTGGAACGCGATAAGGACGCGCGGCGCGCCGAGGAACGAGCGACCGGGGGCTGGGCAGCTTGGGAAGACGGAGCAGGTGCCCCCCCGCCTCGCCTCGCCCTCGGGGTAGACGGACAGTGATGATGACAATTAGAGTTCTTCTAATGATCTTAGGGAGGGGCAGGCGGAGCAGAGACATATTTTGTCGTGAGAACAGGAAATGTAATTAAAGTTCACGTGTTAATTAAGAGCTGGAGGGGAGAAATGAATGGATTTCTGCCTGAAGTCTCATTGGCATCGGCAGTTGGGCGCTTTGCGTGATTCTGGTAGACCAGGAAGAAAGGCTTCGGAGAAGCGTGGGAGATGGAAGTAGTGTGCGGAGGTTCCTGTGGCTAGGAGCGGAGCGCATAGCGTAAAGGAAAAGCTTTCTTTTCCCTGGCCGGGTCTGGGAAGCCAAACCCAGGAAGAACCAGGTCCACAGCCTTGCGCTTTTGTCCCTTTGGTGGTATAAAGTGGCCGTGTCGAGGCTCATGGGAAGACGGTCTGGGTCCGACAACCCACGTGTGTGTGCCTCTCTCTCTCTCCTGCCTGGGCACCTCTCTGTTCCCTCTATGGGGATTTCCAGTCCCGAGAGCGTCAGACCAGCACGCTTGTCGTCTTAAAAGAAGGGGACGTGAGAGAGTTCCTGAGCTCCGGGTTGCCTGTTGATGGCGGGCATCCCAAGTCTCGTGCAGCTCCGGAGAGAGAAAGCGAGAATCTCTCATAGCCCCGAGCAGGTCAGGGCAGCTGAAACCTGCTCATCTGCCCCCGTGGATACGTGTGAGAAGGCCGATCAGGTGCATGTCCCCGGTGGTTTCAGATGCTCTAACGAGGAGTTCAGCGCTTGCTTTTTTTCTGGCGGGTCAGGAGTCAACGAGGTTACAGCTCTGCTGCTCCATCAGGCAGTGGCAATGAGTAGGGGGGTGCGAGCGTAGCGGGGTCTGATGCGCCTGCTTTCGAGAGGGTATTGCAGAACCTGCACGCGTCCCTGAGAGAAGAAGGTGGTGGTCCATGCGGTTTGGGGGGAGTAGGGGATGACTCTGCTTCCTTGCAAAAGCGAGAAGGTGGTTGTCTGCGCACAGAGATGACGGAAACTGCTCAGAACTTATTTTGCCGCGTGTCAGGGGATCGGGGGGAAGCGAACGTGCAAGCCTCTGACTCACGCATGAGGTCCCAGAGTCAGGAAGGAGTAATCTAAAAGCCGCCTGAGCCGTGTGCTGAATGTTAATGAGGCAGGCAGGGCTCACAAAAATGCTGCAGCCCGGCTCCTGCCACCCTGCTTTGCTGCCAGCGCGGCTGCCTCCCTGAACAGGGGGGAAGGGGCCTGTGCTGGCAGAGCGTGCCCGAGGACACGAGCTTCCGTGGCTCGGAGAGCGAGACAGCCCAGGAGCTTGTGCAGCAGAAGGGTTACCCTGCCTCCTCGCTCCATCCAGAAGCTGAGCGAAGCACTCCCTTCGTGTCTGTGGGCTCCTCGGTGGAGAACATCACCCCTTTGTTTGGGCGGGGTGCGGCAGGAGCAAAACTCCAGGAAGGGCATCGCGTGGAGCACGGTGAATCCAGCTAGTAAGGTTGTCCCTCTCTGTCCTGGTGGGCGGCCGCTGGGCTGGAGCAGCACGCGTAACTGCAGGCACGCAGTGCCATCACGTAGTGGTTCAGACAATGCAGGAAAGTAAAGCAAGGGAGGGAAGTTAGGAAGACAGAAAGTTGCTGCCTAAAGTTGCAGTTGAGCCAGAGTGCCGGATCGTGCAGCCCGACTTCCAGAGAATGTCGAGGAGTTTGTAACGGCTTGTTTGAAACAGAGGGTGCTTGAGCTGTTGCAGTTCCCCCTGCCTGACCAGCTGGCTGGATGGGAGGTTTCCCAGCTATCGGGTGGCCAGCAGCATTTCCAGTTTGCACCCCGACCTGGAAGCGGAACGGGGGGATGTCTGGCGCTTTCCGCTGGGTTATGCTGCATTAATCCTTGCTCTTCTGTTTCACTCACGCTCTGTCTTTTGCTTCTCTCTTCTGCTTCTCTCTTCATTTCCTTTTGGCGTCTTGGGGCTTAAAGTGTTTCCAAGAAGAACTGAAGTTAGGGGAGCAGCAGCTGAGGAAGCTTGCCAAATGCTCTATGTCGGTTGACAGCTCTTCTCAAAACCAGATGGTTACTAATTAAAGGGAGTCAAGTGAGGAGGCTGCACTGGCCTTCATCTCCCCCCCCCAATTTTTTCTTTTTTCCCTTCCTCTGAAGAAAAGATTTGGCGACCTTGGAGCAAGGTCATCTTCCTCTCTTTGCAGGGATGTCCTCTTCCAGTGCTTGTAGTCCATGGCGATCCCAGTGCTATCCACTGGGCACAGGATCTTTCTGCAGAAGCAGGCTTACTCTTTGCTCTAAGCCCAAGGTAGCTGCCATGGGAGGTAGGACAGAAATGCGGCCGTCAAAAAGAAAACACAAAGCGGGAGGGGAATTTGAAGTGTTGGGAAGAGCCCTGCTTCCGGATCTTCTGCGGGACCTTTCCTTGAAGCCTTATACTGTCAGCAGAAACAAGCCTGGCGTTGTCGTGCCGCCCTTTCGCTGAGCGTTGCCATCCTGGAGAACTTCTCCTTGTTCCTCAGCACCTTTCACACAGGGGGGTACTTTAAAGGCGGCCGCTCTTGGGCCATCCGCCTGTACGTGGGCTGCTCCACGTGGCTTTCCTCCGTGGGTAATGGGAGCTGGATGGCTGGGGAGATGAAAGGCAGCCGCAGCATGTTTGTTTGTTTGTTTCTTTCTTTTCAAGAACATTTGGTTTCTGGAGACAGTCTTAACAGATGCACTGTCAACGCTTCGCGGTTCAACCTCATGTGGAAGAACTGTGTACGAGGAAAAATGCATTGGCAGCAACAAACACCTCCCACTCTAGTTCGTGGCCAAGGAAAGCGTAGCAGCGGCTTTGTCTCAATTAACTTCAGAGCTCCACAGGGTCCCCTTGCTGAAACCTTGGTCCTTCCTTGCTCCTGTTGGCATCGCCGCTGCACGGCTGGATTTTGGGGCACGCGAGCCAGGACAGCTGGTCATTCCTTCCACAGGGGACCGCCGACAGCAATGTGCTTTCAGTGCTGTAGCCCCGGTAGTTCTGCTGCTAGATCGCGCCAGAGAGTTTCGGAGATGAGCTTAGGCAGTCCTGTGTCGTGCAGTCGTGGCCAGTTTCTTCCTGCCCTCTATGTGCGCTCAGGAGACACGAGTGCTCCTTTTATGCCATGCTTTCAGAGGCTCTTAGATGGGACCCGCTCTACATATTGCGCAGAGTCCAAACAGGGATCTCTGACCTCGCGCTCCCTTTGAAAGGAGGTGGCTGCATGGAGTGCCCGAATCAAGGGGTGCCTATAGAGTTTGTGCCAAAGGCAGCCTTGCCCCCGTAGAGCTAGATGTCTCTTCTGGTTCCAGCTGGATATTCTGCTTTTCTTGAGACCCGGGCTCCAGCTGGGGAGGACCATCTGGTCGCGTCTTGTATTTTGGGGCCAGCGCGGCGTTCTGACGGGGCATGTTGGTACGAGGGATGTCCTGGGGACTGACAGGGCTGTCCCTCTACCCCTCCCTGGGTCAGCCCAAGGCGCAGCTTTCTCTGCCGGGATGTCGCTGCCGGGTAGAGTATGGCAGGGGCTGCTGGCACCACCCGTGGCTCTTCGTACTGCTGGCCCTGCAAGAGCAAACGTGGGCAGAGGAGGTTCCTTTACCCTTGGGGAGTTGGGGGCTTCTCTCCTCGGGGGGCGTGGGGGGGCATGCTCCTTGGGAGTGAGCGACCGCTGACTGGGGATCTCTCTGCCCTTTTGTGTCTCTGGCAGCCCAGCGCAAACCCACATCTGCGTGATGCTGCCGAAGCATCGTCTTCCTGTCATGAAATATTCATGCCCGTCTCCGAAAGGGCTCCGGCACAGCAAATCTGTGTGTCCCTCTCCATGCTCGCGGGCAATCTGTGCTGCAGGGAGGGCAGCTGCGGGCTCTGCTGCGAGGTCAAGCCAGATCCTGGCAGCTGATGTCTGTCTTTGAGGAAATAAAACAGAGCAGAAAAGATGTAGCAAAACCCCAGGAGGTGCTTTTGAGGCTTAACCCTTTCCAGGCTGGGAAGGATCGGCAGAGAGAGCGAGCGTGCGGCGAGCAGCCGAAGCAGCGCAGGGGGAGCCACATCTAGAGAGCAGCCGAGATGCTGCAGTCCTTTCTCAGGCTGGGGGGAAGGTGGTTCCCAAGCCTGGCAACCCTGCTGGAACAGGCTTCGCTGCTGCTGGTCGTGCTGCTTTCAATCCATCTTGGGCGAGTTGCTGTTCTTCTCCCGGCTTTATTGAGAGCCGCCTTGATTTCACTGTATTCGCTCCGCAAAGTGCGAGTCCTTGCTAGAATGTCATGGAGGAGTGCTCCATTTTCCCCTGTGGGTGGAGGAGCATAAATCTTGGGTCTTGTGAGTTACTTCTCCTCTTCGAATTCCTTTTCTTTTTTTATGTTCAGGGCATTTTTTGAGCCGCCTCCTCATTTACAGTTAAGATGTCAGACAGTGAAAGTAATATATTGCGTCAGTTACAGGGGAAAGTTTCTGGGTGGGAAGTGGTGGCAGTATGACCTCCGCGGGCCCTTTCGTGCTGCGGGGACCTTGCCTCACTGGGTGACTCCGGAGCAGAGCGAGCTGCTGCCCGGGGAGCGCTCTGGGCAGGCGTTAAGGTGAGGAGGGGGGTTCGACACTTGGACACACAGCACAGGGCGTGTTTGAGGGGCCTGGCTGGGCGGGCGCATGCAACTAGTTCGTTCGTCCCTCCCTGTTCATCCCCTGGATAATCCGATTTAGTTCCCTTTCCTTCCCCTGGATCCCGCTGTTACCATGGGAACTATGTTAACACAGTTGTGTTTCATTGGCTTCTGGAAAAACTCCTTTTCCCCTTCCTCCCCCCCCCTCCNGGGGAAGCCTGCGAGGCTTCTGACGGCTGGGGGGGAGGCAGTGGTCAGAGGGAGGAGTTGGGGAAATCGGGCAAGGTGGTTAGGGGCTGGATGGAGTAACTCTGCTTATGTGCTCTTCAGCCTGGTCTTTTCCACATCCCGCAGCTAGGAAAGGGAGCCCTGGGCGCCTGCTGCCCACGAGGCTGGCCGCTCGCCTCAAGGGCCTCCCCTGCTTTGAGTCCACTGCCGTCTCCGGGGAGCCAGCAGCGGGGTGGGTGGTGGCATCGCGCCGCGCTCTTTGTTGTAGCCCAGGGATTTTCCTGCCTCTTTCCGCAAAGGCTGAGCTGGTGTGCTGGCTGCCGTGTGCTTGAGCGACGTGAGGGAGGAGGTGCTTGGTTCTCGGTGTCCACGCCGCGTTAAGGGCAGCTGCGAAGTGCGTTTGGGTACCTGTTACGCAGACGCTCTGGAAGGGCTGCCCGCGCAGGAAGGCGTGACTTAATGCTTGGGGCGGCAGCTGTAAGCCGCCGCTGCTGGCGGCGACGGAGGGTTCACTTCGCCCTCCGTAGTCTGGCACAGGGATGAGGATGCGCTGCGTGCCGCGGAAATCCGTTTCCTTGCTTCTGCGCCTGGACGTTAAAGCTCCGCTGGGCGTTTTTCACTGGAGCCACGGTTTCTCCTTTTCCTCTTGATTAAAACATCCCCTTCTGCTGCGCACGTGCCGCTGTTCTGCCAGGCGTAGCCCCCCGAGATAGCTGCGTCTCCTTTGCGGCCGCTGAGGGAGCAAGCGGGGTCAGCGCAGCGAGGCAACGTGCCTTCCAGCAGCGCTGCAGCACGGCCCCGGGTGCAGGGACGGGGAAATGCGGGCGCAGCCCCGCTCTCCCCGGGGGGCTGGAGGAGGAGAG
>VWZZ01005975.1:52382-71806 GCA_013399095.1 Psophia crepitans
CCGCGCCTCTCCGCGGCCGCTGCTCCGGCCCGCTCGTGGCGTGGCCGGCCGGGGCCGTGCTGTCAGCGCCGCCGCCGCTTTCTTCGGGGCACGTCTCGGATGTGGCCCCCCGGCTCCGCGTGTGTCCCTCCCGTCCCCCCCCGCCCCGCTTGTGCTTCTCCGGGTCCTCCGTAACCCGTGGCGGCCGCTGGCCGTTCCTTGGGGACCCCAGAGCCTCGAGCGGGGCTCCGCTCTCCACGCAGCGAACTTACTCGCGCTGCGCCCGCTTTTTCCCGGGCTGCTCTGGATACGTTGCGAGACGTTACCGGTGCTGGTGAAGCCCCGGGGGGGGATCAGAACTGGGGTTCCTGTGTCCGCGTGGGGTTTAAATAAGCGCTCCTGTCGGAGCCCGTCCTGGGTGTCAGGGGACAGCGCTCCCCTCGCTTTGTGGCCTGCTAGCCGATGGGCTCCTGTTCCCTCTTGAGGTAAACCAGGCATGCAGTCAGCTCGGGGAGGAGAAAAGAAAGGAAAAAAAAAAAAAGGAGGGGGGGGGGGGGAACACCGTAACACGCGTGCTTTCCTCCTGCGTGGAAAGGAACCCATGCAACAAAACCTTCCGTGCGTGGTGTTAGGGACGTGTCTTTAGCAGGTGGTGGCGAGTTCGTCCTAGTCCCGCTCTGCTAGCAACCACTTGCCGGAGTGGAAATGTGAGAAGGATGCATATCTGAACACATAAGTAATGCTACATGACAGGGCAGGCTGTTGCGTTGTGGTGCGCAGCGCCCGCGCGCCTTAGGGGCAGCGCTGCTTGACAGGGTGTCGGGCTGCCGTGTCATACGGTTACGTCCCGGCTGTGCGAGGCAAAGGGCCCTCGACAGCGTGGCGCGGAGGACGGCCCCGCACCTTTGGCTGCGGCACGTCCCCACAGAGACTTGGCTGCGCGTTCTTGACCTGCCGTGAACGTGGCTACCGCTCGTTATCCTGCCTGCACGCTGTTTCATGCAAGGCACGCAGTAACGACGCGCAGCTCCTTCCATCCGTCGGTCGCTGGGTCTCTGCAAAGGGATGTGCGTGCGCCTTGTTTTGCTACTTTGGCGGCGGGAGGGATAAGAAAAGTGAGTCACAGAGGAAGCGATTTGCCCAAGGTCGCATGGCGAGCCTGTGTCAGCGCTGAAGCGAGTCCAGTGCCCGCGATAACGCTTGGTGCCGCCGCCGCGCGTGGGTACGTAACGTGCGCCTGAGGCTGGTACTAGTGTAGAAATCTGCGGGTTGACGTTGTCGTCCGATTCTCTCTTTCTCCACGGTAGAAAGACGAGTGTGGCAGCCTGACGTCTCTACGGCAATCATCTGCCCCACCGGGGACTTTTTCCAGAGCACCCTAAATGCTCCAGAACCTTTTTGTCTGTTGTTTCACGTGTGTTTTTATCGTCACCAGCTGGGCAGGCGGCGTGATCAGTGCCTTCCCATCGCCCCGGCCTGTATGTTCGTTACCATGAAAATCCATCCTGTTTGGTGTTTCCTGCGGTGCAGTCTTGTAGGTGTTACTATGTCTCCCTACCCCTCAAAGTCCCTTTGCTCTTTCCAGACCCACCCCGCTGGAGAAGGAAAAAAAAAAACCCAGAAAAATAGGGCAGCTAAAGGAAAGCTCGCCCAGAAACTTGAAACCGCAGTTGTTGTTCAGCTGAAGAAAGTAAAACAGTTATGTTTTGTACTTGAAAGCTCTCCACCTCTTGCATTTCACCGTGTTGCTGTTGGAAGGTGGCTCTCTGGCCACCGTGTGACAGACGGGACGAACCGCTGCGTGAAGCCGCTGCGCAGTCGCAAGGCTGGAAGTACTGAGCTCGCTGGGCTATGCTGCTCCAGTGCAGCTTCTGAGGATGCTCCATAGAGCTGTGGACCTTGGCTGTGCTGGCTTGGAGTCCCTTAGGTCCAAGCTTAACTCAGCCTTTGACTTTTCTACCAAGTTGTTGAGCCAGCTGGCATCACGTCCTCCCTGTTTGCCTCTTTTTTTGGGGGGTACGTGTGTGGGAGGGGAATCTTTGCTTCTCCTTCTCCCCGCTGCTGTTCTTTCCTGCTGAAACGCTGTGAGTGTTCTCCCTCCCAGCAACGCTTGCTGCGTTCGAGGGGTGCGGAAGGGAGCGGTAGCTAGAGAGGAGGCTCTTGGTTCCCTCCACGGGGAGCATCGGCTGCATCCCAGCCGGTGGCTGGTCCTTACTGCTGCAAGGCATTGCTCTTTGTAGCTTTACCCCAGCTGTCTTCAGCTGGTTGCAGAGTCCCGAGGAAAAGATGGGTCCTGGGATTGTTTTCCACGCCCCGTCTCTTGTTGGTACGGCGTCCGGTTCAGTCTTGGCATCAGGAGGGCCTTTGCTTCGTCGCCTTGTCTCAGGTGACTCTGTCAGCCTCGGCGGCTGCCGCCAAGAATGACAGTTTTTGGCCGCTGGAGCGCTCGAGGATGCACGAGTCTGTGTCCCCCCCTGTTCCAGATGTGCTCTTGCTGGCACCGGTTGTGTATTCCAGCTGCTGCGACGGGGTTTAAGCTGTTCGGGTCTGGCCGTTTCCTGGGGATGGCACAGGCTGGCTGCCAGCTCTTAATTCCTTAGGGCTCTATCCAGTTTGAAATGCGCTAACTGACCCATCTCCCGAGCGGGCCTCTTCTGGGGGGATTGGAGCGGCACGTCCCCTGTGGAAAAGCACGAGCTTGCTGTTCCTGTCCGAGAACGCATCAGGGGCTGCTCCAGCTGTGAGCCTGCTCTCCTGAGCTGCTGTTGCTGCCTCCCTGCCAGGGATGCCCGCCATCCCCCCAGCCGTAGCCAAGCAGAAGCCCAGAGCTCGCCCTGCAAATGTCATTTTCCTTGTGCCGTTGCTCTTTTGGCAAAGGCCCAGCGTCGAGCCAGCGCCCTGGTCCGGGGAGGGGGGGGAGTGTAGGAGAGTTGTGCTACGTTTGTGACTCCTTTTTGGTGTTTTTAATGGGCAGCGTGGTACGTAGGTGCACGGATATAGGATGTAATGAAGGCTAGAGCCATCACAGCGGTCTGATGTACAGATGCAGCAACATTTTTGTCAGTGTTCTTTAAGCCGCATCAGCGAAGTGCTAGGAGGATTGCCAGCGTGACTCTTCTGGCAAATCGAAATCTAACGCAGGTCGGGCCTCGGTGTCACTCAGCTCTCCGTTCCTCCCAGGCAGACGCTGACTGGCAAACGTGTCTTCTGGTGATCTCGCGTGTGGGTCCGGGGCTTGCGGGGGGGCTTCGGATACTGACTGTCTGCGAGTGATCTCCATGCGATTCGAACTGCCCTACGAGGTTTCTAGTGGCACTGAAGCTGTGGAAGAATACACCCGTTGTGGAGCAAGGGGCCTGGGAAGCATCGGGGCCACTTTGCTTTCTCAGTCGCGTGTTTCCAGCAGCTCTGTGCAGCGGGGGGAGGGGGGTGGTGGGATGTGAGGGCAGCCGAAACGAGATTCCTCGGTTCTTCCCAACTTCTGTTTCAGAGTTGCGTGCTACCTTCCGGCAGGTTGCTCTTTCTTCCTCTCATTTGGCTTCCCTTCCGCGAGCACCGTCCCCGGCAGCCCCAGGCGGAAGGTACCCGGGAACGGTTACCGGAGGTTGGCGGGGATGGTTTCTGTTGCTGTTTTTTGCCGTTCCTTGGCCTCTCCCCGGGAGGCTGCACCGGCCAAACCACGTGGTGTGGATGAGAGAGGCACCCTTCCTCCTTCCGTGATGCCTGTTCCAGGTCATCTGCTTGGCACCAGGCCCTTCCTGGGAACGGGGAGCCGGTTTGCTTTTCTCCCTACCTGGTTTTCTTTGAAACTCAAAGGCGGAGAGGGGCGATGGCTTTTGTTCTAATTGGGGCTGGTTCCCGGTGGCGCTTGCAGTTGCCACAGGCCTGTCCTCGGCAGGAGCCGAAGTAGAGGAAGCAGTTTGTGTTGCTGGCACCTGCTTTTGATTTAAGGGAGAGCCACGCCACAGAGGGGCGGCTTGCCAGGAGCCCTGTGCGCTCCCCGCGTCCTCGGTGAGCGGAGCTGGGCTTGTTGCTGCCCTGGGCGGTCCGGTCCCTGCCGCGGCGGGAGAGGGCGTGTGAAACACCTCGGCGTGGCAATCCAAAGCCTGCACCCAGCTTTGGAAACGCACGTGCTGCTGTTGGGCGTCCCGACCAGCTCCGAGTCCCAGCTTGCTTGGCCTTGGACCTGCCTCCCCAGCTTGCTGCCCCTCTCCTGACACGTGGGATGGGCTGTCAGTGACATGCCGCTTCTCAGTGGCCAGGGTCGCCTTGCTGCCGGCCGCGACCCTCCGCTGCCAGAGAAAGCGGTGTGAGGACAATGGGCTGCAGCACCCTGAGGTGACGAGCGGGAACGTGTTCTGAGCAAGCACTTAGCTTTTGCTGGAGAGGTGGGCTGCTGCTTTGGCAGCTACCGGTGTCAGGGCACGAGTGGCTCCCCTGTATCCTGGCATCCCCGCTGGATTGCCAGACCAGTGCCTCAGGCAGTGTGTTTCAGCCCCTCCGCAGGGCAGGGTCTTCACCTGGAATCTCATCCTGCTGCATCTCTCCAGGCAACTGTAGGCGAAGGAAGGCGCTAGCTGTGCCCGGGCTTCTTTGGGAGATGGCGCTTCCCCGAAGCGAGTGGTTCGTGTGCCAGCTTCGGTCGGAGCCGCTAGAGAAAGCAGTGCTTTGTTGCTGGATTTTGCTGCCCACCAAGAGTAGGAGCTACGTTTGGGGTTTGGTTTTTTTCCCCTGCTGTGACTCAAGATGCCTTGAATCCCAGCTAGGGGATGATGGGGGAGCCTCTTCTGGTGCTGGGGTAATCACCTCAAGATGGCTCTAAGACCGGGCTGTGCGCTGTGCCCAGAGGTGGGGCGTCACCCTGTTTGGTGAGGAGCTCTGCGGGAGCCAAGTCCCGGGCTAGACGCCAGGTTTGTGATCCGTGCCAGAGAGGGCGAGACTTGGAGAGTGAAGCAGAGCTCCTCCTGTGTGAGAGATGGCCTGAAATACCGAGCAAAACCACAGAGTGCTCCTTGTTCCTGCCTATGCCTACTTGTCTTCCCTCTCCCTGAAGTATGTGGGAGGCCACAGGACGGATCTGCTAGGGAGCAGGAGGGCTGTGCTCCTCAGGCACCTCTGCTCCATCCTGCCTCCCCGGGCTGCGGGTTGGGTCGGGTCTTTTGCAGCTTTATTTTCGGTTGCTTCTCCCCTTCTTCACCCTGCCTCTCCCACCGCTGTACCTGTCCCATCCCCGTTCTTGCTGCTGATGATTTGAAGGCCACCACCCCGCAGGCGGGCTGTCCAGAGCGACGCCGTGTGCTCCTTCTGTCACGGCTCAGCCGAGCGGCTTTCCTTTTCCTTGCGCGGCCGCTGACCGCAGCGGCCGAGGAGAGGAACGGGCCAGGATATGGTTTGTGTAGAAGATGCTCCGTGGCACTGACTGTTTACAGGCTCTGTGCTTCTCAAAACGTAAGCGCAGGAAATGCCAGGCTCTGCTGGGGTCTGTGCGAGCAGCGTGGCTCCTGCACGCTGGGCGTCTTGCAGCCTCTGGCGGTAGCGATGTTCTGCAGCGTCACAGGCCAGAGCAGGTTTCGAGCACTCTGCAGAAGCAAGGGCTTCGGGATTTGGGGTTTGTTGGTTGTTTCCTTTTTTTTTTCATCTCCAAAGTAGAGACTAGGAGGAAAAGTGAAAGGAAATGACTTAACCAAAGACAGGAAGGGAATATGGGGCAGAGCTAGGGACAGGAGCCAGGATTCCCAATTCCTGCTCATCGCTCCTATTCGGCTGCCTCTTTTTGGGTCTCAGCCTCCTGTTGGAGGCCAGGTTTAAGGGGGCTTCGCCAGCCCTCTCAGAAGCTAGAGGCCAGGAGCTTCTCTCGTGATGTCGATCCTCAGAGCTGGGGTGCGTCTGTGGGCTTCCCAGTCCCCGAGTGTCTCATCCCCAGGGTTTGTCCAGCTGAGAAAACCGTGAGTTAGAAAGTGACGACTGGTGCGGTTACAGCAGAAGTCACAAACCGTCTCCCTGGCTAGCGAGCTGAGTGTCGGGTTCTCCGAGGAGCACCGCGGTCTCCGTCCGATGCGTGCTTTGCGGAGAAAGGCCGCTCTCCCGGCATGCCGCACCCTTGCTTGGAGGGCCAAGCCCCGGTTCCTCTTGAGGGTCGAAGTGAAGAGAAGCTGTTTCTCTCTGTTCTCAGCCTCCTGATGTTGGCTTCCTGGACGGTCTTCCTTGACTTGCCACCCAGGCCTCGGTGACTGTCTGATCAGGCGTGCCTGGTTCCGCAGGCGGGGACTCTGTGGAGCGTCACGCTCTTCCCAGTAGGAAACACATTCTTAATATCCTCTTTGGAAGAAAGGTCCTGCTAAGCAGCCGCGTATCGGTGAGGAGTTGTGCTCCCCTGCAGACGGGAAGGGGCTTTCGGCAGCGGGCGTGGAGACTCTCACTTTGTTCTCTCGTTACGCAGCGCTGGGCTCCTGGCTTCTTGGGAAAGGCGTGGTGGGAGTCTGCAGTCGGTAGAGGATGCTGGCTTACGAAAAGGCGGTTGTGAGGGTCCTGAGTAGCCACGCTCGGGGCAGCTTGGAGCTCGGATGGGGAGTTCCGAAGTGCGGCAAGTGAGAGCAAGGGCTGCGTCTCCGGGTGATTCTTCCCAACTGCAAGCTGGCCGAGGCTGTGGAAACCCCTGCAGTACTGGAGCTTTCACCGCTTCCTCGGCAGGGTTCGTTCCAGCGCTGGCCTGCAGCGGAGGATCAGGCCAGACGGGGCCTGAGCGGAGCGGCTCCGGCCACAGGCGAGCCTCGAGCGCGGCAGTTAGGCTGGGCTGAAAGCTGCCTGTGTCCTGCCTCTGCGCAGCCTCGTTTGAACTTTTCTCTGGCAAGGAGCAAAAGGAACTGGGGAGACCTAGGGCTGGTCCAAGCAAGTTTACTCTGCTCTGCCCGCCCCCAGATGCAACAGGGGGTGGGGGGACACCGGCAGCAGCTCCAGACTGCCATCCCGGAGCAGAGCAGTTTTTTTGGGGGGAGGCCTCGGTCACGACAGCTTTTGAGCAAACGTTTTTTTACCTCTGGTGTTCCCTGCCTCTTGGGCTGCAGCGCAGGGAGGGGGAAGTGAAACTGCGGTTCAGAACAAGCCCTCTGGATGGCAAGAAAACTGCTGAGTAGCCGGTTTCCAGGTTGCCGAGGTCCTAGCCAGGGCCTGGAGCGGCTGCCAGAAGCAACAGGCTTGGAATTTCCTCCGCCTGGTGCCAGCTCCTCTTGGGCTGGCCGCAGCACCTCTGCTGGGGCCGGGGCTCCTCTCGAGCCCCGCGGATGGGGCGCTCCCGGAGCAGGGGTTACGTCGGAGCCGGAGCTGCCCCCCTTGCTCTCGCAGCCTGGTTTCTATTTTCTTTTCCAGGGTCCAAGCTGTTTTGAATTATGCAGCCTGCGCCTCCCGCGGGGCTCCTTGAGCAGCCGCCTAATGAGCTGAGCTCCTGACAAACTTTGCTCTGGCTCTGGCTACGCTTGGAAAATTTTACAGCCTTTTCAGAAAAAGGAAATGCCAGGAAAGGCCTGTCTCTTCTTACTTTTATGAGGGGGTCCCAGTTGAGAGGGGAGCGAGATGGGCTTGGAAAAGAAGACAGGAAGGATTTTGTGTGTGCTGCGGTATATGCGCTTTCTAGGATCGGGGCGAGCGGGCTCCTGGCGGAGCCGGGCACAAGGGGAGCGGGACCCGCAGGGCGCTCTCAGGAGGGCGCGCCATGGGTTGCAGGGAAGCAGCGACCCCTCTTCTGCAGGGAGGCGTTGGTCCGCATCTTCCCTCTCAGCTAGCTGCCAGCATAGCTACTGGCTGTTGGATCTTTTTGCTAATGCCGCTTTTTCTGAATGGCAGCGGCTTTACTTCTGCTGGCGGAGGCTCCTGCATGCAGACATGCTGCGCCTCGGTCCGCAAGGCTCGTGGGCAGGACGGCCACCCGAGGCCGGGGGGGATGGCAGGGTGCCGATGGGTGCGGGGGTGTAGGAGCGCAGGTGCCGCCAGCCCGAGGTTTGACACGAAGGGGAGAGTCTTGTGTCATTCGCCCCTTTGGCTGGACAGCCACGTTACGGTAGGAGAAACCGGGGCACGGCATAAGCTGCGACTCGTCCGCCTTCCCTCGGTAAGCCGGCACTGAGCGGTGAGCCGGGAGCCCTCAGTTTTGGACAGGCTCCCCTTTGGTGAGGTGCCGAAGGTCTGCCCTCACGTTTGTTTGGTTTCCTTCGGCGGAGCCTGCCGAGCAGGGCGCCGATCTCCCGACAGGCCCTTCCGTCTGGGGAGGTGCTGGAGGTACGAGCTGGTCCCCGCCACCCCTCTCGCCTGTCCTCACAGTGTCCCGGATCCCTTTTCGAGCGGTAGAAAGGCATCTCGCGGGGACTGGGGTGGAGGGGTGGCTCGGAGCCTGTAAAACTGCAGCAGGCTGGGGGAGCTTCTCTGGCAGGAGGCATGGAGGTTTCTGTGCCATCCGTAGGCATCAGCTGCTGCCAGTCGTGGCGGATGAGCGTCAGGCGTGGGCAGCTGTGGCCCTGGGTGGAAGGAGCCTCGCGTGGGTCCTGCTTTGAGGGCTCTGCCCGTTACGCCTGTCAGGAGTGCGCCTCTGGATCCCGATTTGATTTGGCAGCCTGTGCGGGCCTGGCAGCCCGCAGTGGGATGCGGGCACCAGAAAAGTGCCCTCCTCTCCCTTTTTTTTCCATCGCTCCACCCATACCCAGCATTCCGCTGTGTTGGGCAGGAGAAAGCACCTCCTCGGGGCTGTGTCCCCTCCTCCACCTGGAAAACCAGTGGTCTGTCCCCTTTCAGTGCTCGGGGCTCACAGGCAGAAGCTGAGATCGCGTTTGACAGCAGGGGCCGAGCGCCTTCGCTCTGCCGCAGGGAAGTAGGAGGCCGGCTCTCCTGTTGGCTTCTCGCAGAGAGGAGACGAGCTTCTCTGTCCCAGCTCGTTCTCGGAGCTCAAAACGCGTGGGGAAAAGTACTCAAGAAATAGTTAGATACCTTTTCATTATCGTTGCTTACTTCTGCGAAGCCATCTGCGCGTGCCTGGTGTAGAATGGCTGAGGAGGGTGGTTTCTGTGCTCTTTAATTAGCTTCCCAATTGTCAGCGGGGAATCCTGTCTCACGTGAACTTGCCGCTGCAAGAGAGAAGTCCAAAGCCCTCTTCGTCGTCTCGTACCGTTCTCACGGCAGAGACCGCAAACGAAGAACGGGTAAGCGCAGGGCCACGGCTGTGCTTCGGTCAGTCGCACCTTTCCTTTCTGAACGTTCCCGCAAGTCAGCGGCGGTCCAGTGATGATCTGTCTAGGTTGGCCACCTCCATCGGAGAGTTTGTTGTGAGTTTGCTGCTTTAAAACTCTCTTTTTAAACAAACCAACCAACCAAAACAAACAAACAAACAAAATCTTTGTTTGAATCTGTGCTCTTGGGGCCCCTTTCAAAAAACGAAACCGAGCAACCAGTGCAGCCTCCCGAAACCCAACCCTGGTGGTGCTCACTGAAAGTCGGTTTCATCGGTTGAAGCTGTAGACGTTTTGGTGACAAAAAAGGAGTTTGTTAGCCTTAAGCAGATCTTCAGTAAAGAAGTGTCCTGTCACTTACAAATATTTTGCTGTGGATGTAATTTTAGCCCTGACTTTGCGGGTGCGTTGGTGGGGTTTTTTAGTGAGAAGAGCGGTGGACCCACTAGTCCATCGCTTTGTGCCATCAGGACCTACGTGCAAGTGACGGCTCCCCACCCTGCGCAGTGCTTTGAAATACTTGGAAAGTCTCGGCTGCTGGTGGCAAACACTTACCGGTTTGTTTATTACGCTTTTGAATCCAAAGTAATTTCGCAAAGTCCTGGTCTAATTAAAATGTATGACTTAGATCGGTAGGTTTTAGACTTCTTTTTAAGGGCAGCATTTCTGGCGCTGGTGTGCAGCCCTGTGCAAGAAATCTTCAGGACTGCCTTCCCGAAGTACTTTCCCTGCGTAGGTAGCCCTGGGAGGTCGCCGGTGGGCAGGTTTAACACTGCTGAAGCAAACCGGCCGCCCGAGGGTCTCCCAGTTCTCAGGCTGAAGCTGGCAGTGCCGTGCTCCGAGCCCTTTCTGCAGAAAGGGGTGGCGCTGGCATCCCTCGGGGCTGCTGATCCCTGTCTGGGTGATGCCAAGCCACGTATTCGTCTCGCTGCGACCAGACGGGGAGGTTAATTGCTTTGCCCAACCTCAGGCTGAAACCGGATTGCAGAAGGGGGTGGCTGTAGTTGGTGGTTGGTGAGTTGGAAGGGGAGAGAGGAGAGATGAGCACGTCCAAGAGCAGCGGCACGTTTTGGGATTGCCTTTCTTCCGAGACCCGCTCGCGAGCGTGTTGGTTGGCTGCCCTTTCGGCGTTTGGTCCGGGGCTGTTCCTGGCTGTGGGTGGCGCGATGGTTGGGGCTGTGGCCGCTGTTGGCAGCGTATTGGGGAAGCTATTGGGAGCACACAAGGAATTGATCTCTCTTGGAAACTGATAGAAGGATCCCAACAGTGAACGTGCCGGGAAGCCGGGCTCTACCCTCGCTGCCTCTTTCCCTCCCCGCTGGGCGCAGACGTTGACGTGGACGGAGCAGCTCCCTTGTCCTACTTAGCAGACTCCGATTGTGTGCAAGTGGCTCAGCGCGAGGCGAGAGCCCGGCAGCGCTCCGGCCAGACATGACGTGCTGGTGGTCAGGGAGGGGAGAAAGCAGAGCTGGGACCTGGATCAAGCAGACAGCGGGCTACGCGGGCTCCCTCCAGCGCGCCGGGCGCGCGTCGTGTCCTGCCCCGGCTCCGGAGAGCGATGGCTAACGGCAGACCCTGGGCTTGGGAAGGAGGAGAGGCATGTGGGGGTTGGGATTGCAGCGTGGAACAGCGGGGAATCTGTGCATGGCCCTTGGCCAGTGGACTAGTCTAATGCCTCGTCTGATTTGCATATCAATTAATTTTTATCTTAAGAGGACTCAAGTGGACCCGAGTGCCAGACCGCGTCTCAGTATGCTGTAGGAGGAGCCCAGGAACTGCTTGATTTGATCTGAACAACAAGCCCGAGGGTGGTATCGCTTAATGAGCCAAAGACCCCTCTGACTGAAGCCAGTTCCTTTCCACCCGAAACGGCCAAGTGCCAATTTTTCTGGGGATTTTAAGGTCCTTTTGAGCAGCCTGGGCAGTGAGTGAGCGAGAAGGGGTGGCGTAGAGCCTGGCGATGGTTGGGATGCTGTCTGGTGGGAGGATGGCTCGCCTGGGACCTGCCGCTGCCCTCGTGGGACTGGTGCCGTGGGACCAATTCTCTAAGGTGCTGCTCCCCGCCACTGCACGTCCTGTCAGCCCGACACCGCCTGGCTCGCCGCGTCCCGGGCGCGGGATGAATTCTGTGGGCGAAGGGTGGTTGCGGGGTAGCTGCTGGATGCAGAGCTCCCCTGTTCGGCCTCACGGCTTGCGGGGTGGGGAGGAAGCCAGCCTCCCCTGCCCAGAGGCAGGAAACGAGAACCACGTGGGCTGCCTCGGAGCCCCGCCAGCACCTCGCGCCCGCACCGAGAGCAGCGCGAGCTGGACTCGCGCTCACCGGCCACAGCGCCGGTGGCCCTGTTCTGTGTCCTCTGCTTGCAAAGCAAAAGGGGGGAAACGTGGACGCCCAACCCCCCGCCCCACCCTCGGTGGCGGTGGGGGGTTTCCCCTTTTGGCTCCGCTGCACCCGTGCTCCGGTGCCCAAAGGTGGGAGGCTGCAACCGGACCTCCCGGCCTCTCTTCCTCTTTCTGTCAGGAATCTTGCTGCGCCTCCGTCCAGGCTCTGTCTGTTGGTTACCGGGCTGTTGCGTGCACCCACGATAAAGGCAGCTCGCGGGCCATAGCTTCGCCCAGGGAAGAAGGGTATTGCTGTTTTCTGTGGCAGGGCTTTTCCCTGCTGGGTTCGAGGTCTCTCGACAGTCATCCTGAGGTCTTTTTTTCTCTGACCCCCGCTCCCCTGCTCCCAGCCGGGGTCCTGGGACTCCTGCTTCCCATCGCTGAAGTAGCGGTTATCGGAGGGAAAGGCAGCGTAAGCTTTCTCAGCAGACTCTGGTCGTGTTTGTCCTGTTCAATTACAATGCAGCAGCGGTGGCACCAGCCGCCGCCTTCCTCCCCTCGCTGGGCTGGAGCGCTGCAGGCTTTCGGCAAACGCTGTCTGCGGACATCTGCTGCCTCCTCCCCCACCGCCTCCTGGCAAGCGGCAGCAGCTTCCCAGCGAACAGCCTGCTCTTTGCATCGCCCCCCGCGCGCCCGACCAAAGCTTCCTTCTGCTCTTACAGGCTCCTTCGCAGGACCTTGAAATGGTGGTTTCCCCAGTGCTGGCTCAGCTCCAAGCCGTCTTCCGTCTCACAAGACCGTGTGGCTGAAAAGAAAAAATAAAATCAGGGTGCCTGATGGAGGGGAGAGGCTTATTAAAGGTGATGCTTCCCCGGTTCTGGCTTGTGATTCAAACAGGCAGCCCTCTCCTTGGCAGGTCTCCAGCCAGTGCCTGCGGCCTGAGGCAGGCGCAGAGTCTGGGGCAAAAAGCTCGGAGCTGTTTGACTGGAGCAGATGCGGCAAGGTCGGCTGTGGGCTGCAGCCCTGGTGCCGGAGGGAGACGCTTTGGTCCGGTGTCTGGCTCGGGTCCGTCCTCTGCAGCTGGAGTGGGGGA
The DNA here is from genome assembly GCA_013399095.1 of Psophia crepitans. Lineage (NCBI taxonomy): Eukaryota > Metazoa > Chordata > Aves > Gruiformes > Psophiidae > Psophia > Psophia crepitans. The sequence continues at coordinate 64,986 of VWZZ01005975.1, forward strand.
GCGGGGCAGCAAAGTTCGCTATTCCGGGTACTCACCTTGCTCCCTTTCTCTCCTCTCTGGGCACGCAGTGGGACGATGTGCTCATTGGGTGCGGAGGGCAGCAGGGCTGTGGATTTCTGCCTCCTGAGAGTAACGCCCAGGCTCGGTAGCCCTGCCTCCCTGGCAGCACCCTGCAAAGTGGCGTTTCTGTGGCTTCAGCCTCTCCGTGCTGCTGCACCAGGTTCCCATCCGTGGGTATGTGTTCAGCACCAGGATGGGTGGCAGTAGCCCGAGAGGAGACCTTTTTATCCCAAGCCCAGCCAGTCTCCCAACACCGGAGAGAGCAGAGATGCCCTGGCTGCGCCACGGGTGCTTCTAGCCGGGGGGCTTGTCCAGAGGTGAGAGTGGAAGCGCTGGGAGGGATGGAGTGGAAGGGTTTAATGAAGAGGGCACGGGGTGGGGGGCATGCGCAGCAAACTCCTTTCTGCTGAAACTGGTGAAGCGGTAGCTGGGAGCATGAAGGAGGTGCCGGGCTATGATCTCAGGGAAAGCCCAGAAGGAGGGCTGAGGTATGTGGATTAGACAGAAGAGGTGGTAGAGGATGAAAGAGGATCTGGCAGGCGCTGAGCGTAAAGGCAGGTTTGGAAGAAGGAGCTGGAGGGATTGCAGGTGGGACATGAAAACAGGAGCTTGGAAAGACGGAGTAAACGAAGCCGGTGGGGAAATTTGCCATTTTGTACCTGGATCAGAAAGATGCAAGCGTGATTCGAGGGGATTTAGGCAAGAAAACACAAGTCTGTCTTTGGAGGGAGAGGGATCTTCTTTGCTGTGACCGTCTTTGCAGTGGAGGGGCTCAGTGGCATGGCCAGATCCCCCCGCCAGCTTGGAGGAAGCGCGGTGTTTGGCAGGAGCATTGCTCGGCACGCGGTTAGCTGGCAGTAGGTTCTACCCGCTCCCCCCCTCCCCCCCACACCCCAATTTGGTTAGGAAGGTTGCGGCCTGTGCTCACGCCAGGCGACGAAGAAGCCGTTAGCGGGAGAGCTGGGTGACTGCCGCCAGCGTAGCTGGTGAAATTGTCTGGGTACCCATGGTACGGCATAGGAGGAGGGAGCTGCGGGGCCAGGCTGGGGCAGGGTGTCTGGCAGCGAGGCTGGGATCTGCGTGGCGAGCAGAACCATGGCTGTGCGGCGTCATCAGCGAAGGGCCCCGGCGCACCCATCGGTGTGCTTTCAGGCGCCAGTCTGTGGCAACCCGGGACTGGTGCTGCGGGGAGGGGAAGAGCCTAGAGCAGCAGATCCGGCAGCCAGACCCAAGTCGAGTGCTCGGGTCTCCTGTTTGCCTGGGCAGTAACCGCAGGCCCCTCCTCCTCGTCAGCACGGCGCGGCGCTGAGCACGAAGGAGATGAAGCGAGGGAAAGATGGGGCATGCATCTGAGAGGAAGATGAGAGATGCCGCCAAGAAACAGAACTGAGCTCCCTTCCTCTTTGTATGCCGGCGGATACTCGGTGGGGTGGGGGCAGCAGGGCTGGGCGGAAGGCCAGAAACACTCGCGCACATCCCTGGGGGAGGAAGCCGAAATGCTGCAGGAAGCCGTGCTCTTGCCTGCACAGGTGATCCTGAGCCGCTCCGTCGCAGGGGTGAGACAGCAAAGCCATGCCTCCCCCAGCCAGCCAGCCAGACCCCAGCCCAGAGGCCCGGAGGAGGGGGCCAAGGAGATAAGGGAGCCCTGGCAGGCGGCCTTTAAAGTCCCCCCGCTCCTTGGAGAACGGGAGCGTCACCAGTGGCTGGAGGCAAGACTGGTAGGTCCTGGTGCTTACCCCACGCTGAGGAGAAGCAGAAGGCGCTGCGTGGAGGCTGGTTGCTGCCTCCCCCAGGAGATCCGCGGGGGAGAGGGGGAAGGCAGCAGGGCATGACGTTACCTGGGAAGAAAGCACTGAGGAGCCGAGGCAGAGGGAGCGTCAGGGCCCTGGGAGGACATCCTTCCCTTGAGCAGAGAACGGGTGCCAGGAGTCCGGCAGGACCCTGCCCACGGGAGCGTTGTCTCCCGCCTGTGCCCTGGAGCACCCGGGCAGCGCCCCTGGTCTCCTCCTGGCAGGGCCGTGGCGCAGTGGAGGCAGGCCTCTGGGCCGCGGGGAGTGGTGTTGCCCTCGAGGAGCCCGGTACCCGGCTCTCCTCTCTGCCTCGGTGGTGCTGGGTGGTGCGTTCCTGTGAGGCGCCTGCCCCTCCGTGCTGAGGCTAGCGCAGGGCTGTACCGTGGGCTCTCGGCTCTCGCTCCGCCGGGAGTCTGACCCCCGGGGCTAGCCTGCCGGCGGGGCTTGGCAAGCTGGGGCTTGCACGCGGCCCTCTGAGTCCAGGCCCCGGGCCACACTGAGGCGTCAGCCGGCCCTTGGCGAGTCCGCGGCAACCATCCTCCCCACCCTCCTCTTCCCGCGCCGGAGGGATGGAGCCCAGAGAGACGGAGGGGAGGAATCGAACGGCCCCGCGAAGGGTTAACGCTGCGCTGCAGCCGGCCGCGCTCGCGGCTCGGGCTGTGCTGCAGGAGCGGTGTTTAGCAGCTTGCTCCAGTTGGCGTCTTTCCCAGAATGCTTTGGAAAAGCACTGGCCTCTGACCCCCAGTACAAACTGAGCCCAGCACGTGGGAGGGAGAAATTACTCCCAGACCTTCAGGCTCCAGGGTTTACAAGCTGCCTGCAATAAAGCAGCCATTTTTTCCGACAGTTACTAAATCTCCCCTTTTAGCTCCGCTGCAAACCTCTGCCCGTCGCTCCCCGCCCCTGCCCCCAGCCCCGTGTCTTGCTCCTTCTGCTCAAATCAGAAACATCTCCAGAGGTGAGGCCAGCCTGTTCCCCGGCTCTGGGCTGAAGGCTGGGGGAGAGCTCGAGCCCCGCTGGTCCGTGAGCGGTGCCCCTCGCCCTGCAGCGGTGGGTCCCGTCCGGCTTGGCAGCTGTCCTTGCGTCTGTCTGCGTGCTTCCTGCGTCAACCGGCGCTGGCAGCAGCGGCAGGCTACCCAGGTGCCTCTCTGCGGCCATCCCCAGCGTGGGGGGTGTCCTGCACCTGCTCCCCCCACCCCCGGGGCTCACATCCGCACCTCTCTTCTGAGCCTTTGCGAAGCTGGTGGGGGGCTGCTGGGGCAGGACACCTTACCCGGGGCAACTGGCAGAGCACGCTCCAGCATCATTTTAGAGTGTCCGTGCTGGGGACTGGGAGCCAAGGGGCAGAGGTGTTTTTCTCGGCTTCACTGATGCCTGGGGCGGCTTTGGGCCAGGCCTTGGTTTTTTCCCTGCCTCCGTATCTTGAAATGGGAACGTGCGCCACAGGGTTTGCGCTCTACCTGTCGTCAGCTCCTTTGGTAACTTACTCTGTCTGCGCTCCCCGCAGTGAGCGAGGGATTAATCTCCAGGGAGGCTGGCCAGTTTCTATGGGAGATCACTGCGTGGGAGGCTCACGAGGCTTCACCGGCTCGTGTTTGTAATGCCTGCTGCAGCTGCAAAGCGCCGAGCGGTGCTTGTTCACGTATGATTTCGTGACCATCCAGTTGTGCGGAAGCGCCGAGTCGGCGTGGGGCAGGGAGCTCTGCGCGTCTGGTGCCGTGCTGAGCGTGCCAGCCTGTTGTGTCGCCACAAAGGGCGTGGGGAGCGCACGTTCGTGTTTGTACAGCGCTTCGGGAACAGAAAGCACTGGTTACGAGCGGCTACCGTGCCATGGGCACTCTGGGATCCAGGTAAATAAAACGGGAGCCGGTGTTTCAAAACAACCTCTTCCCCGCTCCTCCCACCTCCTGTGCACATTCCTCTGGTGGGGAGCAGGCGAAGGTGGGGAGCTGCCGGCAGCGCGCAGCCCTAGCCCGCGGCCCCAGAGCGGCTGCAGCGGCAGGCAGCCTGACGCGCAGCCCTCTTCCTGGCAGGCGCGGGACGCCTTGGACGCAGCAGGTCGCCCTGGCCTTGGCCGTGCCACCCAGCGGCTAGATGGCACCTGCCTGGGAGCCCGGACACCAGCCCCTGGAGCCTCGCGCTGCGCTGCTTTTTGGGCCCGACGGTTTGCTGGCAGCGCTGCCGTGACGGGGAGTCTCAGCAGCAGCAGACCGGTGCTGCGCCTCGCTCTGCACCTCGCCCCGGGCGCAGCGTGGCAGGGAAGCCATTTTCCTAAACATGTCTTGGGCCGGTCTAGGATCTGCTCGACACGCAACAAAAAAGCACATTCATCTGAATCCCCTTCTCTCCCCTCTCCGAGAGCTGGGGTTTGTTTTTAAATCTGCATGGCAGGCGACCAAACTGGCTGAGTCAGTCAGCTGGCTGGCCACCAGAAGTAAAAATGCGATTTTGTCCCCTCCCTCGTTCCCCCCTTCCCCCCGGATTGTTCTCCTCCTTCACTTAGCGACAGTTTCATGTATTGACAACAAACCTCTTTCTGCCTCTGTCTCTCTCGGGGCCGGGACAAGTGGAAGCCAGTTTTTATTTTCGGTGTCGGTCTAGGGGGAAAAAGGTGCAGGATGGCAGCCTGGCTTGGCCTTCTCGCTCCTGCCTGCGGTGTTGCTGCCTGTTGCAGCACGTGTTTCGGGGATACGCGAGGGGCACGGGCATCTGCTGTTGGGCGCTGTTGCGGCAAGGTGGTGCGGCAGTTGTCTGCTTCCGCTATGCTGGAAGCCGTCCCTGGTGAGCACTCGGACCGCTCCCCGCAGCAGCGGGGGGATCGCTCGGCGCTCTCCCTGCCTGCCACACCAAGCGCCGGGTTGAAGGGGGTGCACCGGAGCGGTGGGGCTCGGGTGTGGACGCAAAAGGTTTGAGAGCCCCTGCTTGCCATTGGCAGCCTTCCTGGGCCTCCACTTTGGCCTGTTCGTTCCTGGGAAACACCGCCCTGGTTTGGGACCTCAGCTTTCCCCTAGACTTTCCGGGAAGCCACCCGTCGCTGTCCCGCCTCGTGCCGCTGCCGCACCTTCCCCTGCGCCCTGAGGTAGCTGGGCTCGGGCAGAAGCAGAGCGTGCGCACAAGGGGCTGTTTTCTGCCCCGTGGCCTATGGTTTGGCCGTCAACATCTTTACTCCCTGCGCATCCAGGTTCTGTGGGCAGCCTTGTGACCCATCCACAGGGCGGAGGGGAGCTGGCGCAGGGAGGTGAGAGAGGCACGATCCGAGTACTGCCAACTCGCCTCCTTGCTCGTGGCAAGCCTGCGTCCCAGCCGGGGACTGCGTGACGGGTCGTGGGACGTCGCTCTGTGCCCCAGCTCCCAGGGGGTCACCGGGCGCTGGAGCGCGTGGCACCTCGCAGGAGCGAAACTTACTGAGCAAACAAAGGAGGCTCCTCGGGCGAGAGGAGTTTTCAGATGCAAATTGGCTGGTTGGTTTCAGAGACAGATTTTCTTAATTTGTATGTTGATTTTTGCTGTTTCGCATGCATAAATCGCAGCAAATGCTCCAGCCTGACTCTGGCTTCTGTGTGCTTCAGCAAAAGGGCTGCATGAGAGCCATAGCCGGTTGGCGGCTGCGAGCCGTGCGGGTATCTGAGGATACCCGCACTGGTCTGAACTAGTTTGCTCCTTCCTCCGTCGTTTATCACCGCTCCCTTGCAAGCCGTGCTTCCAAGGCGGCAAGGGCAGGGAAGGAGGGAGATTGATTCGCCCTGTTTTATTTGAGCAGGAAAGGATGCGATGGGCTAGGAAACGCGTAAAAGCCTAAACAAATCCTCCGGAATGTGTTGCTCTCTTGAAACAAAGGGAGCGTAAAGGTGCACGAGGAGGCCCGAGAAGGCAGTGGTGAGAGGTGCCGGTGAGCTCTTGGTAAGGCTTGAGCCTCTCTGCCATGTGGAGGAATGCAGGCGTGAGGGGAATGGCAGCCGTCTTAGCTGCTAAAAGATGTCTCTCTGCACACGTAGTTGCGTGCCCACCCCTTCTCCCGTGGTCGGCGGCCCTGCCTGTGCCATACAGCCAGAGGTGGCTGTTGAAACGCTGCAGCATGCGTGCATCTGCGGTTTGTTGCAGGAACTGGGGTAGCAGGACAGGGGCGAGAGTGAGGAGACATGAGAAGTGCTGCTGGGATCCGGTGTTTGCTGGCAGAGATTTCTGGGGCTGGAAATGAGTAGAGAGAGGGCAACGGGTGCTGCACGTTCGCTGGGCGCTGAGGGAAGGAGCTGTGAGGTCAGGAGGTAGCTGCTGCGGATGCATCTCCCGCATTCATTTGTGCCTAGTCCTCAGCCTGCCCTCACTTCTCTTCCCTTCCCTGTCTCTTAAGAGCTTGTGCCCGTAGGGTTGAGGAGGTGTGGGAAGAGGAGAGCTCTGTAGCAACACCCAAGTGTCTCACTGGTGGAATAACCGCGCCTGATGTAGCCACGCTTTGTCCTTAAACTTCCTTGTGGTCGTTCGCTCAGCGAGTGTCCGGGACAGAAGAGGAGGAACGGTTTGGAAGGTAATAGTATAGTAACTCGGGAGAGACCCGCAGGCTGCCGGCACCTGTGGCCGGGTGCTGAAGCGGAGACCGTTCTTTTCCACTGAACGTGGAGCCCACCGGGGTCCGGAGCTGGTACGGGAGTCGTTTGCGTGCGGTGCATGTGGAAGCTGTACCAGGTTAGCGGGTACCTGCTTGGTCCTGGTGCTTACCTGCTTGCTTTTGCTGGAGGGAAGGAAACAGGATTTGTCAGTCGCACGTTGTCCCGGTCAGCGTCCTTTTCTGGTTCTCAGGCCCTTGCCTGGTCGGGCTGCAAACCAACGGGATTTTGGAATCCCACTGATCTTCCTGAGGTGAAGGGGGTGTACGTGTGGAGTAATCCTGAAACGAATCTGCTGTTTAAATCCTTCCCACCTCATGACCTGAAACCTCTGACAAACTGTGCAGCCTTCGGGGCATGGCACGCC
>VWZZ01005975.1:71859-94983 GCA_013399095.1 Psophia crepitans
CCGTTGACACCCTAGCTGCACCGTACTCCTCAAAATGCCAGCGCTGCCTTACAGCTGTTTGTGGCGTTCCTCCACCCAACAACGTGGGTTTTAGCGTTGCGGGAGCGGAAGAGGGAAGCATCCCCGAGGGACTGCTTAACTTCCACACCTGCTTACGTTCCGCTCCCCAGGCAGGTGACTGGAGCTTGGCACAGTCTGTTTCTAACCTCGTCACCAGGAAAGACGCTTGTAACGAGGTCTGACCCATGGGCAAACTTTTAAACAAACACAGACTCCTAACGTCAAATCGATACCTGGATCAATGGGTTGGGGTTTTTTTCCCCCTCTGTTAGAAACAGAGTATAGCTGTGTAGCTTCAGTCTGCTGAGGCTGTTTCCCAGCACACCTCCCCATCAGAGGCTGAAAAGAAGAGCTGGAATTTCAGGCTCTTTCCATTTACGTTGTCACCCGAGTTTAAGGTGTTACCTGCAGTTTAAGCTAAGTCTGGCTTATAGTTCTTGGAGCTGACTGGCTATCTCGAGTACGTCAGAGGGGTGAAAGAGATGGGGCAGCTTGGCAAAGCCTGAGCAAAACTCCGGTGGTCTGTGCTTTTGGCCCTCTGACCTTCCTACCTGTCCGGTTCCCTTTCAAATGCTTTTCCCCAGGAAAAGCCGAACGACGCTTCAGGAGCGCAGTGCTCTGGTGCGGCGGCCTTGGATCCCTCCACCAGCCCACCTCTGCGGGTACTGTCTTGAGAGAGCCTCCCCTCTGCTGTGTTGCTCACCAGTGGGCTCTGCGTGCGCGCGTGCGGGTTGAGGAGGCTTGGCTCTGCGCGTGCTGCGTTGTGGCCAGTGTTCCTCACCACGTCGCTGGCGGGGGATAGTTAGCGACTGATGGAAAAGGAACGCCCTGAGACAGCTCCGTCCCGTACCGCAGCCAGGTGCTTCTGTGTTTCAGGCTTCGTCTGTAGTTCTACTTGGTCTGGAACAGAAAACCACTCTTGTGGAACACAGTTAGAGATGAAAACCTAGCTGCTGTCTGATCCTCGGGCTGTCGTCACTGCACGGAGGGCGGACACCGGCCGTCCCCTCCCTGTTGTGGCTGTGCGTGCACGTCGCCCCGTGATGTCGTGTCAGCAGGGCTGGCAGCCAAGGCTGAGCTTCTTTGTGATGGTCCCCACTGAATAATGGGTGTTTGAGCGCGAGCTGTGCTTGGCACAGAGCAGGTGGACAGTGCCGTGCCCTGGGGATGCTCAGGAGGATGGTCTGCTCCCGGACGATACCTCTGGATTTGGAAGCCGAGGGCTCGTTTGCCATTTTGCCTTGTGAGCGTGAAGATGACCGTTGCCTCCTGGGTTTGCCCACGTGGAGCAAGGCTGCCGGGCTTGGCAGTCGAACGGGTCAGCCTGCTGATAGCTTTGATATTTGGTAAGAGCTGTGAGAGACGCGGAGCCTGCTCTGCTCCAACAGAAAGCTGTCGCATCTGCAGTAGAAGCCTTGCCCTGGCTCTCCCTCTCTCTGTGGCGTGCTTGAGGAAATCCTGCAAGCCCCGGCTGGATGGGAGCAGGGTGGCGTGTCTTCGGCCTCACGCAGATCAGGCTTTACTTGCTTTCGCAGCAAGGTTCTGGTGCCCGGAGGTGGGGTTTGCTGAATTTGCTGAGCCAAGCGTTGGACAAGAGAACCGGTGTCCTCCCTTCCCTGCTGTGCCGCAGAGTAGGGCTCACTCTCTGGAGCGCAGTGCCAGGGCCTTGGGGACAGCAAGGACACCCGCCACAGGACAGCCTGGTTCGCGCTGCGGCCAAGCAGGGCCGGGCTGCAGCGGTCGAGGCGCCTGGCCGCGTTCCCCCGGCGCGGCCGTCCCGCCTGGGAAGAAGGTGCAGCAGGACTGCTGTTGCATCCGCTGGTGGAGAGGCTTCCACGTTCTCTCACGCCCACGCGCTGGTACAAACGCGCACACGCGTACAGCTGCAGGTTTGTACCGGCGTGAACATGCTTGCGCGGATTCACTGGGATCCGCGGCGAAGCAGGCACACCCACGCCAGCACGGATGCAAATAGACCCATGCTGGTGCGGGCCTGCTCGCCGTCAGAGAGGCAGGCGTGTTCGTATTTGCACAGCTCCAGGCTTGCACCAGCACGGCCGCGCGCGTACACGCTCCTGCACTCGCAGACGCAGGCGACAGAGCTAAGCCACGGCGCTGGTCTATTTTTGGGAGTGCTCCTAAGAATTGTGAGCGTGTTTCAGATGTTACAGTCTTAGATGGGGGGAAGCTAGAACAGATGGCTGGAGGGTTCAGAGCAGCAGCCCTGCTGAGAACAGATATTTATAGGCAGATTTAACCCTTGTGTGGTCTCTCTCTGGAGCCACGTTTAAAGGAACAGCGTCTGAAGTGAACACTGTGGAGCCGAGCGGTGACCCCTGAGGGCATGCTGTCCTATCCGATTCCTGTGAGCCGATTATTGGCGTGATCTGGAAATCCCGTCTACGCTCTCCCTCTTTCTGGAGCGCAGGGATGCCGCTTTCCCTAGACCATAGAGCCTGGTTTCTCTAAGTCCTGGTGAAACTGGGCCGGTCGTGCTTATTACTTGCTGTCCGAGCCGGGGCAGTGGGTACCGAGGCTGCCCTGTGCTTGCGTGACAAAGATTGTTTTGTCCCTCTTGCCCTGTTTTGATTGGGGGGTTTTTGTGTGGGTTTTTTTTTTTTTTTTTTTTGTGTGTGTGTGTGTGTGTGTGTCTGTCTCTTTTTGCCAGAAGTTACCCTGATTCTGCCTTTTCTTTCCTGGAAGGAGAGGTGGTGTTTTCTTTCAGGCATGCCGTCTTGTAAAGATACACAGATTAAACCCTGCCCTGTCAGGTCCATCAGATGTTTTTGTCTTGGGCCCTCTTGCTCGGGTATTTAGGGAAGAGCAAAATGCATCCACAGGCTGCGCTGGTTTGTTGAGCTGCGAAGTGGGGAGCACAGCACGTTTCTGTTGACAGATCTGTTTTGTAGCCCCTTCTTTCAGAGCAGCCAGCCTCCTGTTTGGGACCTGAAGTAGCCTTGTACGGAATTTGTGTAGCGTGTCTTGAAGCGGGCTTGGCGGAGCTGGGTAGGAGCAGCAGGAGAAGAGCGATCCTGGGGGCCAGGAAGAAAGCGATGCCGTCAGGTGGGAAGTGTATAGGAATAGTTGTCTGGGAGTTGCGGGGGAGAAGACTCTGTCTCTGAAAGCACAAACCAGGGTGCAGACCTGGGGAGCTGCGTGAATCCATTCAGGCTGCTCGTCAGCCCGGCCCTGGGGAAAACTGGGGAGCGGAGCTAGTGCGGGACACCAGGAGACTGGACAAAAAAGAAACGGATCTGGGAACAGCTGTGAGAGTTGGTGCTGCCCGGTTAGAGAATTGTGCTGGCACACATGTGCGCTCCTGAAGATGGGAAGCCCAAGCCCAGTTGTGAGATGGGGGAAGAAGCTGCCGCGTCGAGCGGAAAAGGCCACGTCTCCCACAGGCGCAGGCAGTCGGTCCCGCAGGATTCGAGCTGTGGCGCGCAGCAGCGTGCATAGAGCGCGCCTGAGCTGCACCTTCTCCCCAGCCGGACGTGGACTAATCCGGATGCTTGGGGCTGCCCTCTGCAGCGTGAGGGATCCCAGGGAGGCGGTGCTGAGCGGTAGAGGGATGTTTTCCGCTTCTCTTCGTGCCGCTACGCTCCTGTGGACCGGCCCAGAGCTGCTTCTGATGCTGAAGGCAACGTGCAGCAGCTGTAAGTCGGGCCGTCAGTCCCAGAGTCAGGTTCCTGGCCAAGGGCTTCGCACGGATGCCCAGCGCACACCTGAGAGTTGGTTGTTGTGTACCCTGGTCCCGTGCCCGAGGGGGCGCGAGGCTCTGCTGGAAGGTCTGGAAGTGTGACAGTGCTGGCCTCCTCACCTTGGCGTAGGACTTCCCAGCGGTGCTGCCGCTGTGTTGGGGATCGGCTCGTGTGTGTGAGTGGGGAGCGTCCCGAGTTCTCTTTGCGCCGCTGCACTGGGGCTGGGAGATGCAGATCTGTAGGGGAGTGGGAGTATGTTGGAGCTGCTTGCTCCCTCGCTTGTTCGCCGGAGTTTCAGACCGTGGAGACTGGGAAAACGGTCACTGTCGTCATCCCCCGTAGGCGGTTGTGTTCTCACTGCTCACGGTGCGTGTGTCAAGTTGCGGAGTTCTCAGGTTTCCCAGAAGCTCTTGGTGTCTGCTCAGCGCTTGCACCCGCCGTGTAAACGTGACTCTGGGGTGAGGAAAGCCCAGTTCCTCCCGCTCTGGTCCCCCCGTCGCAGGTCCTGAGAGCGCAGCTGATGCTGCTGGAGACCCAGGTGCCGTGCTGGCAGCGCTCAGCAGCCGGCTCCCCGTCTGCCCTGCTGTAGGCTGGTGTCGGCTGGCAGCTTTGTGCCGCTGGCTGGCTGCGTTTTGTACCCAGACAAATTGGTAGGAGCGAGGTTACTCGGCAGGGCCACCGGGCACGCTGGCGTGGCGGTGTTCCTGCGGCAGGGCTGGCCCTGTTTTCTTCCGGGGCCCGTGGGAAGGACTGGCAGCCACTGCTCTCCTCCTACCTGAGCGAAGGAGAGTGTGTGGCGGTAACGACCCACCCAGTGGGTAACTGCCAGTCCCGGGGATCTGCCCACACTTGCCTGGCCTCCCACAATGGCCCCATTGTTCCAGAGAGGGCAAGGAGGAGGCTGCCTGCAACTCCCTGGGCATCGTTAACTCTCCGCCCGCCGGCAGCGGGCCGCAGGATATGCGTGGAGCAGGAGGTCCCCGTGGGCAGGCGCAGGAGCTCCTGCCACCCTTGGGTATGCAGAGGGGAGCTGGAGCGGAGCACTGGCATCTTGCTGCCAACTGCCTCCGAACCTGCCGGTTGCCGCTGTTTTGACCGCAGCTAGCACACGCCCATGGTGAGGACGTGCACGGGGAGACAGGGCCCCGCTGAGCCTTGATGTTCTCTGACAAGGCGTAGGGAGGCCCTCTGCCTGCTTCCAGGCTGCCCGCTGCCGTGACCTTGCTTCGGGAGCAGCCTTCGTCCGGCACCGGCGCGGTCGCCGCGTCACCGTGGCCCCAGCATGCGTGCCGGAGCAGGACGTGTCTGTAGGAACGGGGCGTTTGGGATGTCGGGGTGTTAATTCCAGTGGCTGAGGCATCTGTGTGGAAGCTGTTTAAAGCGATTCCAACCTGATCAAAGTGCCTTCTTCCTTCCTGTCCTGTAACGTGATCGCGGACCCAGGAGCTGCTCGTGGTCTGCTGTGGCTTCTGGTTCCTGTTGTTGTAGAGGCGCAGCCTCTGAGGGCACAGGCGTGCCTCAGCAGTGTGTTTGTGCTGCCGGGGTGCAGGCTCGGGGCTAGGGCCCTGTGTCCGTACGCCTAAGAGGACAAGTGCCCTGTCACCGGACAGAGGAGGCAGACGTCCGTGTCCCTCTCTGCTGGCCCATCTTCTGGTAGCAGCAATGCTTCCCCGCAGCTTTCTGCCACGCTCGCTTCCCTGTCAGCTGACTCCAGGGATCACAGGGCTGCCTCAGCACCCCTGCTCCGTCGCAGATTTCCTCTCCCGAATCCGTGGGATGAGGGAGAGGAAGAGGCATTTGGCTGGCAGGTCAAGGCTGCGTGCGGGAAACTTTCTGGCTGTCGGTCTTCAGAGATGTCGGTCCCACCGTGCCTCGTGCTGCCTCAGAGGCTGATGAATCGGCTCGGTGATCCAGAGGGCCGAGAACTTTGAAACCTTATGGATACAGCGCGAGCGTCACCAGTCAGCTCTGCCGCAGGCCCTGCGGCTAATTTGCTTATATCGTCACCTAAACAGTTACCCTGCTTCCGAAAGATCTGCTGGCTCCGCTTCTCCCACCAGGTAGCCTTTGCGCTCTTCCCCCCCCCGCTCCTTTGTACCCCTGTCTTTGTTAATGCAATAACTTTTCTTTTTGGTTTGTTCAGGGTTTTTTGTGGGTGGTTTTTGTTTTGGTTTGTTTTTTTTAATAACGGGATTGGCTGGAGTTGAGCATGGAGGGCCAAGGGCTGAGCTGGGAGAGCTCGGTGGCCCCGGTTACTATACCAAACGCAAATGAAACTGTGGCAGAGCTTGATTTGGTTGAGCCCGGGCTCAAGCACCCTCACGCACCGATTTCTGGCTCTTCCTGCCTGTGTCCCGTGGGGTGGTTGGAGGGCTGGGGTCAGGGGTGGATGGCGGTGTCTCAGGAGGAGCTCAGTGAATGCCGGGGGGGATTTGTATAAGGGCACGGTAGCCCCTGGGACTTGGGGCTAAGGCCTACGGGGAAGGCCATGCCTCTTTGCACCCCCTGAGCTTCTCCCTGAGTGGGAGAAGACGGGGACTTTTCGGCTCGAGGTGCGGAGGCTTCTGGGAGGTGAAGCGTGGTGCGGAGGTGGCGCGGCAGCAGCTGCCCTTTCGGGGTGCGCTGTGGGGAAACCCCTCTTTGGATCGGTGCGAGCCCAGACTCTGATGGTAAAGCCAGGTGGGGGGCACGGGCTCCCCTCTTCTCGAGGTCTCTTCTTCCCAGGAGTCCCAGTACCGCCCACAGGCAGCTGTGACAGTTCAGTGACAGGATCTCCGCTGCGCGCACCAGTCTGATCCACGCTGGGGAAGGCGAAGGGTTTCCCAGGGCGGAATTTCCTGCGAGGCAGATGCGTGGCCACTTCCCCTCTGACCTTAAACCCCGATGTGCCTTAGTCATGATGGCATGCAAATAGGAGGCGATGGGATGGGGGCTGGAGAGAGCTGCTGGGAAAAGGAAGTGACCTCAGCCGGGGTTTAAATATAGAGCCCAGGCGCTGCTGCGTGCTGGGCCTGGTATTTATAATCCAGGAGGAGTGCTTGGCGACTCTCTGCATCTCTTCTGCAGTCTGGGCTGGCAGAGGGCAGTCTAGGGGCAAGGTGTCGAGGCCACTGGCCTTGCTTTGCCCCCCCTCCCCCTTCCCCGCACGTCTCTGTCGGCTCCCCCGCCCCAGGTGAGCTGGGGTACCTACGTGCGCTCACGTGCGCAGACACGGTGCTGGAATCTGGGCGGTTTTCTGGCCCACCGGTGCGCCAGCCTCCGCTGCTTGTGCAGGTGTGTCCTTTTGCACACTGCATTTAGCGGCAGGACTGGGTGCAGGAACGCAGCCCGACTCTTCCCCAGCTCACACTGATTTTGAGAGCAGGCTGAGAACCCTGGGACACTGAGCGATCTGAAAAGTGTGCATAGTCAGGTCAAAGCAGGGCTGCTGGACCAAGCCTTCCTGTATGTGGCTTAAAACATCTTACCTCCTCTGTGGTGATTCTGTTCAAAGGCTTGTTGCGCCGCTGGTCGTACCCTACAGTGCAGCGGGGGTACATGACGTCGAGAGGTGGCAGGGGCGTCCCTGCTGTGAGGGTTTCCTGCTGGGACTCTGTCTGCAAAGACGGTGCCTTTTCTTCTTCAGGCTGGAAAGCAGCCCGAGCTTGCATTGTTGGGCTCCAAGGGCAAGCTGCTGTTCTGGGGGAGATTTTCCCTGAGGTGCTATAGGATGTCTGGCCCTTGCTTGCAGCACGTGACGGGCGTCTCGGTGCTGCTTTTCTCTGAGGAAGCAGGGTAAGCATCTGCTGCAGGGGTATGGTGCGTGGCTCCTCTGCCCTCCAGCACACGTGTCGCATCTGTCCTCCCCTGCGCCCTCTGGAGTCCCCGGAGCGAGGGCTGGGGTGCAGGGGAAGGCCCCGGTCCGGGCGCAAAGTCCCTGTGCCAGCCTGGGTGCCGTGTGGCTGGCGGGAGGTGCCGCGAGTTTGCCCGTGCTCAGCCCTGGCAAGGCTGTGGCTGCGGCTGCCGTGGCTGACGGTGACACCTAGTGGCTTTGTCTCACAGTCCCCGCCTCAGGCCCGGAGATGGGGCACTGGGTGCGACACCCCAGAAAAATCTCCTGGCGATTCGGGACAGCCGGCACAAAGCCGGACCGGTGTGGGCAACAGACGCCGTGGCGCTGGGGAACTCTTCCGTCTCTGGCCTGGGGACAGCGTGCAGAGAAGGGTGATGTCCTTGTTGACGACACGGAGCCCTGCAGAGAGACTTTCTGCTAAGAGGAGCAGAAAATACCGTCTTCGAAGCTGGGGAGCTCCTTGCGAAGCTCCAGCGTTGCTGGGTTCCGGTCCTGCAGACTGCTGGCATCTCGCGGGTGTCGTTCCTTACTGCCAAAGGATCCTAAAGCGCTCGCTGGACTCTAACGCGGCTGCAAGACCCTCCTCGTAGGCTCGGCTGCATCAGGGTAAACACCCGCCACGCGTGACTCTAGGCAGGACTTGGCTCCCTCGTGATACTGGTGGGAAACGACGGGCTTTCGAGACGTCATCTGTGAGCCCTGCGGCTCAGGAGAGCCGGTGTAGCGGAGGCCAGCTCAGCAGCTAGACTTCTAAGCTTTACTCACCCGGTCTCAGGAACCCTAGCGCACACACGCGCAGCGGGAATTGCCCGACGAGATCTTTTAATACCGTGTAGCAACTGCACAGGGAGGTCCACGCTGCGGCCGTGCGTTGCGGCCTGCAGAGTTATCTGCCGTAGTGGTTTTCACAGGGAAACCGCCCTCTCGCTGTGTAGGTGAGCCTGTCTCTCTCTGCAGCCCAGCTCACCTGCGCCGCTGCAGCCTGGGACGCTCTCTTGCTCTGAGCTGTGTGTGATGGGACAGCCAGCGGTGAATGCTTGAGGGGGATCGGATGCATGGCGCCTGCCGCAGAAGTGTTTCGTGGGATGTCGTTGCGGGCAGAGATCCTGCCTCAGAGGGAGTCGAAGCTCCCTGAGCAGCAGCAGCGGTACCTTTGGAAGGGATTTCTGGCTTTGCACCCTGACCTGTTAGATGCCCTTACACCACCGCAGCCTGCTGAGCTGCAACGTGCAGGTGACTGCTTGTGCTAGCCTGCACGTGAGGCGCCCAGAGCTTCCTGCGGGTCTCTCGCTGACCCGTCCCCAGCAGGTCGGAAGAGCCGGCGTACGAAGCAATTGCTCGTTATTGTCCCTGCGGAGCCACGTGCGACTGTCGAGTAATGTCTGGCACTTGCAGGGTTTCCATAGGGAATGTGCCAGTTGGATTCAGAAGCTGGAAGGATCTGTGGATTCAGTGATAGAACTGGAGACTCCCTGAGCACGGGACGGGAAGCTGCTCAGCGGAAAAGCGGGAGAAACCGTTGAGCCGAGGGGCAAGGAAGCGCTCGGCAAGGTTCTTCCAACACCGGGGGACCGAAGCTGCGGCAGGAGGAAGGTAATAGGGCGCAGGGCAGAGAGCAGGCGACGTTCCCGCTGCACCTCGCTCTCTCCGAGCCTTGGTTTCCACCCGTGTTGCGTGGGGATGTCTGTTTCTAGGAGGAGGGGAGCAGGAATCTGAGGTTTTGTCCGGCTGAAGACCTTTGAGAGTCGTGGCCAAGCAGCCCTGCTGAAATGCCTCGTTCCCGAGTCAGCTCCAAATGGCAGGAGATCAGCAGGGCCTGCCAAAATGTCTCTGGGAACTGGTAGGATTCGACAGAGCATCAGGTTCTCTCTGCGGGTCTTGTAGAACCCTCCCGTACAGCTTGTGAGGGTACCACCTTTTCTGCCACTTAAAAGGGCGCGAGAAGGATTCAAGAAACGAAGAGAAGAAAAGAAAATGGGCTCTTCTCCGGGCTCTCCGTCTGAGGGTAGAGCAAGGAGATAATTTCACGACGTGTTCAAAGCAGACGACTCTTGTCAGAGGGAGCGTTGCCCTTCAGCGCTCCCCTATCCCCCCCGCCCCCCCCCTTCACCGTCTGGCTGGCCAAAGTGAAGCTCAAATGAGAACGCCTCAGGCGAGCGCTTCCGTACAGGGGTGAGGGAGATGCTCCTGCCATCCTTGGCGGCACGCCGGCTCAGAGCTGCGCTCATCGGGCTCGAGTGGGTTCCAGGGCTCGCCCGGCTGCTGGAGCCCACTGCTGACTCTTGGCTGGAGCTGGCTGGGTGACAGCAGTGCTGGTTCACTACTGTTTTTCAGGGTTTTGTTTTTCACTGGAACAGACTCAAAACCCATTGAGTGGTCTTGCGAAAAGGATTGTTTTGGAACAACTGTTCTTGCATGGAAAAGGTCAAGTTTCTGATTCTGGTCTTTTTCTGAAATCAGAAATGGTCCAAGACTCTCGGACTTCAGAAATCTTGCTTCCGGAAAGTTTGTCGTAGTCATTGTCTCCGTGAAACAGTCTGACTTTAATGAAATAGCGCGGTATTTCTTTGGAGGTGTTCCAGCCCCATCTGCTCTTGAACCCTGGGAGGACTGGTAACCTAGGAGCTGTGCTGGGCAGCGTGCTTGTGATCTTGAGGTGAGGGGTATTTCAGGGGTCGTTGGGGTCTCTCCTTTTGCTGTTCTCTGCCTAATGCCTTTCTTCAAGAAGCCCTTGAGCTTGCTTAGGACCTCTCATTTCCAAAGCCAGGGTTGTTCCACCCGAGTTCGTGGTGGTGCCCAGGGCACGTTTTGGATCGGGCGCATCCCAGAACTGCCGCAAGCGGGTGGGGGGGTTGCCAGCATGAGTGATGCGCTTAGAAGGTGTTTGCAATGGCAGCCTGGTCTGGTTTCTTCCTGGACTGGCTGGCAGACAGGGGCTCAGGTGAGTTTCTGCTCGTTGCGTCCCTCTGTCACGACCCACCTCGTCTCCTGCGTTGGGTGTTCATGAGCTGCGGGGCATGTCAGCACAGCTCCAGAGGCCTGGGTTCCGGTCTTTGCTGTGTATGCGCAAGTCAGCGGTCGTCTGGGTTTTGCAAGAGCTCTCCCCAGCATCTGATAGGAGGGAGCTGCGGCGAAGCTCCTTCCTTTTTGAACTGTCGTGACTCTGGCTTCCTCTCTCGCCCTTTGTCCTGACAGGGATAGCAGGGCAGCGATGTCAGCCAGCGCCGAGGCGCGGAAGCTGCGGGGCAGGCAGGCAGGCAGCCGGGAGGCTTTGCTGCCCCGTTGGGCAGCAGGCACGGGCTCCGCATTCTTGCGGCAGCGTTCAGAATCGGCGTTATCGTCCTTCGGAGCGAGCAGGAGCGTGATTCACCAGAAAAGTCCTCTGGGAACGCAGCGCGGTTTCAGGTTTCTTGAACTATCAGCTAGCAATTCCGGCATCGGGAATATGTCAGCCCAGTCACTCCTTGCCCGGAGCTTCCTCCTCCCCCTCTGCTGCTGTTCAGACCATGCTGGGGGAGACTTACTGAAAGCAGGTTTTGTTGTTTTGTTTTGAGGTTTCTTGCCTGCTAAGGTCCCAGCCTTTGATTTAAAGCTGTGGCTCTTCAGATGTACCAGGCGCAGATACTCTCCCTCAGCATTTAGATGGAGCGCCTTGTTCAACAGATATTTTTTTGTGCCTTGTAAGCCTCCCTCCCTGCATGAGGTAGGCTGGGTCGTCCCGTGTCCCGTGTCCGTCCTGTGTCGTGTGTCCGTGTCGTGTCCCCCCCCCACCCCGGTTTAAGGACGGGGGAATCGAGGTGCTGAGAAAGAGCAGGTCTTGCTCGGGGTCGCTCCTGGAATCAGTGGCGTCCCCATGGGGGTAGAAGCCAGGAGTCTCGGCTCCTTGCTGTAACCGCTGGGAATTAAGTTTGCTATTGTCTTTAAAGCTGCTGGGCCAGAGCGGGCGTGTTGCTGAATTGCGGAGGGAGCCAGATTTCTATGCAGCCTCCTCTCTGTTGCGTTCTTTTCGAGATGTTCGGGACTGCTTGCCTCCCCGTCTCACTGTATCTACTTTCTAATTACTTCTCCTCTGTGGCCCAGATGTGTGGCGTGCCTGCTGGAATCCAGTTTGAATCTAGGGGCGTGCGCAGGGAGCTTACAGGAATCGAGATGCCTGTCGGCGTGCTGCAGCCAGACAGATGGGAGGCCGGGGTGGATCCCTGCTATGCATCTGCAACAGGATCCAACTGTTGCTACTCCCGACAGCAGAGCAGAATCTGCAGGCAGCCGCTTCTGGCCTTGCTCCCACTAGGGTTTGCGAGGGGAGCGCGGTCGGCCTCGCTCAAGGCTGGAAGAGGAGGGCTCCCCAAGGTTGAGACAGGGACACACCCCACACACCCTCCCCCCACCATAAGCCCAGGGTGGCTTTGCATCTTGCGGCCGGCTGAGGCGAGGCGTTGGATGTCCTCCCTGCAGCACCGGCCTGCTCCCGAAATGAAGGAAGAAGATGGATGCCCTGAAAACGTAATGTGCTAGAGGAGCCTCGCGGCCAGCGAGGCTCATCCGCGCCGCTGGCAGCTTCTGAAGGTTTCCCTGTGGCGGTGGCCAGGCCCTTCGGGATGGATGCGTGCGTTTCCTGCAATCCAACCTGAGAACTAGAGGGATGGGGGCGCATCGCCAGCATTTGTCTCTGGACTTGGCAAACGTGGCATTAAGCGGGGCCCCAGTTTTCTTCCTTCCTCCCTCTCCCTCTGCCCCGCCAGGGTACTCGTGGGGCTCTGGTACGCTGTTACTAGGGTTGTGCTGCAATGCTGCTGAGCAGTCCCCTTTTTGGTGAAGCACTTTGGGCTCTATTTCGAATGTAGCGTGGTGTCCGTGCGGATGTGCCAGGGGCAGGCCAGCATCTCCCCAGCCTCCCGTCGAGGATGGCGTACCACGCACCTCCTCGGCTGGTCTAGCCGCGCCCTGGCGTCAGTCGGTTCATGACCCTCAGGACTGCGGTGCGATGTGTTGCAAAGATTGCCAAGCGTGGCGCAGCAGGCGGGGGCTCTGGGCCACCAGCAGCGGGAGCTGCTGCAAGGGCTTGCTTTCTGGAATGCTGTCTGGCAGCAGCCTCTTCCAGCGGGGCCGAAGGCTCCCTGCGGCTGGCGAGCCAGCGGCTGCAGGCAGCACGCGTAGCTTACTGCTGCAGCTTGTGCCATATGGACCTTCTCCTCCTCCCCGCTTGCCCTCTCCATGTCTCCTTCCCCGCTCCGCTCCCCTCCCCCTGCGAGTGGTTTGACAGAGCAATCGGGCCGGCACTGGGACGGCAGCTCTGACATAAATCTCTCCTGGTGTGGAATGAGGGGTATAAATATCCAGAGAGTGATGTGATCTTTCCAGCTGCTATTAATAGGTCCCCGGAGAACAAGAGCGAGCGAGTGAGACTGGCTGGCACTTAAAGGGCTAGCAACTCCCTTATGTGCTGTGAAAATTAATCAGCACTGTGGCTCACCATCTTCCTCCAGGCTAGAGCAGAGCCCTCGCCGAGGTGTGCAGGGAGGAGGCGGAGGAGGGAGCGACTAACAACTGGCTAGTTAGGAAGCGGCGATAGGCCAAACTGGGCGCGGACAATCCCACTAACTGACTAGGAATGCCTGGGCGGGCTGCGCGATAGCGCTGTTTGTGCAGGCGGCTTTCGGTCGGGCGCCGCGGCGGCGTGCCAGCCGGCCACCGGCTCAGCCTTGCCTCGCAGGGGGGCAGGTGCCGAGAAGTCCCTTTTGCAGGCAGGGAGCTCGCTGGCGGCGGACGGCAAGCCACAGCCTGCGCCTTGCGGCGATCGCCGTCTCTCGGGGATTATGGCTCTGCCAGCTGTGCTTCACTCCTTGCTTGCCTGCCGTTCTGGGTATGTTGTTTGGCCCCAGCCAGGCGAGCCCTTGGCTTTTGCCGGTGGTACGTCCTCGGGCCCGCCTTCGGCAAGCCAGGAGCAGCGTGCGTAGCGCTGCTGAGCTCTTGCGGCGCTATTTAGAGATGCGGGGTTTGGTCTGGAGCCAGCGCTTCCTGTCCCTGGGTGGCAGAAGAAATCTGTGCGCAGCATCTGGCCTGCTCAGTCCAGATGGGAGGAGCAGACCACGGGCCCAGTAACCCCCCGGGTGCTGGGAAATCTCTCTGCCTGTGCACGGGAGAGGTTGCGTCGCGGGGGCGTGATGCAAAGCACATAGCAGACGTAACCGAACGGAGAGTAATACCTCATCTTCCACGAAGATGCGGTTTACTCTCCTTCCCCCCTGCCCCCACCCTGCACCCCAAGAAGCAGAGGAGACTGTGGCAGGCAGCGGGGGTCTCTGCAGCTTTGGGGTTGCTGGCTAGGCTAGCGAGGAGGCTGTAGCAGAGGAACGCAGGAAGAGTTACGTGCTCTAGGTGAAGAAAGCTGGGAGTAGTTCTCACGGGGATGCGCGTCTTTCTGCGCTGGGGCTGTCTCTGAGGGCTTAGCAGTGGACGCGGTTCTGGCCAGGGAGAGTCGGTGCGCCCAAGGTGTGTCCTGAAGGCCAGGGATGTCCTCTGCCCGCTCCAGTAACCCCCGAGGTGAGGCTGGCTGATGTCCCGCACCCCCTGTGCCGTGTTGAAGAAGGCTACTTGCCGCAGGTAGGAGGTACACCCCCGCAATAAGCGGGGTCATCCGTGGAACTGAGGGTTGGTAGCAGCCTCCCAGAACAGGCGAAGCGCTCGGGTACCATGGAGCCGCTGCATCCCAGTCACATCTAGTGCCCGTGCAGAGCTCCGAGGGGAAGAATCCCGGTGTGAGCCCAAGAGGCTCTGCCCCAAGGCAAACAGATTTTTGCGAGGAGGGCTGCTGCAGCGTCGCTCAGCTGCACGCACGTCCTCCAGCCCAGAAGCCAGCGCGCTCTGCCCGAACCGCCGCTTCCCCAAAATGCCCTGCCTCGGCCTGCGGGGCTATTCAGAAAGCCGGGCTGGGTCCGGAGCAGGAGAGCGTCACCCTGCTATCCCAGCAGACCGGTGGCACGTTGCATCATCCTGCGGGGCTGGAAGCTGCCGCTGAAGCGAATGCTCCCTCTCTTCCGGGGCCTTGGAGCAGGAGCTGGAGCGGTCCCTCAGGCCCCTGGGAGAGACAGGGATACCGCTTAGCCGATGAGCGCCTGTGCTTCCCGGCTCTGCCCTTGCCCTGTAAGCCATCACTGCCGCCGCCTCGACCTCCTCAGTCCTCCCCTGCCCCATCCCAGCTTTTTCTTTATAGGCGTGCATCGGGGCCATTTTCTGCCTGCACAGTTGTCTCCCGTGCGCTTTGCAGAGTGGAGGAAACTGGTTTAGCAGCACAGGGAGTCCCTGAAACCAGTAGAGCACCAGATTTCTGTTCAGGGTCACAAAGTTCCTCTGGGAACGAAGGGAGCTCTAAGGGCCCTTCTGCTCGCCAGAGAGCCAGGCTGGCGTGGAGCGCCCCGTTCTTGTCACGGCCTTGGAAATGAGGACTCTCGTGTCCGTGCCTGTGCCTCGGAGCGCTGGCAAGCCTGCTGTGCCTGGGTGGGGGCTTGCTGCTCACCTGCACGCAGCGAGCTAACTGTGGAGCAGGATCCTACGCTCGAAGGGGCCGGGGCTGATTCCCGGCACAAGCGGCTCTGGGTGGTGCCTTGCCGCAGGCTTTGTCCAGCCCTGTGCCCGAGCAGCGGCCGCAGAGCCCCGGTCCCGGGGCAGTGGTGCCTCTCCTGCCCCCCTATCAGCTGCGGGCATGCCAGGGGCACCACGATGACTCGCAGCCCTCTTCTCTTGCAGGTTTCTGACTGAAGGGCCTGGGAGCTCCCTCCACTGGCGCTGTGGGAAGCTTTAGCCAAGCCAATGCACCCTGACAACAAACTGCCCAGCCATGGCAAGGCAGGCAGCAGCGGTGCCCCAGCCCAGCACCACAACGTGAGCCAAGCACCCACCTGCAACCTGGGCTCTAAGGGTGTGGGGGCGGGCAGCCATGGCAGCAAGGCCACTCAGATCTCCCCTGGCAACTCTGGACTGAAAAACAGCCAGAACACTGTCCCAAACTTCAGCTCCTTGAAGGGCAAGGTGAAACGGGAACGAAGCATCTCGGTGGACTCGGGAGAGCAGCGAGAAGCCGGCACCCCTTCGCAGGACGCAGAATCGAAAGGTAATGCTCTCCAAAACCTTGCCTCGGCACGTCCTCCTCGCAGTTGCTCCGAGCGACCTGGCAGGACCTGCGATGGGAGCAGCTGTGAGCATCCTGGGTTTCTGTGCTGCGGCTTCTGTCTGGGCTTGCCCTGGCTGCCTGCGCTGCGCATCTTTGCATCGCTGCTCGTCGCATCCGCGGTTTTGGGACTGGAGCGGCTGAGCTTTGTCTTTTACATTTCATTCCCGAAACTTGTTTTGTCACATCGGCAGCCTGGGACTCTGCTTCTCAGGGGCTACAGAGGCCAGCTAAGCATGAGCATGACTCGCTGAAACTGCACCCAGCACCACTGCTTTGATGCGTGCAGGCTTTCACCTGCGGACCGAGTCGAGGTCTGTCTCCTTGCTGCTGGCAGAGAGCTGCCTTTGTGGTGTTCTTGCAGCTGTCTGACGACTCGGTTAGCGAGGAGGTGCTGCGAGGGTCGCTGTCTGAACAGTTCTCTGCTTTCGTCATCAGCGGATGACTCTTGTGTTACAGCACGTGGCTTCTGGAAAGGGGCTGAGTCAGTGCTTTCAAGCCCTCTGGCTCCCCTGCCCTCACCAACCTTTCCCGTAGCCTCTTGCGTTCCACCATTCTTTGTGCTCAGCTTTTGGCTGCGTGGGACACTGGAGCATCTTGGGGGGGGGCTGTTGGAGAGGAAATCCCAGCAGTGTGCCCTTGGTGCCCACCAAGACTCACACCCGGCCGCCTGAAGTTGTGGTCCCCAAACACAGAGCCGCTGGTTCTGGCACGTGCCCCAAAGCATTTGGTTTCGCAGCCAGCGTCGCGTTGCCTGACCGGCTTAGGCCGGAGCCGTGCCTTGGTAGAACTGGTAGAACGTGCCCGAACAGACCCTGCCCCCCCCAGGAAAGCATTCTCACTGTTGCGTTGGGGGGGGGCGGGGGGGGGGGTTCCTGCATGCCACCACTCGGAAGCAGTTGTAGCTTTGTCCCAGCGCTGGCCCGTAGCCCAGACACCCACAGGAAAATTAGTAACGCGGCTTGATCAGGAACGCCCGAATCTCCTACGTTCCTGCTGCAGCGCACAGACAGATCACGTGAATATGGCCCGGAAACCACTAGGTGATGTCAAAAAAGGGAGGTCAGACAGTGTTAGAGTTAAAGGACAGGGGTGGAAGTTACCCATCCTGTGTCTGATTCCTTTCCCCGAGTTCCTGGCTGCCTTTTGGCAAGCCACTTCCTCTCCGAGCCGCGTCGGCCCCATCTGAGAAATGGAAGGAGCATCCGAGCTCACAGAGGGCGTAAAGGCCCCTGCCTGATGGATGACTGCGAAGGGCAGCGTAGGCTTGTGCCTACGAAGGATGTGAATATGCCCTCCCGTTCCAGTTTCAGGCATTAACTGCCAAACCGCAGACCCCTTCTGTGTAGCGTTAATGCCCAAAGCCTCTCCGCTTTGGAAGCGCAGTTGGACACGTCCTGTGTTTGCAGACCCCTTTTGAGCAGCCAGAAGCATGCCCGGTTCTGAACCGCTCGTGCTTGCAGGGGAGTCTCACCAGGTCTGGCTGCATAGACGGGGCACTCGGACTGAGCCGGTGCTTCGGGACCTTTCCCAGGGCTGGGCCGACATTGGCGCGAGGCTTCTCGCACGGCCCGTGCTGGCTGGGTTGGCAGTGCTGGCGTGCTGCTGGGCAGGGCCCCAGCCTTCCCAGCCCTTGCCCCTGTCTCCTCAGCTCTTCTGTCCCTTCGCAGGTGAGGTGGCTCCTCGCAGCAAGCGGCGGTGTGTGCTGGAAAGGAAGCAGCCATACAGCGGGGACGAATGGTGCTCTGGGCCGGACAGCGAGGAAGACGACAAGCCCATCAGCAGTGCACACAGTGAGCATCTACCTCCTCACCAGCTCAGAAGCGTGAATGACGCCAGGTCCCTCCTGCAGCTCAGCAGCGCAGGTGGCACTGGCACCTCGAGCTTTGCCCGCGTGCGCTCACTTAGCTGGGCGTGTGGCATGGCGGGCCACGGCAGTCGCTGGTCGTTGCGCCGAGAGAAGAGCGTTCGTGGCCATGCAGTGCGGTGTGGGACCTGTTTTGTGGGGATGCTGCCCAGGTGCTGGAGGGGACGGTGCGGAGGTCAGGGATGTTCTTGCAGTGCGTTGCTCTGGCCGCATCAGCAGCAGAGCTGCCATCTTGAAAGCGTGCCTGGCGTAAACCTGGTTAAGCATGCCTACCGTGGTCACAGCGGCAGCCTGGCAGCGCAGCGTGTGTTGCCCTTGTTGCAGCAGCTATGTCTGTGCCAGGCCATCCATCCAGCTCTCTGCAGCTGTGCTTTAAAGGCAACTGAGGCTAAAGAGGCTCTTGGGGTCTTGATGGCAGTTCAGGCAGGGCCGAGCTGGCCGAGGCGTGCACCTGCACAAACTCTAGGTCTCTCCTGTTTTCCACGAGCATCAAAACTCTGATTTTTGATATCTTTTTTTTTTAATTTTTTTTTCGGTATCTAGGATTCAGTTTACTTTCAAATTGCAAGAGGGAGAATATCTGAGAACAGGGTGAGGTCCTTTGGGGCCGCGGCTGACGGAGAACGTGGAAGAGCGTAACAGCAAGTAGAGGGTGGCCTTCTGCCTGCCAGTGCACCGTAGCCATGCCCTCCAGGGTGTTCCCCTGCGCTGCTCCGCACAGTCCACAGACCTCGCGGGAAGGAATAGTGCTGCCTCCCTGTCGCAGCCTGCTCCAAGATCTGCCTAATTAGAGCTGGTCAAGATGGGGCTGTCCAGGGGCAAGGGCTGGCAGCGAGGCGGCGCCGCGTGTCCTCGTGCCAGATTTCCAGCGGAGTCTCTTCTCTTTAAATGCTGCTGTGCCAGGGCCGGGCTGCTGGCAACGGGGTACAGCGGGTCCCGCTGGGAGGTCTGTGGCAAGAGGCTGGCGGGAGGAGAACAGGCCAGCCTGCCTTGGGCGGGCGGGGTGTGTGTAGCGTGGGAGCGCAAGGAGCTAGGCAAGAGGCAGGCGCTAATTGCGATGCTCGTTAACGTTAGCTTGGATTATGCTCCTAATAACAGCTGGCGATTAATCGCCACCGCTTCAGCGGGCAGCATCCCCTCTTCCCCCGCTCCCGGGGTGTCCGTCGTCGGGCGGGCAGGGAGAGGAGGAGAGCCTCGGGCCCGTGCTGGGGCACCGGGAGGAGGGGGCCGCCCTTCGGCCCTGGGGCAGCGGCCACCCAGGCGGCGGGGACAGCCGGGCGGGTGCTGCCACCTGCCGCTGGCCCGGTCAGGCAGCGGCTCTTCCTCGGCCCCGAGCGCGGCTGTGCCCGGCCCTGCCGCCCCGCAGGTCTCTGCCCCGGCTCCCTCCCTCCCTCCTGCCTGTGCCTTCCCGCGGCGCAGGCAGCAGAGGCTTCCCCGGGCTCTCCTGCTGCGCTGACTTCAGCAGCTTGTCTCCCGTGCTCCCGCAGATTGTAATGTAGCAGATCCTGCGATGTCCACAGCCTCGCAGCTTGGCCCAGGGTCCAACCCGTTGCCGAACCTGAACGAGACCAGTTCTTCCAGCGTGCCTCACAGTGCTGCCCCGGGCTTGCGGACGGACCCTGCTGGAGGTGGAGGTGGCGCAGCGGGAAAGCAGCCTTCGCAGTTCGTTTACGTCTTTACCACGCACCTTGCTAACACGTAAGCAGCAAACCCCATCCGTTCTTCGCTGACGCGGGGCCGGCCTGCCGCACCTGCCTGCTGCGGTTGCATGCGAGAGAGCCGGACAGACCCGCGTCGCTTTGGTTGCGCAGAGCGGGCCTCCCCTGAGGGTCAGGGAGTTTGCTGGCAGCTACTGCCAGTGGGCAAACTTTGTCCTAAGCGCACGCTTCCTCCCGGCCCGGCGCCGCGTTCTGCGACACGCGCCATCGAGTACATCTAGTCAGTGTCCAGCGAAAAGATTCACCCAAAGCAGCGTGGACTGCTGGTCTGATTCGGGAGCACCTAGGGGGCTGGCTGTTGCGGGGAGGGCTGTCTAACGCTCGGTGTTCTCCACTCCATGCCTCCCTTCTGTCCTGCTTGGCCTCCGCCATGGAGCCTCAGCAAAGCTGTTTAGTTTTAGAGCTCTGCTGTGCCCCAGGTTCAGTGCGGTACATCCCAGAGCACCTTGGCAACAGCCGCCTTTAGGGCAGCAGGCAGCGGCAGGCACAAGGCAGAGCCAAGTGCCCGTCACGGGACGTGGGAAGAGGGAAATTCCAGGGAAGTGATCGCCAGTCGGGGAGCCTCGCCGGGGCCTGTGCAGGACAGGCAGGAGGACTCTTGAGAGTATCCCCCCTTCTCAGCGACCTCCCTCCAGAGATGCCCCCCTTCTCGCAGGACTGCAGAGTGGAGGGGGCGCCTGGGTCGGGCGGGGTACGAGGGCAACAGTACCCGTTCTTGAGCGGTTTGTGCTCTCTCCCCAGGGCTGCAGAAGCTGTCCTGCAGGGCCGAGCTGATTCCATTCTGGCCTACCATCAGCAAAACGTCCCCCGGGCAAAGCTAGACCAGGTATACCAGCTGCGACCCGAGCGCCTCCGTCGGCATGTGCTGCCGACTGCTGACCCTTCCCTTCCGACGTGACCGTTCTCCCCCAGCTCTTGGCTCGGCTGCGGAGGAAGGGCTCATCAGAAAGCCCTTCCAGCGGGGTGGGAAGCCGCTTTGCTGCGGAACCTCTTCGGAGTGAGTCCTGGCTGCTGCCGAGCTGTGAAAACTTTGGGGCGGGGCACGGTACGTGGCCCCACAGCCAAGTGGGCAGAATGCCTGACGGTGCCCTTCCAAAGGGCGTCCGATAGGGCCTGCTTCTTCCCCACGGGGAACGGAGGCGAACTTCCACGGGGCGTGTTTCGGGGACAGAGGCGTCCCCTGTGGGGTGCGGGGAAGAATACCTGCCCAGGGGTTTTCCTGCTCACATTTATTTCCCTTTTCCCTGCCAGGCCCCGGCTCCTAAAGTGCTGGGGGTTGCTGAGCCGCTTCCAATTAACCCTCCTGCGGCCAACACGCCACAGTCCCAGCCACCGGCACCTCAAGCGAGTCAGCCGCAGCCGCAGCCTCCCCCGCCACAGCCTCCACCTCCGACCATCAGTCAAACGCCTTTGCCGGCGCCCAGCAGCCTGCCCCAGGAAGGGACGAGTGAAGATGTGCGGAGGGATCTGACTCCCAACTCTTTGGGTAACAACGGCAGCGGCAACCAGCCCGGAAGCAACCACCCAAATACGCCCACCGCGTCTGCCAACACCATGCAGCCTGGGCAAGTGGACTCCACCGCCGCGTCCAGCTCCAGCCTCCTCGGGGAGGGCCCGGGTCCAGGGATGCCGGGGAACGGGCAGGCCGGCCTGGGCCCCAGGAACCCCATGAACTCGGAAGGGCTCTCGAAGGAGCAGCTGGAGCACCGGGAGCGCTCTCTGCAGACCCTGCGGGACATTGAGCGTCTGCTTCTGCGCAGCGGGGAGGCCGAGCCCTTCATGAAGTCCAGCCAAAACGCGGGCGAGGGCGGGAGTGCCCCTCAGCCGCAGGCTGCCCCTGCCCAGCCCCCTGCGCCCCCCGCCAGCATGAAGAAGTACGAAGAGCCTCTGCAGTCCATGATCTCCCAGACCCAGAGCCTCGGTGGGCCCGGTCTGGAACACGAGGTGCCCCACCACCCAGGCGCTGACATGGGGCAGCAGATGAACATCATGATGCAGCGGCTGAACCAGGACAGCCTGACACCGGAGCAAGTGGCCTGGAGGAAGCTGCAGGAAGAGTACTACGAGGAAAAGCGACGGAAAGAGGAGCAGATCAGCATCCATGGCCGGCCCATGCAGGAGATCATGATCCCGCAGTCGATGGGGAGCATGATGATGCGTGGGCCCCCGCCGCCCTACCACAGCAAGCCTGGAGAGCAGTGGCCCCCGGGGATGGGCAGCCAGCTGCGGGGACCCATAGATGTGCAGGACCCTATGCAGCTGCGGGGAGGGCCGCCCTTCCCAGGGCCACGGTTCCCTGGGAACCAAATGCAGAGAGTCACTGGCTTCGGAGGGATGCAGAACATGCCCTTGGACGCTCTTGGGCCCATGAACGCCATGCAGAGGCCAGTCAGGCCCGGCATGGGATGGAGTGACGATATGCCTCCTATGGGAGGCCCCGGGAACTTTCCTCAAGGCACCCTGCCCTACCCCTCGGGGCAAGGGGACCCTGAAAGGTTCATGAACCCCCGTGCCAGGGAGGAGATCCTGCGGCATCAGCTGATGGAGAAGCGCCCGGTGGCGATGCAGAGGCCCATGGGCATGTCCAGCAACTCCATGAGCCAGGGCATGGAAATGGAGAGGATGATGCAGGCTCACAGGCAGATGGATCCATCCATGTTTGCTGGGCAGATCGCAGGGGACAGCCTGAGCAGTGCCCCGATGGGAATGGATTTTGCGGGCGCTCGGGGGATGCTGAGTCCCCCTATGAGTCAGTCGGGCCTTCGGGACATGGATGCGCCCATGGGCCCTGGCAACCTCAACATGAACATGAACGTCAACATGAACATGAACATGAACCTCAACGTCCAGATGACCCCGCAGCAGCAGATGATGATGTCGCAGAAGATGAGGGGCCCCGATATGATGGCCCACCAGGGCATGAGCCCCGAGGAGCTGGCCAGGGCGAGGGGTCAGAACGGCAATGGCAGCGCCATGCTGGGGGGACCCCAGAAAATGATGATTCCCTCCCAGTTCCCCAACCAAGGACAGCAAGGCTTCTCGAGCGGGCAAGGGCCTTACCCCAGCATGCCCCAGGAGATGGGCAGCAGCTCGGACATGTTCAGCCCCGAGCAGGGCACCGTGCCCGTTGGGAGCATGAGCGGCACCACCCGGCTGAGCCACATCCCTCTGCCTCCGGCCTCCAATCCCACCCCCGCGCAAGGGGGGAACCTGGCCAACATGCACCCGGCGCCTTCCCGGGGGCTGGGCCGCCGGCCCTCCGACCTCACCATCAACATCAGTCAGATGAACTCCCCCGGCATGGGTCATCTCAAGTCTCCAACCCTCAGCCAGGTGCACTCGCCGCTGGTCACCTCCCCCTCTGCCAACCTCAAGTCCCCGCAGACGCCCTCGCAGATGGTCAGCATGCCACCTTCAAACCAGTCCGGACCCCTCAAGTCCCCCCAGGTGATGAGCTCCTCGCTTAACGTCCGGTCTCCGACCGGCTCACCGAGCCGCCTGAAGTCCCCTTCTATGGCCGTTCCTTCCCCTGGCTGGGTGCCGTCTCCCAAAGCCACCATGCCCAGCCCAGGAGTCAACCAGAGCAAGCAGCCTCTCAGCATGAACTCGTCCGCTTCCATGGGAGGACTGGATCAGGGTACGCCGGGTGTCGTGTGCGCGGGCGCCGTTTTGGTGAGCGTGCGGACAGGCTTTCTCTCCAGCCCGCGTGCTCTTGCGGGAGCGGGGAGACGCTCATGCCTGTGCCTGCCCTCACATCTCACACCCAGCAAGTCTCTTCCCCC
>VWZZ01005975.1:95021-110420 GCA_013399095.1 Psophia crepitans
CTTTTTCGGGTAGACGGGAGGGCGAACACAGTAGCTTTTTACTCGGAGCCCGGCTCACGCTCTGTGCTGACAGGCAGCAAAAGCCATGTCTGTGCTGGGTGGTCGGGGGCGGTCTGACTTGGAAATCCAGCACTGTTCTAGAGCGAGGTCTCCGCACGAGCCTCCTCAGAGGCTGGAGGGTGCCGGGCTGCGCCAGCGTTGCATTCTGCAGCCTCCTCCGGTCACTGCCGCCAGAAGGAGGGGACAGCGGGGTTGCTGTCCGACAGGAGCGGGCCCCGGTGCACAGGCAGGACTAAGCTGGTCTCTCTCTTGCTTGCAGGTTCTCTCCCCTCTGGGCCTCGGAGCAGCTCTTCCGCACCAGCCAGTAACACCTCTAGCACCATGAATCCCAACATGCCTTTTACTTCCTCTCCAGATCCGTCCCCCTCCCAGAACCCCCTCTCGCTGATGATGTCCCAGATGTCCAAGTATGCCATGCCCAGCTCCACACCGCTTTACCACAACGCCATCAAAACCATTGCCACCTCTGATGACGAGCTGCTGCCGGACAGGCCGATGCTCCCGCCTGGAAGCATGTCAGGTACGTACTTCTGGGGCTGGGCTCGCGCAGGGGCAGGCAGCAGCCCTAAACCTGAGGCCGCAGGCAGAGGCGGCCTTGGAAACACTCTGCTCTCCCACCGACCACCGTCTCAAATAGCTTGAACGTGCCCTTGTTCGTAGCAGTCCGTGGTTTCCTCCGCCCTGTGCCCGGGCTGTTCGGCAGCTTCTGGCTTGGGCGTGCTGTCTGGAAGGAGGCGAGCCCATGTGGCGTTTGGGGCACCCTTCTTCCCAGGAGCTCTGGAAGTTGTCGGAGCTGCCTTTACCCTGCGCGGACGCGTCGGCCCAGGGTTTCCACGGCTCCTGGAGTTGCCTCAGGCCCAGGACTTGCAGGCAGAGAGGTCTGCTGCTTGGAGCCCTCGTGTTCTGGTGCGGCAGGACAGGGACGCCCTGAACAGGGCTTGGGAGTCCGGTGTTTTGAGCGGAGCCCAGGTGCCGGCACAGGCCAGGCTGTGTCGTAGCATAGTTCTGATTTCAGCAGGCGACAGCCCGCTCCGCTCCGCTCCACTAGCTGGTGGCACCGGCGAGGACAGCTAGGCAAATGAGTGTTTTTTCATCACTTGGTGACCAGCCCAGAGGGGAATTCCAGCACGCTGTGCCACTTGCTTTAGGGGCTCAAAGCTGTCTGACAAATATTTTTGGCAGTTTTCAAAATGAAAAATCAACTTTTTGACTCTTTTGCTGCGGAGCAGTCGCTTCGGTTGACCGCAGGCATGCAAATGCGTTGGCTCCCTCCTAACCCGAACTCCTTCGCAGGCACCGATCGCGCCGCTGCTCCGACGAGCACAGCCCTGCCTCCTGGGGAGCACCTGCACAGGGCTGCTGACTCTTCTGCCTTTTTTCCCTCCTCGTGCGGTCGCGGGAGCTTGCCGGGTGGCTAGCCCTGCGGGCAGGCGGTGGTGAAGGGTCGCTCCCCGGTGCCTCCCAGGCAGCTGAGCACTCAGCTGAGGTCATGGCATAGGGCTGTCCCAGTGTGCCGAGCCGGCCGGGGCTCTCAAGTTGGGTGGACCGTAAGGAACCCCGAATCCGGCTTGGGACCGGGTGGAGCTGGAATAGCTCTCGGCTGCTCGGGGAGCTGGAGCCCGGGGCGCTTTTTCCTGAGGCTGGTGCTCCGCAAGCCCGCCTCGGGGCTGCTTGCCGAGCATCACGCTCCGCGCTCAAGGCTTTCTGGGCAGGAGCGCTTGGCGGGCTTCCAGGGCGTGGGTTTTGCAGCCCTGCGAGAGGTCCACGGGCAGAGCTAACCATTCTCTCTTTCTCCTCTCCTTAGGCGTGGCAGGGAATCAGCCGAATCAACTGCACTTGAACTCCGTGGGGCCGGGGTCCTCTCAGAGCCCCATGGGAATGAACCTGCCTGGTCAGCAACCCCTCTCTCACGAGCCGCCCCCCACCTCCATGATGTCCTCCCCGAACCCTCTGGGCTCCAACATTCCTATGCACCCGAGTGCCCCAGGGGCGGGCGTGCCCCCCCCCAACCCCATGATGCTGCCCCCGGGGCCCCAGGACTCGTTGAACCAGCAGTGCGGCCCCGTGCCCAACAGTTCGCAGATGATTCCTTCCAACCAGCTCGTGTTCCCCCGCATGCAGCAGCCCCACAACGCCATGCCGTCTCCTGCCGGAGGCATGCCCATGGCCCCCAGCGGGGCGGGTGGCCCTGGCATGCAGCAGCACTACGCACCGGGGATGCCCTTGCCGCCCGAGGACCTCCCCTCCCAGCAGCCCGGCCAGATGCCCCCTCAGCAGCACATGATGGGCAAGAACATCCCTCCTCGGATCGGCGAGCCCTACCCGCCCGTGCT
Source organism: Psophia crepitans (assembly GCA_013399095.1). Lineage (NCBI taxonomy): Eukaryota > Metazoa > Chordata > Aves > Gruiformes > Psophiidae > Psophia > Psophia crepitans. The sequence continues at coordinate 97,415 of VWZZ01005975.1, forward strand.
TCCCGGAGTGGCCTCGGTGCTGAACGACCCTGAGCTGAGCGAGGTCATCCGCCCCACGCCCACGGGCATCCCCGAGTTTGACCTGTCCAGGATCATCCCGTCGGAGAAGCCGAGCAGCACCTTGCAGTATTTCCCCAAGAGCGACAGCCAAGCGCCCAAATCGCAGCCTTCCAACCTCCACCTCATGAACCTGCAGAACATGATGGCTGACCAGCCCCCGGTGCGGCCAGGTATGAATGCCCCCAGCCTCCCCGGGCAGCAGGGCGTGCAGAGGGGACTCGGCATGCCCATGTGCCATCCCGGACAAGTGCCCATGCTGGGCAGGACAGGCATACCGCCCCAGCAAGGCATGATGGGCAACAGCATGCACCAGGGCATGATGTCTCCGCAGCAGAGCCTGATGGCCCAGCAGAATTTCATGCTGATGCAGGCCAAGCAGAGGAGCATGTCTGTGTCGGGGGAGATGTACGCTCAGACGGGACACATGATGTCACCTCAGGGCTCGCTCATGGGGCCCCCGCCTCAGCAGAACCTCATGGTCACACACCAGATGCGGCAGCGGAGCGTCTCCCTGGACAGCCAGATGAGTTACATCCCCGGGCCTGGGAACATGGCGAACCTGCCTTTCTAACCCCGGCTGGCGCTCGGGGCGGGGGAGGGACGGGACGGGGCTGGGCTGCCTGTACAAGTGTTTTTAGACCTTTCTTCGGGGGAGGGTTGGGGGCCAACGCCGGTGGAGGACGCCACGTGGGATGCTTTTCATATCGGATTTGCCTCTACACAGAAAACCAGATGTGCAGTAAACTTGATGTGAATTGGGTTTCTTTTTCCTTTCTTTTTTGGGGAAGGGGAGGGTGGAGGGGCTGGGAGCGGGGCTGCTACTTTGAACCCTGCGTGGTGACCAGGGATGTCCAGACCCTGCAGCAGTTTGTAAAGTTGCCATTTACAGTTTTCCTCTGTCAGTGGTTTTTTCTTTCCCTTTTTTTCCTCTCCCTCTTTTCTTTTTCTCTTTTTTTTTTTCCCCTCTTTCTCTTCCCCCTTCCCCCCCCTCCCCCCTTTGTTTTTCTTTTTTTTTTTTTTCCTTTTTAAGCAACCAAAATGTGCAAGAGGGTTTTTGGAACTAGCTGTAAATAGGTCGCTGGGAAAGGCAAAACTTGTGCTGGTTTTTAATTGTTCTGTATTTCTGTGTTTTAATAGAAGCCTCAAAACATGTTTTAAAAAAAAAAAAAAGGCGAAACGAAAAACACGCTAAAGGCAACAGCGTACAAGGATTGAAAACTCTCCTTGGGGTGGCAGGAGGAGCTCCCAGGGCGCACAGGGCGTTGAGAGATCCTGTTGTAGAGTGACTCTGTGTCAAACCTGTGTTGTTCACGCGCCTGAACGGTTTGCATGTGCGAGGTGTGTAGTTTCACGCAGATCCTACGCCCCTGTGAGGCTGTACCGAGTACACGAACACAACCAACGACCAAGGACCGTCGGGGAGGTCAGACCTGCGGCCCCAGCGAAAGAGTGCAGGAGCAGCGCTCATCCGGCAGGGCAGAGGCTGCAGCATCAGGGGCTGCAGCTGTCGCTGCTGCATGCCGAGGCGGCCGTGGCTGGGACGGGAGGACGACGGCCCTTCAGCTGGAGAAGCGTCGAGGATCCAGGCTTCGCGGATGATCACACGCTGGACCCGAAGCTCTCGACCGGCCGCGTCGCCTCCAGCCCCTTGCTCTGCCCTTTGCGCCCTGTCCCCTCTGGGGCAGGGTGGTGCAGTGTGTAGGGATTAGGTGTGCCCCGAGGGGAGCGCGGCGACGCATTTCCCGTGCTTCTGGGAGAAGCTAGCTGGGAACCCTGCTCTTTCACAGCCAACCCACGCCAGTCCTTTACCCACCCGCTGCCCTCCGCAACCACGCCATGCCCCCTCTACCTCTGCTGTCGAATGCTTTCCCAGGTCTTCCTCGTGCTTGGCGGTCCTCCTCCTCCTCCTCTGGAGTTTTGCAGGCGCTCTGCACTCCATCTCGCCCTGAGCTACCGGCAGCAGCCCTGCCCTATTTTGCACGATGGAGGTCCAGCCACTGCAGACGGCCTGTCCCGTCAGGCGATGCTCCGTCTCAGTATATGAGTTGTCTTCTACAGCGTCAGCAGCGCGGCCATCCCACGCTTCGGACAGAAGAGGCCGAGGTTGCATTGTGGCCCCTCGGTCCCAGGCTGGTGGAAGCATGCCCTTCAAACAACTCCAGCTTTTCTGGATATGCTCCACGCTCCCCATCCTCCACTCTGCAAGGTCTTCCTGCGCGCATCCCCGATGCTCTTTCCTGTCGTTGTTCATGGGAGGGGGGCCACGGGGCAATGCGCTTGCGCTTCTGCACGCACTGCAGCATCTCTGGACCTCTGCGAGGACCGCGTTCCAGCACGGTTGTACCCTATGGGTATCCGGCGGTGAACTCTGGGCACGCGATTGCCGGAGGAACTCCGGTTGAAGGATTATCTCTGCAGAGCCAGACCTAGCGTACTACCTCTCTTGTGACAGAGCTCACCTTTCTGCGCTCGCTGCTGCAGGGAGGAGAGGGCCATCAGAAAGGGAGATTGCCAAGTAGCGAGCGGATGGCAGCGGTTTTTACCATGTTGTGAGCTGTTCAGAAAGGCTGGCGGGCACTGAGACGTCAGCCCAGTGGCTGCCTTGATCCGATCTGCAAGAAGATGGAGCCACGAAGTCCGGTTAGGAATGCCTTGAAGCCACGGGGCGTTTTTGTAGCGAGTGGTGCTGGGCGGGAAGTGTGGGTCTGGATTCGAGGAAGGATTTCACTCTGTGGTCTCCCACTTTGCGTGGCGTCGTTGGGTACGGTGCGAGCGAGCGGCGCGTTCAGAGCCGGTGAAACGGGAACAGTCCCAGGAAGCGCTCGTCCCTGCCTTGGCAGGTGGAGCAGAGGAGAAATCTTCAGGCCAGGCTAAGGAAGTGTGCTCTGGACCCGAGGCGCGAGCTGGTTGGATTCTCCATCCTTTTTGAGCGTTAGTGAGCGTTTCACACGGGAGGGTGTGGCTTGAGCAGACGTCCCCCTTTCTAAGCTTGACTTGCCTGAAAGGCTGTGGCTTCTCTTGGCTGCGCTTCGGGGTGTTGGCTGCCGGTAGTTTCTCGTAAACATCCAAACGGCAGCGCCAGCCCCGAACCGTGCGCGTCACCCACCAGCTAGTCTAGGTTAATTTGAAGCCATACTCTTTTCTATACGTAAGGGTTTTTTGTTTGTCTGTAGACAGCTGTCATTTTAGCCCGGCTGAGATCTCTGCCCGTCCGTACCTCCCCTGTTGTCCCCCGCGCCCAGCCTGAGAGGTTGCCTGGGGCTTGCGGTCCCGGCTCTGCCGGCAGCGCATCATCCCTGCGTCAGTCGTTGCCCACAGGTTGCGGCGCACCGCTCGGGAGGGACGGGGCAGCGTGATGCCGTTCCTGCCTGGCAGCAGGAGGAAGATCCGTCCTTCGGTCACGACGGATGAGTAAAGCAGCAAAGCCTTTTGACTCAGCAGGCCTGGATACAAAAGGGAAATCTTGACGCTGGGTCGGAGTTGGGGACCGGAGCAGGAGTCGGCGCTCTTCCGCAGAATCCCACCGCCTTGGAGCCAGCCCTGCCCCTACCACTGCAACGGCTGGAAGATGGGGAGAAGCAGCGCTGCCTAAGACCCCCTCCACCCCGGGTGCCGCTCCCGACCGCGTCCGTGAGCAGCAGTAAGGCAGGAGCTTCTCTGGAAGCTCGGTAACAGCCAGTCCCACGTTAGACCTGGGCAGGGTTTGCCGTCGGCCGGTCGCCCGCTGCCGTGACCTGTGTCTAGTCTCGTGTCTTGTGGTTTATCGCTCGGCTTCTCGGCTTGAGTTCCGTGTACTGAGTCCGCCTAGTCACAGTCAAAGGGTCGCCCATGTTTTAGCCATGACTTCGCCGTGTTTTTCCCGGCTCCAAAAAAGCGAACTGCTGGGAAACTGCATCTTTCAGTACGTCAGATAATCACACACCCGGAATTAGCTTTCACGTTGAGGTAATGGTGACTGACCTGTTCTCTGTCATCCCATGGAGAATCTTCCCCAGTCATTTTGTACCATTATATAAATATATATATAAATATAAATATATAAATACAATATGTGAAAACATCTTATTGGTTTTTATTTGAAACAATTTTTAGGCTTGTTTTTGGGTATCTGTGCTGCCTGTAATGTATTGACCTGTTTTATAGGTGCCTTTTTATTAAAAAGACAAATTTCAAAACCTGACCCTGTGCCTGTCTTCAGTGGGCTGCGTGATTTTCTGCAGGGCCGCAAGCAGGCGGGCCCAGCCCAGCCCTGGGAGCTTGGCAAGCGTCGCCTGCGGCCGGTTGGGGCTGATCGCGGGGGCTCAGCTGGCCCTGCTTGCATCAGGCGGGGGCTCTGTTGGAGAGGAGCGGGGCGGAGCTGAGGTCTTCTGGGTTGCAGCAGTGCTCCGTGCCCAAGGTGTGCCGGGGCTTGGCTGCAGCCTGTGCAGTTCGGGCAGCCCCTCTCTCGTAGCAGGGTCAGCTGGTTCTTTGGGGTTGGTCTGTGCGGGCTGGATGCTGCGGTGCTCCTTGGCCGCTGGCGTGCCGCTGGCTCCCCAGCCTCGAACGAGACTGAACCATGCAACTCGGAGCAGTTTATTACAGTATCGTGGATTTTGCTGCCCAAGTCCAGGCTGTGCTGGCTGTTCTCTCCACCTCCCCCCCCACCCCCTGTCCTCTGCCGTGCCAGCCCATCCTCTAGCTCCTGTGGCTCAAAATGGGTTGTCTTTGCTAGCCACTGCAAGCAAGTACCAGGAGGCAAACAGCCTCGTTTTCCCCTCCTGCCTGCTGCTGGTCCCTGCCTCTGTGGCTGTTCCTGAGCACGTCTGCTCCCAGCCTCTCGTGCCTGGCAGGGGAGTCGCAGGCGCCCCAGGCAGGGGTAGGTGAGGGAGAGGAGCCCCCCACCCGAGCCGCGAGCGTGGCTTCCAGTGCCGCGAGTCCCATCTCCTGTGACTTCAAAGCAGTCGCTGCGCACCTCCGTCTGAAGAGAAGCTCCTGCCCTTCGTGAGATGGCTGCGAGCTCCTCGGGGGAGCTGGGATGCCAGCGCCTGGTGCAGACCTGCGCGCACCCCTACTGCGAGGCTGCGCCCTGTTGCTTACGGGCGGTGGAAGCTGGACTGGGAGCAGGAAACTGCCTTCGCAGGACATAGGACGACACAGGTAGGTGGAAGGGCATGCACAGGGCTTGTGGGGTAGGGGGGTTGCTGAGGGCAGGCAGGGCCACCCTGGGCGCATCAAGTCCCTGGCAGGCCTGTGGAGCAGAGAGGTGACCTAGGGCGGGGACTCGGTGCTCAAGCTGTCTCATGGTACCTGGAGCCCCGCAGCTCCCCCTTGTTCTGGGCATCTCGTGGCCTGGCAAACCTTGCCCAGAGCAAATGCGGAGCGTGCTGTGATGGCAGCAGGGTGAGAGGCCAGTTCTGGGGGCTCAGAGGCAGAAAGGGGTCATGCTGCTGTCTGTGCACAGAGCCAGAGCAGTGCGCGTGGCCCGCTGCCAAAGACCCAAGCTCTCCAGCTTTGGTGGCCGTGGTGGTGGTGGTGGTGTGTGTCTGGAGCCACCTGTGCTCAAAATCAGGAAGACTCCTCAGGCAGCAGTGCAGACACTAAAGTGCCTAAGCATCTCTTAGGTTCTGGGAAATCGGGGTGAGGAAGTAGGTCGTCTTCTTGATAAGGAAAATGAAACTCCCTGTGAGTCACAGCGGGGCAGGGGCTGCGAGGGCTGCTGGGAGGGGTGTGAGGGTGTGGGGAGAGCCCCTTCTCTGCAGCGCTCCCAGGCGTGTGTTCATTCATGCATTCCCTGGCTCGCACTTGTCGGTGCACGCTCTGCTGCCTGCCACGGCCCCGTGATCACTGTGCATGTGTGGCAGGATGCTCTGCTGAAGCACCCCAGCTTTGTCTCCTGGGAGATTTGGTCACCCCGTCGAGCACGCAGAGCAGCGTGCTGTTGTGGGGCTGCCCTTAGCAGGGACCAGGGCTTTCTCCGGCTTGCCTGCTCCAGCCCTGTTTGCGGACACAGCCTGGGGCCAGGGTTGCACGAGCGTGCGTCGTGGACAGCGGTGACGTGGCCTTGCCCGCACGCTACCTACTCGCTCCCTGCGGCAGCCACTTCGGAGCTCCCGGTGCTCGGAGGGCGCGGGAACCCCCCCTCTGCCTCACTCGGTGGCCGTGGGCTGGGGGCCGAGCTGAGCTGCAGGAGGGAGCCCACAGGCCTGCCTGAGGGGCAGGTGCCTGAGCACCCAGGGGTGGCTCTGGTTGTGTGAGTGCTTAGTGGGGAAGCCCGCTTTGGGCCAAGGCATGTGACGGCCATGCAAACCTCGGGGAGACGGGGAGGATTTCACTGAGTGGAAAGCCCAGCTTCCTCTGTGGGGAAGGAAAGCGTTTCCCTTGCGTTCTTCTTGCCATTCAGCAAGCTAGCCGCAGTCAGCTGCAGGAGGAGCAAGATCTGCTCTTTGGGGAAGGGTCTGTCAGCTCTGAGGCAAGCCTTCCCCAGGCTGGCCGAGCCGAACGTGGGTGCAGGGGCGGCTTTCCACGCCGGTTAGCAGCTGTAAAACCAGGGTAGGAGGTGCTGCAGTTGGCGGAAGAGGCTCTGTAAGACGGGGAGCTAACTAACGCAGGTCTGGACTGACTCAGAACGCAGTGGAGCCTTCTGCGGCACCGGGGATGGGAAATCTGAGCGAGATGCCCTAACGAGCCCGCTGGTCTCCGTGTGTGAACAACACCACCCCTTGTCAGAAAAGCACCATCAACGCTCTGAGCGCTTTCTGGTGCATTTCCCTTCCACCAGTGGCACGACTGCTTACAAGCACTGTACACCAGAAAACAGTATTTTATTTAACCGTTTGTTACAGCTCAGGTCAAAACTTTCTGAAAGTTTACCAACATACCAGTACTGAAAACTACGGTCACAATAGGTGCCGAACCTGTTCGCCAGTTAGTTTGCCTGCAGGTTTTCTTTCTGCCTTGTGACCGCCGTAAGGATGTTACGCTCTGAGGATCGTTCATTTCTTTGGTAACGTTTTTGTGTGGGAACACGGTTCCTGTCAGAACCAGGACTGGGGAGGTGTTTGCAATGAGTCTGAGAGGGGCTTGCTCACCAGTACAACCGTGGAGGTAGCGAGAGCAGGCTTCGGAGAGCTGCTCTTCCTCCGCCGCACGTACGTTCTCGGACAGCCGCCGTCGCCATTACCTGCAGGTTTCGGCTTTGAAGGTGCAGTGCTGCAGGAAATGGTGTACTGGTCTTTGTATAAAAGCCTTATGCTTGGGGAGTTTTCCCCGCGAGTCGCAGTTTGAGAATGAGCTGTTGAGATCTCTGCCTGAGCTGGACCGATGTAACGGGACCCCTTCCGTAATGACTGGTCTTTTTTAGCGGGGCCCTTGGCTACGCTTGCGACCAAGCCCTTTGTTAGCGGCTTGAACTTCAGAAGTGAGTTTAGCACAAAGTTCCTGCTGCAGCAGGAGAACTGATGCTGTTCTGACTGTGCTTAAAAAGCGAGGTGGTGGTGGAGTGGATTTTAAAGCGTGCTCGTGACCAGGGTCGTGCTCCTGCGACAGCTGGCGCGTCTGGCTCGCGTACAGCTCAGGCCACAGCACTGCTTAGCTGGCAAGAGAACTGTGATGGAGCAAGGCTGTGTATGCGCTGCGATACTGTACTGTGGCCAGACCGACTAGGAAGCAGCAGGCTGCACGAGCCTGTTAGGGCTGCCCCGCACGCCCGCTTGCGGGGCAGTTATTAACGATGGTTGAAGACACCGCTCTGGTTTTGGGCCAAATTGTCATCGGGCAGCCCTGATCCCAGCAGTTGCTGGCCAGCGGCGCTTCGGGGCAAGATCAGGGCCCAGGTTTGTTCTGTGTAAACCTGAATGCACGAAACCTCTGAAAGCCCTGTAGGTGCAGGCGGAGCAAAAATACCAGAAAGCACGGTGCAAAGCAAAATGCTACATTCCTACTCAGCCTGCTAAAAACAAACAGAAATTGTGCTAATGAGCTCTTGTCCTTGCTCTGGGACAACGGGTCTCCTTGATTTCAGAACCCACAAAGTGCCGTACAACTAGTTGCAAAGAAACCCAAGCAACCAACCAAAAAAAAGTAAGTTGCTCTTTCAGCCTCACAAAGCCCTCTGGTCCATCGCCCCTGTGCTCAGTCACGAGACAGGCGCTGTCTCTCCAGGCAGCTTTCTTCCTTAGAGGAAAGCGTTTGCAGAGGCAGGCATTCAGTTCTGCAGTCACTCACCGGAGGTCTTAATAGCAGTGGAACAGAACAAGTGAGCGGGAAAGGGTGGTGCAGTTGATGTCGGGAAAGGAATCTGCGACAGGCAAATCCTGGAGTCCAGGGCAGGACCTCCTGGTGCGAGCCGAGCTGGGAAAATCAACGCGCCGTGGCCGGCCAGGGGGACGTCGTGCAGCAGGAGGAGCGATATCGCAGCCAGAGACCATCCGGCACCGTGTGCCCATGCTACTGGAGCGAGTTCTGCATCTCCCTCTGGTCCCACCTGCACCTCTTGTTCCATCTGCCGCTTCCTTCGGGCCTGTCCCTACCAGCCTGAGCTGGTGAAATGGAGACCCGCTGAGCTTTTGGCCTCCGTCCTCACTCACCGACACAACGGCACCTTTACTTGGCCGCGCTTTTTCCCGTGGCCCCGGCACCCTGGTCTCATGCCTGGCTCCATGCATGGGACGCCTGCAGTCAGTTTTCAAGGGAGAGCTGGAAACGTCAGGTTGGACCCGCTCAGGTTCCTCTAGCCCTGCCAGGGTGACCGTCGGACAGCCGGCATTCGCCAACAGCTGCCAGATGGATTTCTACAGGTATGAGAGCCAGAAGGAGCCAGGGGAGGTATCTGGTGGGATTTGGGTGTTCGGTGGCTATCGGACCTCAGTTTCCTGAGGAGTGAAGGAAGTGGTGGGGGCGCTTGTGAAATTTGAGACGGAGGCCGCAGCACACGCGGCTCTGGGAGGAGGCAAGCCCCGGGCCGGTTGTGCCCCGCAGGCAGCCTTTCCCAGCTAGAAAGTGGAGATGGAGGTGGTGTTGTCAGACTCAATCCCACTGCCCTTCCTCGTCACCTCCAGGATCTCCTGCAGGGTCTCCTGGCTTATGCAGCCGAGCTCCTGCAGGATGCGGAAGAAGTCGTTACGGAACTTGACTCCGATGAAGGCATAGAGGATGGGGTTGAGGCAACAGTGTGTGAAGCCGATGGCCTCCGTCACCATGATGGCTGTGTCCAGCTGGTCTTCCAGGAGGCAGTTTTTGGTGAAGGCTTCTAGCTTGGTGAGCGTGTTCAGGAAGATGACGATGTGGTACGGGCTCCAGCAGAGCAGGAAGATGCCCGTGACCAGGATGGCCACGCGCACGGCCTTTTGCCTCTGCAGGCGCTGGGACTGACACAGGGCCCGGACAATGGCCGTGTAGCAGTACCCCATGACAAGCAGGGGCACAAAAAAGCCCACGATGTGGTAGAGGAAGCGGGTCGCCAGCCAGACGTTGTTGCCATCGATCCCAACCTCTGGGAAATAGCAAATGCTGCGGTTGCTGTCGTCCGTCCAGACTTCCATGAAGATGAGATCGGGTAAGGTCAAAAGCAGCGAGCAGAGCCAGACGGCCAGGCAGGTGAGGTGGATGGAGCGAGCTCTGCGTTTGCGGTAGGTGTGGATTGCATAGACAATGGCCAGGTAGCGGTCCACCGCGATGCACCCCAGCAGCATGCTACTGCAGTAGAAATTGATCTTGTGGACGGCACTGAGGATCTTGCAGAGGAACTTCCCGAACACCCACCCAGCCAAGCTCTCTGCCACGCTGAAGGGGAAGGTGAGCAGCAGCGCCAGGTTGGCCAGGGTGAGGTGGAAGAGGAAGTTTTCCGTGGTAGTGCGAGACCGCTTGAACCTCTCTAAAATGATGAGGACCAGGGCGTTGCCCACAGTCCCCAACACGAACATCAGCAGATAGATGAGGGGCATGAAGACCTTTCTGAAGGGGTCTCTCTGGTTGCCGACCACAGATGAGGCTGGGTTGAAGCAGAAGTAGCCCTCCAAAGAAGGGGTGCTGTTCTCGGCTTCGTAGTACCCACTCAGCTCCACTTGGCTCTAGGAAAGAGAGGGAGAGAGAGAGTCTGGTTACCGGAGGGCAGTTTCTGAACCCGAGAACCCGGTCCTTCAGCTGCACCCAGCAGACCGGGAGCAGAGCATCCCCCCAGCCCGCCCGGACTGGGAGGAGGTGCTGCCTGTCTGTAGCCTGATGCCAGGTCTCGGGAGGTGTGGCGGCATGTGGAGGGTCGTCCCCATCTCCGATAGCTTAGTCTGTAATCTTTAACTAGCATATTTGGGGGTGTCCTGGTGTCCAGACAGGTGACCGGTTTCATCTTCTGGTTCTGGCCGCGTTACCCGCCGGTGGCTTTTGCTTTCTCCCCCAGCATGGAACCCTCCTCTACCAGCTTTTCTGCTCTTTCCGACACCGACCGTCCCTGTCCTGCCCTGCTGTCTGCTGCCAGGTGCTGAGGTGCTGGGATTCACCGCAGAGCACGCCTGTACCTCGAATCACGTGCACTGATCCTGTCCCCTTCTGCCCCTCCTCCTCCTCCTCAGTCTCAGAGCTGCCTGGGGCAGAGCGAGGCCAGGCAGGGACAGCAGCAGACGCTTGGGATGGATGCTGAAGAGAGAAATCTGTTCTGTTGGTAAACCTCGCGGTTCTGAGTTAATTGCAGTCAGAGTAGGAAAGGGAATCTGAAAACACCACTCAGACCCCAGGCTGGTACCCGGTAAGGAAAGTGTGGCAGAGCCGCCGCGGATGTGACTCGTGCCTGGCCTCCACTAGCTACTTGCCAGGTGAGCAGCCTGCCTTCGGGCTGAGACCGCGTGCAAGTCCTGAGCGCCGGAAAGCTGCAGTCACGCTCAGGACGGAAACCCCCTCCCTCCGGGCGGTGGGCACGCTCTGGTTCACCTCGGGCACCTCGCGGGAGCTGGGCATTCACCAAAGCAAAGGGCTCAGATGCAGGCGGGCAGAAAAAGAGAGCGGCACGAGGAGCCTTGCGGCAAGCTGAGAAGTTAGTGACAAGTCGGAAGAGTTCAGCAGCAGTTACCCTGAGCTCCCCCACCCACACCCTCTCTGGAGACCGGCGCTGAGACTTCAGTGTCAACCACAGCGAGCGGAAGTCTCTGCTCGCTGCTTTCATACCTTTCACTGCCAGCTGAGCCGTTTGCACCTGCTGCTCCTTCCCTCCTCAGCCAAAGTTCCCATCTAAAAATACTAGCCTGGCTTTCAACAGTTTGAGAGCTGGTTTTTGGGGGGGTTGCTCCCCCCAAGCACTGCTAAGCCAAATGACTGTGACCGGTCTCGAGCCCGGCATTGTGCCGAACTAGAGAAGGGTGATGTATGTTTCCTCTCTCTCGGGCAGCCTTCCCAGGGCGATGCGCTGGCTGCCTCTGCACACGGCTGTCTGCTACAGAGGTGGCATCGCAGCGGCAGTGCTCATCTCAGACTGCTGTGCTGCTGGAACCATCTGCATGGCTCCAAGGGGAGCCCAGGCGCATTGATGGGGAAGAAGTCTGCGGAGCACTGCCGAATGCGCGGAGCGGGCGGCTGGCTCGGGTGGTCCCTGAGTAGCGGACGGCAGGAGGGTGAGCGAGCCCTCGGGAAAAGTGGAGAATAAGCTTGCTTGACTCCTGCCCTCCTCCCTGGGCCTCTGCCTTTGGCTACTGCCAGAAAGAGCACTGAGCCAGATGGGCTTTGGTCTGACCCGAGTTACCGCTGGTCTCGCCACAGTCCCCTTCCCCACCAGCCCTGCACCCGGCGGTGCTGCCGCTGTGCTGCGATGCCACGGCGCTTCCTCCTGAACGGGCGAGAGCCCGTCCTCTCGGGAGCCGAGAGTCTTCCTCCCTGCCTGTAAGTCTCAAACCCACGTGTGTGCCTTCTCCCAATGTAATGGTGGGGCCGCAAGCCTTTGGTGAGAAGCGTTCGTATTCCCAGAGAACAATTATTTTTTCCGGTTTAGGGTATGATTCTGGAGGCTGGAGATTGCTGCTCAAGACAAAAGCCTTTAGAAATCCCTCCCGGTTTTGTTTTGATAATTTTTTTTATTTTGGCTTGAAAACACTTCCTGCCTGGTTCGTAGCTGGACCATGCCTCAGGCGTTACCAACGCGTCCAGAAACCTATGACGTGTTGGCCAGGGCCACGTCCCTGAATCTCCCTGAAAAGTACAAAACCCAAACCAAACAATTTTGCAGCTTGGTACGGCAACCAAACCAGGCTGCTCAGGACATGCGGGCGACCGTGCCAAAAACCCCAAAGAGAACCTGTGCTGCAACGGGTAACTTCAGTGGGGGAAGGGCAGAGGGTTCCAGCTTTACAGGGAAAAAAGAAATGACGGGAAATGGCCAGGTTTGCTGGCTGGAGTGTCGGAGTGCTGCCTGGAGCCAGGCCAGCGCCACCGAAGACAGCAGACGGGCTTTGGCTGCTGACTGGTTTCCAGCATCACCTTGCATTCGGAACCAGAGGTGTGGAGGCTGAGTGCTGCTATCAGACACCATCTGGTTGCTGATAAGATGGCAGGTAGGGCTCTTACTGTAAGCCGGTCGCCCGCGGGCAGGGGAAGCGTGCGCCGAGGTGCGTCTGAGGCGTCTTCTCATGTGCATCTCGGAGCAAGCAGAGCAGTGAGTGTGGGTGGGAGCGGACAGAGATGAGTTGGAGAGAAATAAAAGCGCGTGAAAAGTCAGAGTCCGGGCTGAGACAGGAAGGGCAGGAACCAGAGCTGCAGGAGGTGCATTGAACCTGACGAGCCGAGGCTTCAGGGGACTCTGCTGCCTTTCCCGTTTCCAAGACTGGAAGCGGGCAGCTGCTCGATCCAGGATGGGAGAAGCCACCAGTGCGCGCGCAAGGGGGGACCTTTGGACAGATCTGCTGCGATACAACCGCAGCCAGATTTGGGGGCGGGTGGGCGGGCGATCGAGCGGTGCCTTTTTCTGTAACTGAGCGGTCAGGCGCACGCC
>VWZZ01005975.1:120959-136556 GCA_013399095.1 Psophia crepitans
TATTCAGGACGTGACCTCCACAAAAGGAAACGAGTTTGAAGATTACTGTTTGAAACGGGAGTTGCTGATGGGAATTTTTGAAATGGGCTGGGAAAAACCATCTCCTATTCAGGTTGTTTACAAACAAGACTACTTGCAAGAAGCATTTACTTTTTATAAATTGATTGGAATTCTTATGTTTAAATGTCGGATACTCGTGTCATGATTTGGGAAAACAGGGGTTGTGACCGGTAGAACTTGGTGGCCCTTCGGGGAAGGCGAGAATTTCTAACACCCACCTAAATCACTAAGTCGTGCATCGGGTGGCTTTAGAGATGGGACTGACTTACGCTTTGGAGAAGTTAACTTGGATTTTTCCTTTCACTCTGGAGGCGTTAATCCTCTGTTCAGTAACATCCTTCACATAAGAAATGCCAGCGAGAGCGGGGCTGTTCTGTAAATTTCGTGGAAAACTGAGTTACCACAGGCCCCATGCCCGTAGCTGTTACAAAGTTAACTATGGCTGTATGGCGCAGTCTCAACTTTATTGTAAGCATTTGGAAGGAGGGTAACGGAGATTATGGGAGAGACGTTGGTGCGTTAGCAAGTTCACTTTTAAGGGTCATTGTATTAAGAGCTGCTGATGTGCAAAACTCCGAGGGGTGGGGAGGTTGAACTCTCTTTTAAGTGCTCTTGCAGGATTATCATTGACACAGCTCTGCCACTTTATCTCCTTAAGGCATGAGAAAGCTATGGCTTTTAGGTAATTTGCCTGCACTGAAACAGATTCTGACCATGCCATCCCTCCAAAAGGCTGAGGGTTCTTTAGATGTTGATCTAAAAAAAAAAAAAAAAACTTGGAAAAAAAGTGGAAAAAAACATTGGGGCCCGTGCTTGAATGGCTGAAGTTTCGCAAGGAAAGCCTGCTGGTTTTGTGAGAAGTAATCACAGGAGCCCGCAGGTTTGAATTACGCTGGCTGAGATTGTTTTGATGTTAAGATAATAGATGGCTGTCTTTTTCCGGAGAAGGAATTTGCTAGTGACTGTCGATGTCTCTTTGTGGGTTTTTTTTGTTGGTTCCCCCCCCCGCTTTTTCACTTTTCACCCAATTTGTTGGTACGGGTTTACCATCCCTGTGGTACCTCATCGCCAGTTCTCTTATTACTGAGCAAGATAGGGGCTTTTAAGCGGGATATGGGGAGCGGAGCTCTTGCTTTGTTGAGGAGCTCTTCACTGACAGGCTTAACTCCTTCCTGTTGCGACTCTGCCACGCTCGCAGTTGTGGGATATTCTGTTCGTGAAACGATCAGATTTCACGTGATGCTCTTAGCAAGGAGAATTAAATTTGGCCAGCCTCTTTAGCGAGTGTGGCTTACGATTGCTCATGCGCTGTCTGTCATTGCATTTCAGGAGGAGAGCATCCCCATTGCTTTATCTGGTAGGGATATCTTGGCTAGAGCGAAAAATGGAACAGGCAAGAGTGGAGCCTACCTCATTCCTTTACTTGAACGGCTAGACTTAAAGAAGGACAATATACAAGGTCAGTTGAGATGGGTCTCGCTTAGCCGCGGCCAGGTAACTGCGTCGCAGTCGCTGCGTAGCAGACGTGAATCTGAAAAGCAGTCAATGAAATCGAGCTTGTCTTTTCAAAGAAAGTTAATGGGGAGCCGTGGAGGGGAGGCGGAATTTTAAAAGACCCACAGTAACTTTCAAAAGCTTGAAGTGGAAGATGTCTTCCGGGCTTTACTGTCTTGCCCCTGGGAAGTAGATTTTGAGTAACAGGCAAGTGTGCCGACTGGGGGACTCGCGCGGAGGGAGTGTCGGCAGACGGAGAACCCTTGCAGGGAATTTGCCTTGCCATAAGCAGTTTCTAGGTTTTGTTCGGGATATCTGGAGTGGAACTCCCAAGCTGTAGAAGCATAGCTTCCGTAAAGTCTCCCATCTCCTCTAAGGATTAGTATTTGAGATGCAGCGTGTTACTAGTAACTGATGCCGATGCTTTTTAACTTTCAGCAATGGTGATCGTTCCCACCCGTGAACTAGCCCTGCAGGTCAGTCAAATCTGTATCCAAGTCAGCAAACACATGGGAGGTGCCAAAGTGATGGCAACAACGGGAGGAACCAATTTGCGAGATGACATAATGAGGCTTGATGATACAGGTCGGAGCACTTTTGCTGTTTGTTCGTGGCTTTTACAGTGCGGCAGTGGAATTTCTGCTTGCTGCTGTTGTTCGCCTGTTACAGAACAGACGACAGTGTTTTGTTCGCTGTTCTTATGCTGCGATTATTCTCAGACTGTACGAAACACGGACGTGAATGCTGGAAACGTTGTTATAGTCGCCTTAACTGTTTTGGTTTTTTTTTTTCTTTTTCTTTTTTTTTTTTTTTCTCTTTTAACCTTACAGTGCATGTGGTGATAGCTACCCCTGGGAGAATTCTCGATCTCATCAAGAAAGGAGTAGCAAAAGTTGAGCATGTCCAGATGATAGTATTGGATGAGGCAAGTTGCTCGTGTTCAACGTTTTGGGATCTTAATACCAAGTTAAAGCAATGATGGGTCTCGGCGAGTCTCCTCGTTATGCACGGCAACAAATCAAACTTTGCTTAGAGACGCTATAAGTTTATAGCTCATCCATTTCTCGGTCTTTTTGAGAAGGTATTCTGGCAGAAGAATTCTTCTGCGTGTGAATCTTCTAAGAGAGCAGCCTAGGAAGATTTGCCTTCCCTGTCGTCTTTGCTATTTCTGAAGAATAGGTTAGCGATCTATTCTGAAATGAAGGAAGGCATTTCATTTGGTTTCAGTTTATAATGAGCGAGCTGTGCTTACCAAGTAATTGTGTATAATACCGATTTATGAACACCCAATAGAGTACAGGCTTCTGAGCGAGAGGTTGAGAAACTAGCTGTGTGAAAGCTCTTGGATGACTCTGCTAGGAATCCTCATAATTGTTTTTAATTTAGATTCCTTTTTGGTTTGGTTGTGTTTTTTTTTTTTTCTGAATTTGAGCCTGTTTAAATCAAAGTGCTGAAAACCAGGAGAGGGTAAACTTCTTTTTACTGACGAATCCTGTCTCCGGCGGCTAAATCGCATATCTTTTGGAGGGTGGTGTGTGCTCCAAAGGGGACGGTCCCATCATATGGGATCTCCCCAGGGAGAATGCTCCTGGTGTTTTGCGGGTTTTTTTGGTCCCGTGTCCCATCCCCACCCCAATGTGATGCTGCCACAAGGCTGAAATCTTGCCCCATTAATTTAGCTTACTCTTTATTACTTCTGTTGTTACAGGCAGATAAATTGCTGTCTCAAGATTTCGTTCAAATAATGGAAGACATTATTCTCACGCTACCTAAAAACAGACAGATTTTGCTCTACTCAGCCACTTTCCCTTTGAGTGTACAGAAGTTCATGGTGAGTGCAGACGTATTCATATACGTACGATGGTGATGACATTGCGAGTGAAGTGTGTGAATGAGTGACGCATACTGTTAGTGCCTTTTTTTTTTAATGCATCCAAATTTCACTGGTTTAATCTAAATCAGCCAAAATCTGGGGCAGAAGTTGCAAAGTCATTTTCGACTTGCAATAGCATTAATGGGAAAGTTACGCACGTGCAGTTCTTGCCTATAAGGTACTGTTTTCCACTTTGTACGTTCGTTACATGCCATCTGTGCTGATTTGCCTCCAGAGGGCGCTCTTGTTTGGCCTGCTGGGTTGTCTTGGATTTATAAGTAATCATTTGTGAAATTTACCCACCCCCTCTGTTTTGTGTATAGCACAAAGAGCCCCTCCTTGCCACGGAGGAAGTTAAATGTGCCGGAGGGCGGGAAGTACTTTGGTTGATTTGCATGTAGTTATGCCCGCTTTATCCTTATCTTTATTTTTCAGAATTCCCATTTGCAGAAACCCTATGAGATTAATCTCATGGAGGAGCTGACCTTGAAGGGAGTTACCCAGTACTACGCCTATGTAACTGAGCGTCAGAAAGTACACTGCCTCAATACGCTGTTTTCCAGGGTAAGCAGTAAGGCTGGGTTGAGAACACACAGAAACTTTTTTCCTTTCGGAACCAAGACTAAGACTGGGGGTGGCAAAGACAGCTTCTTGTCCTGCATCTTTGTGTTACAGAACTTTGTTAATTTTTCCCCCTCTTGTAGAAAAATATATACTGTGTAAATTACCAGCAGCGTACCTGCTTTGCGGCCCTTCTGGAAGGGACTTAGACTTAGGTCTTGGATCATCTCTTAGTGAAATGCTGCATTTACTGATCATGCTACTTACATGTTCAGCTCCAGATTAACCAGTCGATCATTTTCTGCAACTCCTCTCAACGGGTTGAATTGCTAGCCAAAAAGATCTCCCAGCTGGGCTATTCCTGCTTCTATATCCATGCTAAAATGAGGCAGGTGAGTATGACGTCTATGGCTGTTTATTTCTCACCACCCTGAGCTTTACCACACGGCTGAATTAAGTCTTGTGCTTGCTTTAAATCTGTGTGTTCTTTGGAATCCGGAATGTGTATTGCTTTGCTGTCCAGTTCGGTTTTTAGACACGTGCCTGACCCCACCCCTCTTTCCAGACTATGCAGTGGAGCTGGTCAGTTGGTATTTAAGGGTACTTCAGGTCAGGTTAATTAGCTTCGTGTAAGCACAGGCTGTGGCCCGAAGGCACGGTTCTTACTGCTGCTGCCGCCTTGCTCTCACCAGCAGCATGGGGAGCCACGGTGGACCACGCAGTGTAACTAGCGGGCGAAAACGAGTGCGATTTAAAACGAACGACAGAAACCCCAGTGCTTGGCCGAACGAGCGCCCTGCGTGGCTTTCCAAACAGTAAATCTTGCCCTGTGAGTGCAGGGCAGTCTGCGAAGTTGGGGAGGTGGCTTTGATCAAACCTCTTGGTGAAAGCCGCGACGGATGTGTGGCGACTGAGCGCCTGTGGCCTCGGTATAGGTGATGAAAAGGCCAGCACAGCTTGGCTGACGCAGAGATTTCTGTTCATTGTATGTTAGTGCCTGTGTCCTCAAGCTTCATGCTCATAATTTCCTTGTTTTCAGCGAGCGTACTAAAAGTTGTCAGAGGGTTGAAGTGACAGATGTAAAACAGTAGTACTTTGGTACGGTTTTTTTTTTTGTTTTATGTGTGAGCTGGAATAAATTCAAATGAAAGCTTTAGAGGAAACCTAGCTTGCTCAAGTTCATGGAACTGACAGGTGATGCCAGTGTTTGCTGGGCCGTATGCAGACCAGTAATTAAGCAAAGAGAGACAGGAGTGGTGACACTATTAAGAGAGGTATGCAGATGGGTTCCTTGAAGTCTGTTTTTTGTATGTGTTTGATCAGCTGGTAGGCGATGTTTATGGCAAGGCGCGGGTATCTTTGCGCGGAAACCTTCAGCTTGCTTGTTCCCACTGTTAACTTTGCTCCTTAACGGTGATATTGCTTAATCGTTGTGTCGCTCAAAGTGACTTGTTTGTGAGAGGCGAGTCTTCGCAGACAGCTGACTCGTCTCGCCCCTGCTACTGCATTGGTAATGAAAACCGCTCCCTCCTAGAAAGTGAAGTTAGTGCCAGCTTCAGTTTTTAAGGGAATGAACAAAACGTGCATTTGGTTTGGCAGGGGGCTGGGGGAAGGCAATAATCAAAATAAAAGTTTGACTTCCTCGATGCGGATTTCAGGTAATTGTAACTTAAGATACTCCTATTCTGAGATGGCTTTGATGCAACTGTAGGAGGCTTTGAAACACAGGCAGTTAAGTGTCTTTGTGTAAAAGCGGTACCAACTTCTTTCTGGCAAGTTCTCTAGAATATATGGGCAAGAAGAGCTAAAAAATATGTACTAGCAGCTTTGTTTGACTCAGCTGTTCCCTAACGACAAGGGGAGGTATTCGGGTGACTGAAGTTCAGTGCTTGTAACTTGAAAACACCTGAAAGTCACAGCCCTTTGGGTTTGTGGTTTTGTTTGCTTGTTTTGCTCTTGTTAACACACCTATATATGTATTTATTTCCAGGAGCACCGCAATCGTGTATTCCACGATTTCCGAAATGGCTTATGCCGCAATCTTGTTTGCACTGGTAAGAGTTCCTAAACATTTTCCTGTTTCTAAAGGTTGTGATAGAAAGGGGATTAGCCAGTAGTCCACGTATAATAGATCACCTGAGTTGTAATAAACCAATACAGTATGCTTTGGCAAGGCGTCTTCATCAAGCCCACCTGTAGCAGGTGCAGCACTCCTTTAGGCTTGTAGACTTTTGCCTTTTGTGACTAATCTACGGTTAGCAAGTTGCTAACAAATCGGTTTGTTGTGAGAGTATGTTTTGCCCTAGGGAGGTTTTCTGTATGCTTTCACTTGAGTGCTGTCTGAGTTGCCGGGCCGTAAGCTTTATGAAATATCGGTCGAACTGCGGCTAGGATCAGCTGAGTAAGTTTTGCTGATTCTTTACATGAGCGTAGTTCATCTTTTCTAAATATTTCTCTAGTTTCGATTGGCCCGTAACGATCAGAGTTCTCCGTTGTACGGCCTGTTTGGGCAGTACTGTGGCAGCGTCTGCTGATCACGTGCATCTGGGTCATCTTAACAAAAATCGCTAGAGTAAAAACCGTTGAGCTAGCAGGACGTAGTTCAGATCTCAAATCTGTTGTGATGTTGGCGATACACGGTCACGTGTGTGGAGATGCTTGTGTAAGAGGATCTGCTCAGAAAACCGTCTTAAGGTGGAAACGACTAGCTTCGTGCTAACCACTTCTTTCAGCGTAGATGTGCAGATCCAGTGTTTTGGTCATTCTTCTTGTATTACTCATATTGATAATGGATACAGAGCAAGAAGCAGCTGTAACAGAATTGTATTTAAATTGTCTTTGATACAAGGGAAGCTTCTCTCTGGAAACTAACGCAAGCCAGTGTTAATCATTCTTAATCTTGCCGCCCTAAATACCGGCGGCGTTTGATCTCATTCACATTAACTTTCTTCGTGACCTGGATTGTCTTTCAGATCTGTTTACCCGAGGTATTGATATCCAAGCTGTGAATGTGGTGATAAACTTTGATTTCCCAAAACTGGCAGAGACTTATCTCCATCGTATCGGCAGATCAGGTGAGAGGAGAAACGTATTTTATGTGCGGTTTTGCTGATGACCGTGATGTTTCTTAGGCTTGAATTGGCTTGTGTTACTTATTGCTGTATCCGGGAAGTCTTGTAGGTAGCTTCGGTTTTTCTGACAAATTTGTTTTTTGGTATCATCTCAGATGCATATCCTCACAAATGTCTGAATATGAGGGGCTGTTCTCTTGAAACTGGCTTGAACAACCTCACGAGGGGAGGGGGACCACCCCCCCCATTTTGCTTTAATGTCAGGAGACTTAGAGATGCTCCTGTTTGCAGTTTAGGGAGACTCTGTACTGAAAACTTAGCTTCCATGGCGTCTTAAGCGTAGTTTTCTTCTGCCTGTGCTCCGAGCTACATTTCTGATGTCTGGGCATCGTCAAAATCAGCCCTTAAGAAAGGCAGTAAAGCAAGGAACTCGGCGTACTTGAACTTGGTAGTTCAGGCTTGTTTACAAACTCTGTTACTGAAGAAGGGCTGGATGTGCCTAATGCTGTAATGGAAGGCTTTTCATTGGTAATTAATGAGGAGGTTTGCGCAGAGCATTTTGAACCTCGTGGGTTTTCTTACTCCTCCAGCAGTACAAAGCTTCTTGACAAAACCCGATGCAAAAGTTGTAGAGATCTGTGGCGGGGTCTGGATCCGCTTTTGTCATCGGAGCGTGATGTTAGTAACTCCAGAGTCTGCAGACTTTTCCGATCAGCCTTCAGTTACTCAGTTCAGTCTTTTTTCTTAAGGTCGCTTTGGTCATCTTGGCCTGGCCATCAACTTGATCACCTATGATGATCGATTCAACCTGAAAAGTATTGAGGAGCAGTTGGGGACTGAAATTAAACCCATACCAAGCAACATTGACAAGAGCCTGTATGTGGCAGAATACCACAGCGAACCCGTAGAAGATGAGAAACAGTAAACATGTGCGTACGTAAATGCCTTTCTGAATAGAGATGATGTGTTGGATGAAAGGAGAGCTGGTGTGTGAATCTTACTGCAGGGGAAGAGGGGAAGCCGGTGTGCTGAAGAGGCTCTGAATGTAGAAACAAGGGTTTGAAGTAGACTGTCGGTGCAAGGAATTCCGTGGATGTGCTGAACCTGGGAGGGGAGGATGAGTAATTTTTAGTTGTTTTTAATTCGAACGCTGACCATATGCTGAGGAGACTGAAAATGGAGGGAAAGGGGGAGCGAGGAACAGTGTTTGGAGAGGCCTGGATGGCTACTAGTAGCCTAAAGGGACATTCTTCCCGTATTGCTTAGCTAAAACAAACCGGTGAGGGGCAGGGAGGCAGGTGGTCCTCAAAAAGGTGAGGAGAGAAAATGCATAGCTCTGAGAACGGAGGACCATCAGGAGAGCCGAAGTACCTCACCAGTTAGAAGGAAGGAACGGTTTCGAGCTAGAGGTGCTGCATCTTTTGCAGCCTTTGGTTGATAGAACTCTTGCAAGTAAACAAAGTAGGTATCAAAGCTGTAGTTCATCTTTGCTGCCACTCGGGGTCGTCTGCGTAGCTTTGAAAGAAAATGAGGTTTCACTGTCACAGACTCCTAAGCATGCCCTTTCTGATCATTGTCTGAGGAAAAACTGCTGAGTCAAGTCCTTTTATGAGTCGAAGACTCTCCCTGCGTTGCAGTCAAGCAAAATAGCTACGGGATGAGGTTTGATCTGGTGTTAGTTAAGATGCTATATCTTGCAAGATCAGGTACCGTACAGTTAGGGTCAGAAATCATTGTTTTGCGTACTCTTCTCGGAGATTATGAATTAGAAGGAGAATCCCAGGGAGGCTGCTGAAATTCTTCCCGAGTGATGCATGGGCGTGCACACACACGCGCACACACACGCGCGCACGCACAAGAAAAGGCGGCAGAAGCAGACGGCCACATAGCATTAAAATGAGCCGATGATCCTTCTTTGAAATCATTCAAGGATAGCCCTGGCCAGTCACTCGCATGAAGCTGACTTGCAGCCTCTGCTTTGCTGGCTAAGCTTTTTATAAAT
Organism: Psophia crepitans; assembly: GCA_013399095.1. Taxonomy (NCBI): domain Eukaryota; kingdom Metazoa; phylum Chordata; class Aves; order Gruiformes; family Psophiidae; genus Psophia; species Psophia crepitans. The sequence goes on from VWZZ01005975.1 coordinate 130,021, forward strand.
AAATAAAAAAATCACACTCGATGAACTTGGAAAAGGCTCTTGGGTTGCTTCCTTAAGGGGAATGCCGTGACCTTGGCTGAGAACTGTTTGCCGCTTCCTAAAGGACAAGAAACCAGTAGATAATTGCGTTCCGTAGGTATATTAGGGTGTTGGCAGCGTCTCTTTCTGCAAAGCTGTGGTTGAGGTTGAGCTGTTCCAGAGGCCCTTTGCTTTTCTGGAGCTGCTACATAGTCAGTGTGATTCATTGCTTACGTTCTGGTTTTGCATGGAATTGATTTAACTGTGGGTGTTGTGGTTGTTTGTTTTGTTGTTTTTGGTTTTTTTAGGCTTTGATTACACATGCCAGAAGGTGATGCCCTTTGATCCAGATCTGTGACACATCGTTTCTTTGGGGATACCCTTCTCTTTGTGGGTTTTTCTTCGTCTTTTCGTTTCGGAACTATGAAGACTAAAGAGCTCGGCCTTTTTTTCTTTTTAAATTTGGCAGCAAGGAAGAAAGAAGATAAAAGGAGGAATGTCTTTTTGTTTTTCCACTTGTTTGCACTGTGTGCTGATTGAACATTAGTTGCACTAACTGCTGGTTTTAAATTTTTTTTTTTCTTTGGGTGGGAGGGACAGCAAGGGAAGAAGAGAAACCCTGAAAAGAGAAGAATCTTGATGAACACGAGCTTGTCTGCGATTTCAAATTCTTCAACCATTGACTGAGTGCATTTCAACTTCTCCCTGGTTACTCATCTGTTTTTAAGCTAAAGAGCTTGTTACTTATTCGTGCAAAGTGCCTTATGCTATGAGACCATTCAGAATATCACCTTTCCGACACAGCCCAAGGAATCGACAGCTGTTTTTGGTTTCAGGTCAAAGTTCCCCTCTCTTCCCCTTCTCCTCCTTCCCAAGTACTCAAGCCCAGGGCTGGGAGGTGAAACGTATTGGTAATACTACTTTTTTCTTCAACTTTTCATTTCTTTTTCTGGTTTGTGGTTTTTTTTTTTGTTTTTTTTTTTTTTAATTGGAGGAGTTGATATGCATCTGCAGTTCACCCACACTGTAAATACTTGTATTTAAAACGAAACCAACTTAAAATCTGGGCTGATTTAAGTGCAGCATCATAGCTCCAGAAGGAAAGAGCAGCCTGTCATCCTTTGCAGGAGCCATAAGAAAAGCCCTATGCTCTAGCAGAACACTAAAGACTGGTTTCCATAAGAGTCTCCATTAGTAGTTACAGCACTTGATATGTAGACTTGTCTCAGAGCCATGGCCCTCTTTCCTCTGGTGCAGTGTGTCCCATAGAAAATCAGATGTGTATATTGTACAAACTTTGTAAATATGATTTTTTTTTTTTCTGTTTGGGTTCATATATAACTTTTTCTTTTGTGATGAAGATTGCTGGGGTTAAAGGGATTAGACTGATTATGGGAGCAGCTAAAGATGAGAGGGGCTCAGTTTCCTGCAACACTAAACGACGAGAAGCGCTCTGACCTCCGTGAAGAGCAGGCCTCTACAAGCATCCCTTGTCGGGGTGGGTTTGCTCTGGTGCTAGCAACACTGTCCTGTACCGCTCATGTGGAAGAGATCGCTCGTGGGGCTGTGAGGCCTCAAAATCTGTAGCGCGACCTGTTGGGAGATGCTCTTCGATTTCCCCCTTAGAAACTTCAGGAACTTGACAAGCTCTGAAGAGGGCCATGACCTGTGTTCCGCCGTGGCGTGAGGGAAATCCAGCGGGTATCAGTGTTGCTGAGCGGTGTGCGCCTAAGGCGTGGATTTGGGTTTGAGAGCAACCACAGAAAACCAATTTACATGCATAAACTGACAGTTCTGGAGCTTTGTGGGATTGATGTACTTCCTGCAGCGTTGTGCGTTTTCTGCCCAGAGTGGCTTCTATACAGACTTGTGAGCAGGTAAGGGCAAACCCCTGTTAATGTCAGAAGCTGCAGAAAGCTGCTTGCCATCTCCTCTGTTTTGGCATGAATTGCTGTCTGTCATTTTGCATTGTATATTGCTGAAAAGTGCTTTCTGGTCAAGTAGTGTTGCTTTAAATTGTGCCCCTCCCAACATGCTTGATGTTTGGCCTGATCTACAGGCAAAAGGAGTGAGACAAATCAAAAACCGTACTCTTTTTAAATTCCCTTTTAGCCTGTTCACCAACACTGTCAGGAGGCACCTGGACGAACGCGGTCCCTTTTGCTCAGTCGTTTATTGCATATGCGGATGCTGCACTCACACCACGCTTGCTTACTTTTGAGGCGGGAATTAATCATCTTAATTTCTTCCCATTTTGACCTTTTTTTTAAATTCGAGTGAAATTGTTCGGAACTATGAGGCGGACTTAGCTTTCCGTTTCCTTGAGGATCCTAAGTAGAAGCCAGGTGCCTCCTGACAACAGCTTTACAAGACAGAAAGGTTTTTGCGTTTGGGATTTTTTTTTTTTTCCTTTTGTCAGCGGTGACTCCGTAATTGTAGCAAATGCTGCACTAGAGTACAAACTCAAGAGCTTGGTCACAGACACTCTGTGAGCCACACAGCTTACATCTGACTGGCAGGTACTAAATGTAAACAATTTTGGGGTGCTTTTTGGGGGTGGGGGGGGGGGAGTTTGTGGGTGGTAACTTTGACCAAAAGTAAAATCTTGCTCTTGTACTGCAGCCAGCTTATGATTTTCCAGAGACAGAAGAGGGATCATTTTAGTGCAGCGGAGACGTGAACAATGTACATAAGTTTTGTATCTTACCAGGGCATGCACACGTAACAAGAACAGGATAGCGATGTCGAGTCAGACGTGCGTGCTCTGCTTGGATTTGTGGTAGGTTAGCCTGGTGCCATGCGTTGATGGTCCCTCTCAAAGCACAGAACTCTTTGAAAGTATTACTTTAAACTCGACCTCTGATCGAGGATTGGCACTTAACCTAAACTATCCGGGGCACCGTTCTTAGGCGGCTTTTCATCAAGAGGGAAGCAGCCTATTTTTGGTGCTGGTAGGCTATCTCTAACATGCGATCTTGCAAATGGAAAGATGCTCCAAAGGACTAGGATCATCCTAGTTGTTTTGTTTTGTGGGGTGTTTTGTTTTTTGTTTTTTTTAATTTTGGTTTTGGGGTTTGTGGGTTTTTGAGGTTTTTTTTTTTGTTCATTTTTTTTTTTCCCATACCCAGGAGTAAGGAGCCTGTATAAATCTTGACTTCCTGAGATTCCTTGTGAGCTCCTGTTTTTGCTGGTCACATACCAGCCTTTACGTTTACTCGTTAGTTGGAGCCTTCGGCAATTGAGCCCTCGGTCAAATACTCCTCTTGACAAAGATGACGCAAACGAGAATCTGATGTGTGCTGCGCTTTTCCCCTCGGAAGTCTCAAAGCGTCGCTCCATGATTCTGATGAAATCACGATTCTGATGAAATCATGAAGCTGGGTGGGGTGGCTGTGAGGAGGCCGACATGGGTCTTCAGCCAGCTCACTTGAGAGAAACTAGAGGCCTGTCTCTGGGTGTGTGCCATCAGGAGCGTGCTACAGTCGCTGGAGGGCTTTTCCCAAAGGGAGGGGGGTGGGTCGGTCTCAAATATGTGTTTCAATTTCCAGAATGAGATGGGAGCATCTTTCCTTTGTCCTCTGACTTTTTTGTGGGTAAGAACAGGGAAGCTCAACATGAATTCATGTTGCGTATGTGTTGGTATCAAATCATCTCATTCTGATCTTTTGTTCGTTATTTTTACTTGGGATGGGGGAGGGTGTCTGCGCCCAGGATTTAAAAATGCTTCTACATGCTTAATTTTTTTTTTAATAATTTTGTTCCAAATGACCGGTAGGACACAAACCTGAGCAGACGGCTGTCCTGCCTCGGTTTCTGTTCTAGAGGTTGCGGAGATGCCGTGCCACGTCTCCTGAGCTGCCGTTGCAGCGGTTTTTGTCCTGGTGCTGGACTTTGTAATGCCGCTGGGGCCGAGCAGCCGTCGCTTTCTGAGAACAGACCGAATTTTGTTCCCGGGAACTGCAGTGGCATGGCTCCCATGGTAAAGATCGGGCAACGGTAGGACGTGCAGGGAGTTTTCAGATTGCTGTAAACTTCTGGTCCATCTTTTGTGCATCGCGGTGATCTCTCTTTGTGATACGCCGGGTCTCTGGACCAAAGAGCGTGTATCCGATCTTCGAAACGAGGCTTTGGCGGATTATCCCCTAGGTTTTGCTGAGTTCGCCGTTGTGTTGCTAAAATGTCCCTGCGTGGAAGCGTTGTTAAATTCTGCTGTAGACGAATGAGGGAAGGGTAAGGAGGGGCGGGGGGAGGGACAGGTTTATTAAGATACAGCCTCGCTGTATTTTAACCAATAATTACGGGGAAGGGGTGTCAGGAGAAGAAAAATAGTTGCCGTTCCCTTTATTGAAAGAAACTGGAACTTTTATTTCAAGAAAAGAAATTATTTGTAATCCAGGTGGAACATTGTAATCCACCAGTCCCTAGTCAAGAGGTTGGTATTCTTACTGTTAACCAGCAAATAACATGGACTAGTCCTTGAAAACATTCAGGGGAGGGAGGGGAAAATTGGCTTTCTGTTAAATCGGTAATTGGCAAACTCTCCAGTGGAGCTCTGATTTTGTTGAGAATGTATTTTCTCTGGCTGTATGTGCGTCACAGCACCGACTTGTGAAGAGTTTCACGAGTTCCGAGTGCAAAAAAGAAAAAAGATGAATGGTAAAATCCTGATTTTGTTGATTAAACTCAATAAACGCTCCCTGGAACTCCAGTTTGGTCCTGTTTGTTTGTTTTTTTTTTTTCTTTTAACTGAGCAAAAAGCGTGCTGATCTTTAATAGAGAACCCTCTACGTCTTCTGTCAAGAGTTGCCCCCTGAAATCTGCCTTGCTGGCTGTCGGCACTCCCGGAAACCCGTTGTGCGCGCGGTGGCTCTGGTCACGGTAGTCAATGGACAGGAGGACTGTGTGGTTCTCCACAGGTAAGCGGAGGGTGTGGGATACGACAGGCTCTTGTGACCACAGGGGCTTGCGATCTGGACTGGAATATCTGTGGAGGGTGCGCTGCTCGTTCTCGCTCACGTGTAAGGGAAATCTGCCGCAGGTGCGTATGTTACTGTATCGGGACCCTGCCTGGCGCACCTGCTGGAAGGTGAAGGGCGGTGCCTGCCTGTGGGCTGGCAGGGGGCTGATGGTTCCCCACCACTGACAAGCGGAAGGCGCGATCCTCGGTAGCGTTCGGTGGGGGGGGTGTCCCTACAACGGGCCAGCAGCACCCCTCCTCCCACCTGCCCTCCGCAGGGTGCAGAGCCACTGCTGGGCCCGGCTGCCTGCGGGGCTGGTGGGCTGTGCCAGTCTGCAGACACGTGCTGGGCGTTCCTGGCTCTCGCTGTAACAGAGTTAATCTGTGTGGCAGCCCCTGCTGCGCTTTGGATGCGTGGCTCAAACGACGGCGACGCACCAGTGCTTTGGCTGCTGATAAGGAGCGCTTGCGCAGTGCTGGGGATTTCTTTTTGTATCTTCCTTTTTTTTTTTTTCCTTCGTCCCCCACGCGCCCGCACCAGCGAGTAGACTGGGGGTGCACAAGAACTCAGGAGGGGACGCAGCTAGGACAGCTGACCTCAGCTGGTGAGGGGTATTTCACAGCGTGCGATGTCATGCTTGGCAATAAAAGCCGTGAGGAAGGAGGTGGGGAGAATGTTTGCAGTTATGGTTTGCGTGGGTCTTTCCAAAGAACGCTGACGTGGGCTGAGGCCTGGTTTCCAGGAAGGGGCCTGCCAGTGGGAAGTAGTGAATAAATGCTTTGCTTTGCTTCTGCGTGCAGCTTTGCTTGACCTGTTATCTTTATTCTGATCCACAGGTTTTTCATCTTTTGCTCTTCCAAATCTCTCCCCTCTTCTGCCATGGGATGAGGGGGCTTAGCTGCTGGCCAGAGGGACCCTACCATGCAGGAATGTGATGGAGGTGGGTGTCTTTAAAAGCAGAGCCTGCAGCCGATGCTCCTTCAGGCTCCTTGGACGCTACAGCAGGCGGTTTTGACACGTCTCCCCTCCCATTAACCCCCAACCTCTGCTGAGCTCTTTAGAGGTGACGAAAGGCAAATGAACTCGGCCAGATTACGGTCCCGGGCCACAGGACATTGGTAAAGCCAGGCAGAGCGGTGAAACCAGGCTGGTATTGATGTACTTCTGCTGCAGGCGACCTTCTGAAGTAGGGGAGAAGCGGAGCGGTAGGAAAGGCTGTGTGAAAGTGGCCCTGCCTGCATAAAGCTCTGCTGCAGCGGGGGCAAGAGCCCTTGCAAGGGCCCGACTCCAGACAGCACCGTTCCTGCCTGGAGCCCCGTTCCTGGCACAGCGTCCCATGGGTGCTAAAGAGCCGCTGGCCAAAGCCGTAGGTCAGCAATAGCCTTTGTGGTTACGGGTAGAAAGATGAGACGGGGCTGCAGCTGTGGGACTAATAACTGTAAGGTCGTGGCAGCTTGATGCCAGCTGCTCTCTTGGAGCAGCCCCCTGCCCCGGGGGCAGGGTGTGCGTCCGGAGCCGCACCTGTGGAACCGCTGCGGAACGGACGGCAGCACAGCGATG
>VWZZ01005975.1:167191-185747 GCA_013399095.1 Psophia crepitans
TCCGGGGAAGCTTTCCTCGCCGGGCGCCGTTAGGGGCTGCGAGGTCTCGGCCGGAGGAGCCGGCAGGCGCCCGGGGAGCCAGCGTCGCTCCTGGAGCGGCTCTGCACCGGCCTGGTGGGACGGCAAAGGTAGGTGCTGGGCAGCGAGCTTTCTCTGACGCGGTTTGGGGCCGGAGCCCGAGTCAGGTCTGATGAAACCGGCTGATGTTTCTGGTGTTTATTCTTCCAAATTTTCTGGTGTTTATTCTCTTCAGTCTCCCAGCATCACGATTACAGATTGCTGTGTCGTTCTGTAGCACGGAGATTCACAAGGGAGAACGCGCCTCGCTCGTTCCATGCGGAGACGATTGCGTGGTAGCTCAAGCCCTGCGAGGCAGGGGCTTTTGCCCACAAAAGCTGTAGGCCAAAGTCTGTCGTGGTCTCTTCTTTTTTTTTTTTTATTTATTTTTTAAATGTCATGTGAACAGGAAGAGGGCACCTTTCTGTTAAATTGCGTGGGAAAATCAAGAGAGAGAAAAGGTTAGCGCGCAGCTTTGCATTTGAGGAAAAGGAAATTAAAGCCTTGAAGGACATGATGCGAACTCGGGTTTGAGTTTTCCCAATGAGATGGGAAAAGCCTCTCTCCTTTTGACAAAGCGATTTGGATTCCAGATTAGAGGGGGGACAGAAAAGCGGGTCTCGCGGTGCCGTGCGACCACAAGAAAAAAACCAGGCGGTTAGCGGAGATGGGGAGGAATGAGAAGTTATTACTCCTCCTGTCCCCAGCTGTTGTTAGTCATGTCGATGCAATAGGCTTTGTAAAATCTAACCCTGTAGGTAATATTGTGACTTTGGCTCCTTTGGGAAGGTTTGCACAGCAGTTTTTCCAGCATACCTTAGGTAGCTCCTCATTTATCTCAGCTTTTATTTGCATCAGTGTAATCCCCTGATAATGATTTGTTCAAGCGAGATAAATCGGGTGGTTGAGAAAGGTGACTTAGGAAGAAATGCTTGTTTTTGCTACGCGTCACCTGCGCGGTACCCGTCCTTTCCTGGGGAAGTCCTTTGCAGTTAGGCGGCACGTCAGGCGCGCCCGTGAGATACGGCCGTTTGAATAAAGGCCACGGAACCTGAAGGAGCGTCCCCTGCCATTTGACCGAAGGCGGGTGTAACTTCGCCAGCAAGCACGAGGCAGTTCAGTTTTGGCCTTTTGGTTTCCTGCTTAAAGTAGATAGTGTTGTAGATAGAACCGGTCCTGTTCCACGCGGAGATCCTCGAATGAAGAAGAGGGATGTTTCCACAGTGGAGATTGTAGTCTAACAAGCCAAGGGAGTGCGGGCGGAAAAAAGGAACGAGTTGAGCACAGGAGCTCGCGTACTGTATGCTAAGGGTGGATTTTGTTCTTGCTGTTTGGTGGTTATTTTGTTGGCATTGGGGTGTGGTTTTTTGGTTTTGTTGTTTTATTTTTTTTTTTTCTCTTACTTGGGGCAGGATTAGCACAGAAGGGAGAGAAGGAGAGGCAAGAAACAGCAAAGCTCCTGCAGTGCAGAAGGCTTAACACAGTTAACTTATAGTTGACTACTACCCAGAACAATTTTTGATTCTGACTTGGGCTTGCCCGTCTGAAATTGAGATAGCATTGGTGAATCTAAGCCTTGACCGAAGACCTTGTGTCCTGGTTTTGGCTGGGATAGAGTTAATTTTCTTACTAGCAACCGCTATAGTGCCGCACATTGGATTTAGGACGAGAGTAATGTCGATAACGCACCGATATTTTACTTGTTGCCAAACAGTCAAGGAGTCTGCAGTTTCTCGTACCACCCTGCCGAGGAGAAGGCGGGGGGTGCCCCGGAAGCCGAGAGGGGACACAGCCAGGACGGCTGACCCCAACTGCTCCGTATAGAACTGGAGGAGTCGGCCAGGAGGCGTGCGGCTCGAGAACTAGCTGGGCATCAGCGGTCTGTGGGTGGTGACCGATTGTGCTGTGCATCGCTTGTTTGGTCTGCTCCTTTTTTTTTTTAAACATGATTATTGTTATTACCTCTATTATCATCATCATCTTCCTTTTCTGTCTTACAAAACTGTCTTTATCTCACCCCGTGAGTTTTACCTTTTTCTTTTCGATTTTCTCCCCCATTCCACTGGGGAGGGAGGAGCGAACGAACGGCTGCGCGGTTGTTTTAGCTGCCTGCCGGCTTAAATGACAACACCTTGTTTCCTTTCTCCGTATGGATGAGCCGAGGCGGGTAGAATTGCAGCGCGTTCCTGTTTGGCGGATTGATGGAAACGGACCGGAGCGTCTCTGGGGCCCCACGTTGGAATTGTTCATCCTCTTTGAAACTGTCTGGGATACCTCGACCGCTGGGAACTAACGGAGTTCTCTCTTTGTAGAGTTCAGTGCAGATCACGTTTGAAGAGGGTCCTCAGTTGCCGCCGGCTGCAAACATAAGTCACGTGACATGCAAAGCACAGTCGGACCGCAGCATGGTAAGGCTTCACCGTTTTGAACGGTACGACGTGGGGTTTCGCCGTCAACCAACGGCACGTTCTGCGGAGATTGCCGAGGTCCACGTGATGGGGAGGTGGAACTCGGGAGGTTTCGGGCGAGGCCCGTTCCTGGGTTCTGTTGACGGGCTCATGACTCTGGGGCTGCACGTCGGGGAGAGATGCGTTCGCAGAGCCGGGGCGTACGGATGCTGAGCTCCGATATCAGGGTCCTGCGGCGGCAAGGAGAAAAGAGCTTCTCTCACACGGAACTCTTCTCGTGCTCTTTGCCACCTCCCGTACGGAATCTGAAATGGCAGGTTTGCGGTGCAGAACTGGGTCTGGGGGCAGGCCTGATGCTACTCTCCTGCCAGGATGGGTCGACCTTGCCTAACGCTTTTAGAGGTTTGGCCGTCGCAGGGCTGCCTCTCCCGAGGATATAAACTCATCTTCCTTTTCTCTCTAGGTGCTGTACTGTCAGCTGTCAGCCGAGGCCGTGAAATTCCCTGTCTCGGTTACTCAGCAGTCCCCAGTTGCTGTTTCTGTGGACACCTATCACGTCACTTTGACCGTGCTGCAGGGTCAGGTAACGTTTGTAAAAAGAGCGGTTGAACTTGCTGTTTCACCCAGCCCCACGCCCATCGAGGAAGGAGGGCCCGATTTAGCGCCAATAAAGGCCTCGTCCTGCCAGAAGAAGCGGCGCGCTGTCGCTGACGTTTGGCATGGTGGTGAATATTCCCGATCCGCGTGCCGAGTCCTGTCGTCTGAGTCTCGTTAGGTGGATCTTGGCTACGTAATGTGCCCGTAACAAAATCCAGAGAGATTTGAGAGGTGGCAGGGTTCCGTACCGTGTTTTCAAGTGGGCGTTTAAGAGGCAGAAGGTGCGCGGATTTCAATTCCCCTCCTGGCGTGACGGATAGGGAAAGATGTGTCCCGTGCGTGCGTGTGATTGTGGTGCCGTTCCGGTTATCCGTGTGAAAAAGAAACACGCAGCGAGGAGGCGTCTGCTGGTCGACGCTCCCCTTACTACGTTCACAAGAGCGCGACGCAGAGTTTTTCTATGTTGAACGGTGTAGATGATTCTTCCGGAAGGGAAGCTCTGTGAAATCGCAACAGGCGCTAGCTCCGCGATTGGTTTCGGGCTGGCTTTGCTTCTCCAGAACGTGATTTCATTCCTGTTGCGAAGAAGGGCTTCGTGCTGGAGACAGTATCTTGCTTGGAGACCGTGGGCTCGTTCGCGCCGCAGGGAGACGTAGAAGTAGGTCTGCGGAAACCGGTCCCGTGCTACTGCGGCTACGGCGATCGGAAGGTTGTTCTGGAAGCCCTTCTCTTTCTGCGTTCAACCTACACTTACCGGATCATTCCAGTTTGGTTTCGCGCCTCCGTTCCACGGTCATTTAAATAGCCCTCCCCCTCTCTCCAAGGCGTTCGGCGTGCCCACGTTGCTAACTTACAAATGGCTGTGCCTTAGGTTTGGCCACGGTTAATCGACGCGGCTCTGTAAATGCCCTGTGCCAGCGCCCGACTCGCTCTTTCGGATCGTCCCGCAGGCTCTTTCCTCGGCCTGAGAAATAACCTGTCGTCATTCCTCTGACGGTACCCGGGCATCCAAAAGCGGCGAGGAAGCCGGATCTCTTGCTATGGAGCGATGCGGCTTCTGTAGCTGCTCCTTCCCGTAGGCTCGGGACCACTTGCGTTCTTACGTTCCATCTCTTATTGTCGCACCGGCGCCAGAGCCTTTCGGTCGCTCTGTTTGAAGCGGGGCAAAAAGCACCTCATGGAAATGTAAACTGTTCCTGACTGTGGGTGTTTGTTCCGGGCCAGGTGGAGATCCATTTGGAGGAGATAGAGAACAAAGGTCTCCTGGTGTCGTGGACATTCAAGGACAGACCGGACTTGAACCTTTCGGTTCTTCCGAGGCTTCAGCTTCGCGAGGTGAGCGGCGGGAGGCCGGACTCAAGTGAGGGGGAAGGGCGGGAGGGGCGGAAACAGTGCCGAGCTGGGAGGAAGGCTGCCAGGGAGGGGAGAGGTCGCCGACTCACTGTCGCAGCCCTTGGGGTGAGAGAGGGGATTCTTTCACCCCGGAATCGACTTTAGCTCAGCTCTGTCAAAACAGCGCATCGTCGAGAGGGTCGAAGCAGTACCCGTCTCTGTTTGAGTTTGGTGTGACAGCTGAACGGGAGTCCGCGTAGCAAAAAAAGGCTTTCTGTCCACATAGGTCCTCCTGCCATTGTCAGGTGTAGATAGAGCTGCGAAATGAACTGGGTTGGTTAGTGGTCTTACTTGGGGGGGTGCGGGCCTGGGAGTTTTGTCTTGGGTTTCTTTGTTTTGTTTTTTCGGGGTTTTTTTTTTTAGCGGAGGTGCGGAACCCGTGGGCGTTACGGGTCCAACAAGCTAAACTGTGGCATGCTTGTGCTTCTGTGATCCAAATAGGTTGTTCAATTTGTTTGCTTTATCAACACGCTTATTGCTTTATCCTGAGCAGATGCGGGAATTTGGCTGTTACCTCAAAAGCGCGGCAGTACTGTCTCGGGATGCGGTGAGGACGTGGCAAAGCGTGAAAGGCGTATTGCCAAAATCTGCAACGAGTAGACCGCAGACGTAGAGGCTTAGTTTGTCTCGTTTGGACAGCTTTACCTGCAGCTGTCATGCAGAAGCTTTAAGTGCCGGGGAGTGCGAGTACAGGATAGGGGAAGAGTACCTGGGAGGTTATCGCTGGAAGAAAGACTGCGTCGTGTCTTAGAGGCTCGAGAGGCAGTCGGAGCTGTAGGAGGAGAAAACGCACCTGCCTCGTTCTGACTCGCCTGCGTATCTTCTTGATTTGCTGAGAGAAGAACGAAGGGAGAGCGGATCTGTCCACGATAAGGGATCTGATCGAGGATGCCATCATCAGCACGCAGCCAGCCATGATGGTGAATCTGAAGGCCTGCACCGCTGGAGCTGCTGCGGTAAGGAGCTCTCCTGCTGTCATTCTCGTGCCTCGAACCCGGTGCCCTGGGGCGCTTCTGAAGGCCGAGGCTTAGGCAGGAATCTGAGGGTGGAGATTAGCTTCTGGGCGATGGCCCTGTCCCAGCCTGCACTGTTGCGGCAGTCGGGCTGCCGTGGCATGGGGAGTAGGGATAATTAGCAACCTGAAGGGCGGCTCTATTTGTACCTCACTTCCTTAATGCCAAGCGCCGGTTGTGCCGAAGCAGAGCTGGACCGCCTGAGACACGTTTCTGTTTCGGCAGTCTCTCTGTCACTCTGAACGCGGAGGCTCCGTCCAGGGTGGTCTTTACAGGCACGGAATGGTCCGTGGTTCCTTGTCTTCAGTTGTCCATCCGGCAGCCAGCAAGCTTGCTCTTGTCTGTGTCTCTTCCTGTCTGCCTTTGCTGTCCTCTCTGAAGTAACACGGAGGTCAATAGCTTGGGGAAACCTCATGGCGTCTCTTGTCGGCTCTGTGGGTATTCCCCTACGTCGGCGTGAGGTGTTGCTTTAACAGATGCTCGGACGAACGTCGTGTGTCTTGCCACCGTCTGCTGGTGAGTAAATGACAAAGGTGTCGGTCTCATTCTTGTCATTCCTCAGGTACCCAGTGATAGGTCGGCTCGAGAGTCCCCATCCAGAGCGGTGGCGGCCCCTCCGGGTCCTAAGCTGTTGCTTCGGAACCTTCGAGTGCTTAATTTGGGCCGCCAGGAGAAGGGAGGTAAGCACAAAAATGGCGCTGATTGGCAGGGGTGACCGTGCGGGCAGCGTGATCGGTGCAAAGCGGATGTTTCGGGTGGGTTTGAACAGAACGCATGTGCTCCATTCCTCCGTTGCAGGAGTCGGGGACATATGCTGCGTGGCGGAGCTAGACAGCCCCCCGCAGCAGAAGCGGACGAGGCCGGCAATGGCTGGCGGTGCCAGTGCTGCAGCAGAGATGGAGTGGAATGAGGAGCTCTTTCTGTAAGTGTCTACCCTCCTTCCGACTGCCGTGGCAGGGGCGGACCGACATGGTCTCCGAGTGTCGTTACTGCACCGTGGTAACTGACAGGGACGGCGCAGAAGTTGAAACCCACACCGCCCGCCTATTGGGCTGACGATCGGCCCCGGCTCACTCACATATTTTCTGCTCCCCTTGACGCTCCATGTTTTAACTGGACGATGGGCGGAAGCACGGGCGGCGTATGGGAGCGACGGGCGTGGGAGGCCTGGAGCGTAAATCTCGGCCTTCCGGATGGATCCCCCTTGTGACTTCCCCCTTCAGCCTGTGTGGCCCTACGGGGGATGCGAACCACAGGTCTCTTCTTCGGCATAGCTTGCTCGCCCCTTGTCGCGTCCTCCAAACTAGCGCGCGTCGCTGGCACTTTGGAAAAGGTGACGAGGCGGGCGAGATTTGAGGGAGGGAAGGCAGGGAACGGGGTTGCCTGCTCTGTGGACGTTTTGCGAAGGCTGCCTAATATCAGCCAGTCTTTTTCTGTTTCAACAGGGACTTGGGACCTAGAAGTAAAGAGCTGAAGCTGCAGGTGCTGGGGAACAGTGATGGAGGGGGAAGTGAGTATGGGCAGCCACGAGATGGATTGTAAGATGAGGAGACAAAAATGCCTAAGAGACCTCCGGTGCTTTGAGCCCGTGGTAGCTTTCCGGTGGTATGACGTGTGATGAACTCTGCAAAACGTTTCTCTTTTCTGACTTTGTGAGCTGCCGACCGTGTGGAGTGACTCTGGAGTTTGCCGTTCTTAGCGAAGTGCTCTTACTCTGACTGTTTCGGTACCCGGGAGGTTCCCATGGGCTGCCTGTCCCTGCTCTGAAGCAGAGAGAGCGACGTGGGGGTTTGCCTCCCGTGTCCTGGAAGAATGTTACGGAGGGCCCTTAACTCTGTTTTTTGTACTCGGTTGAGGACTTGCTGCGGCACCTATTTTTGATGGAGGCTGTGTGACAGCCGCCCCTGTTAGGGAGCCGATGTCCGGATTGGCAGAGAGGAGCAGAGGAGCGCCGCCGGGCGCCCTCGCCACCCAAGTCATAGGGATCCGCTTCACTGGCCTGCGGGACCGCTTCCCAAAAGCAGGGCATGTTTTGAACATGCGCGAGGCGCTGAGGTCACACGGCGTGTTTTGTTTTCCCCTTCCTTCTCGCAGATGTGCTGCTGGCGCACGCCACGCTTCTGCTCGATTCTTCGGGCAAGCGGCCGTCGGGGAGACAGGTCTGCTCGCTGGCCCCAGGAGTCGGGCGGTCGCTGGCGGCTGAAGCTACCATTATCTTGGAGGTGAGCTCATGGCTCCGTAAGCCTGGCACAGACGCGTGTTCCGGAAGCATTCGCGGAGCCGGAGCCTCTAGCTGGAGATGGGTGCCAGTCGCAGGGGACTGGCAGGCCCTTAGGCCGACGACGGGCATTGCCCGGCTCTCCGTCCCCGAGCCTCCCTCCGTTCCTCTGACACGGTAGCGAGGATGGCTCCTGGGTCACTGGAGCGGTAGTAGCTTTTGTCACCCGTATGCCGCCTTTCTGTCTGGGAGGAGGAGGAGAGCCTCTCTGAGCTACGCTTTACTCTTTATAGCTGCTATTCCAGGAGTCTCCTGCATCTCTGAACGCTCAGCACGCCGTGTCTCTGCGAACCAGCATCACCCCCACTAAGAAGGTGGAAATGGACCGGACCATCATGCCAGACGGCACGATTGTGACTACCGTCACCACGATTCAGTCCCGGCCCAAGGCAGACTGCAAACTGGGTGAGCCTGCCCCGCGACAGGCATCTCGTAGGGGTGGGCGCTACGGGGGCACAGACTTGGCCGCGACGGGCTTTTTGATGCTTTGTCACCGCAGGGCCGGCCTCTGCGGGCTCTCTGTGCCCGCTTGAGGCTTTTCGGGTGCACGCGCAGGGGGCCGCGGTATGGCAGTGCGGTCGCCTGAGCTTCGTCTCCGCTCACTGGTGCCTCTGTGTCTCTGCCGCTCTTTCCCCATGGAGATTCGCCATCGAGGTCGCCTTCCAAGGTTGAAGTGACTGAAAAGAAGACAACGGTGCTTTTGGAGAGCGGCTGCTCTCGTGGTCCCTTGCCCAGCGGCAGCCGTAAGTGCTTGGAAGTCCAAGGCTCTTACCGGGGTGACCGTGTTCCTTAGCCTTTTTTGGCGAGCGGCAGTCTGGACGCGGCTCCCCGAACTCATCCGTGCTTGCTGTGGAAGAGAATGTTGGCGGACCTGAGGGAAGGCAGGGGCGGAGGGGTGGTGGTGGGCGGGGGGCAGGTGAAATAAATGCCACTTTGGCTGTCAAGTCAGCGGCTCTAGGGCTGCCTATCGTGAGCGCTGTGGTCAGCGGGTGACCTCTTGCCCATGCCGAAGGTTGCTACCTCAAGCGTTGGTATCATTCTTGTGCTCAGGGGATAGCCATGTGCCCAACGGCTTGGATCCGGTGGCTGAGACGGCAATCAGGCAGCTGACCGAGACGAATAACAAGCCTGCCAAGAAGACCCCGACAAAACGTAGCACGCTGATCATCTCGGGAGTTTCCAAGGTCTCTGGTGGTTGGGGAGCTCCATTTCCAATCAGGGAGCTTGTTTCTAGGGCCGCGTGCGTGAAGCCACCCTGTCCCGCGGGAAGGTTCCGGCACAGGTGACTTGCTCGACGGAACCCTTTTGCCGCTTCCTCGTGGCTTGTCACCGCTTACTGGTGAGCGTCAAAGGGACCTTGCCAGTCTGCAGGGCAGCTGCTGACAGGAGCTTGCGAAGGGCGAACTGGTTGGGAACCTCATGCAGAATCTAAGGAGTTCTCGGGCTCCCTTACGGGAGCGAGGGAGGTGCTGCGGAATCAGCTAGATTCCAGTATGTTTTTTACGAAGATGATCAGAGGGCTGGAGCGCCTCTCCGGTGTAGATGGGCTGAGAGAGTTGGGCTTAGTCAGCCTGTAGAAGAGATGGCTCTCAGGAGCCCTAATTGCGGCCTTCTGGTACCTAAAGGGGCCTACGGGAAAGCGGGAAAACTGTTTACAAGGGTGGGGAGTAACAGGATGAGGGGTAACAGCCTGTAACTTAAAGAAGGTAGGTTTCAATTAGATAGAATGAAAAATTCTTTACCACGAGGGTAGCGAGGCACTGGCGCAGATTGCCCAGCCAAGCTGTGGCCACGCCCTTCCCGGAAGCGTTCGTGGCCGGGTTGGATGAGCCTTTGGGCAACCCGGTCTAGCGGAAGACGTCCTGCCTACGGCATGAGGGGGCTGGAACTAGGTGATCTNGGGAAAACTGTTTACAAGGGTGGGGAGTAACAGGATGAGGGGTAACAGCCTGTAACTTAAAGAAGGTAGGTTTCAATTAGATAGAATGAAAAATTCTTTACCACGAGGGTAGCGAGGCACTGGCGCAGATTGCCCAGCCAAGCTGTGGCCACGCCCTTCCCGGAAGCGTTCGTGGCCGGGTTGGATGAGCCTTTGGGCAACCCGGTCTAGCGGAAGACGTCCTGCCTACGGCATGAGGGGGCTGGAACTAGGTGATCTTTGAGGTGCCTTCCAACACAAACCGTTCTATGATTCTGTGTTTTGGGAGAAGAGCGACGATTACGCATCGGTGCTGTCTAGCACCAGTGACGGGAGCTGGAGCACGTGTACGTAGGTGCGGGTAGAAGAAGGGAGACGAACGCGATCTGTTAGACCCCGTCTTCCTGTCTGTCTCACTGCCTAACCCCCCCTCCAGGTACCTATCACTCAAGATGAAATGGCACTTTCTCTGGGTTATGCTGCATCCTTGGAGGCCACGACGTGCGGGGATTCTGTGGCCGAGGGCACGGTCGACCAGACAGGTGGTTCTCCTGAATCGTCATGGCTGCCGGAAATGTCGCCGTTGGGACAAAGGGCCAGTCAGGAGCCGGACGAGACTACGCGATCGGACATCTCTGAGAGACCGTCAGTGGAAGATGTCGAGTCTGAAACCGGCTCCACGGGAGCCCTCGAGACCAGGAGCTTGAAAGATCACAAAGGTAAGGACAAACCCTTAGATGGTAGCTAATGTTAGCCTGTTGTACTTGAGGACAAACCGATGTCCCAAGTCCCCTGCCCCAGCCTGGGTGCTGCGGTCGGCTTTCGGCATGGCAAAGAGCGGCTCCTGCTGGAGCCTGGAAGAGCCCGCCTCTCTCCCGCGCTTGCCGTTGGGGAGGTGGTTCCAAACTCCTCTCTTCGCAGGCGTCTGACTCCTGTGGCCTTTTCGGTTTCTTTGCTTAGACGGGAACCCACTGCTACTTGCGCATTGCTGAGAACCCATTTTTTGCTCCCTGGCCTGTGGGTCTGCAGACCAGGCGCCCGTCTATAAACAACCGTTTCTCCTCTGAATTTGGCCGCCCTGGGCACAGGGAACGGAGGCTGCCTGTTGACCCGAATTGTAGGAGTCTTGCCTTGATGCCCTCTCTCTTTCCCCATTACCATCAAAGTATCTAGCGCCTGTGACCTGTAGTAGCGTAGGACATCCACGGGAACCGCTTTTAAATGACGGAGCGAGCGTGTCCTGACCGAGCCGCTTGTGTCAATTGGACGGATGACACGCCTTGGATTCGTCCGCTCGTAGCTGTGATGGTTTCGGTTAGCCACAAACGTAGATAAACACTCGCGAGCCGAGATCTCAATTGCTCGGAATGAGAGAGCGGGATGAGTTTCGGGGGCGGGGTCGTACCTCGCTACGGCCAAGTACAGTTTCAGCTGCGGTGGCCCGTTGTTCGCACATAGGCGGGTAGAAAGATGCATGGCCCCGAATGCTGTGAGACGCGGCGGGTGGGGAAGAGAAGGAAGAAAATGAAAAGTGAGCACCCTCCGTCGGAAACGCTGTTGCGGCTTCGTAGGCCACGCAGGTGTTGGATCTGCCTTTCTGCACCCATGTAGTGCTGACGGCGATGGGCATCTCTGTCCCGTCCGTGTGAGTTGTCTGGAGCCATTGCCATTATTTGTCTCTAGATTTGGGCCACTGGTGAAACTGTGGGTGGTTGCTCCAGGGGCTCAACAACTGGCTGATCTGGGCGCCCTCGAGATGGGTGAGTCCAGTCCGAGAGGCCTCCTCCCGGTGTCTCTGTGTGCAGACGTTCTCGCTCGTTTTCCATTCGCGCGAGTCTTAGCTTTTTATTACGATTCTGTGTGCTCCCACCGAAGGGAGAATCTTGTTGTGTAAAAGGAATTTTAACGTAGAGGGGACGTGAGGCGGCCCGCTTAGTGAAGCGGCTCGTCGGTGCCGTGGTCTGTCCTGAACGTAGACTTTGCCTTGCAGTCGGGAGCCGGGATTCGCCACCCTGCCGCGCACTTCCTTCAAAGAGGTCTTTGCTGCTCGTCTGAGAGCGGTTGGGTGCGTCGTTGCGCCTCCCGAGGCTTGTCGGGGCAGGATGCTATCGTGGTTTCTGTCTCCTTCCTTTCTGTCTCTGCAGTTAGCTTTCTTCGAAGCGGTACCAAGCTCATCTTCCGGAGAAGGAGTAAGCAGAAGGAAGTGGGCCTGAGCCAGTCGCACGATGACTTGTCCAACGTCGCCACCGACTCTGCCACCAGGAAGAAGGCCGGCAGCTTTTCCCGCCGCCTCATCAAGCGCTTCTCCTTCAAGTCTAAATCCAAACCCAAAGCTACCGACAGCGTGACCGCAGGTGAGAACTGAAGGAGGGAGAAGCCCCTTGGAAAGATCATGCAGAGATCCTTTTCTAGTCTCCTGTCTTCCCGCTCCGTGGTATCTGTGACCTGCGGTCCAGTTCGTTCCGACCTCGGCTGAGGGAAGACGCCCCGGCGCTTTACGCCATTTGGGGAGCGAAGGCGGCGAACCCGGGGCTTAGGCTGCTCGTGTGCCTCGGCTTAGCCTTTTCTGACTGTCATCCTCAGTCACGCTCTCTCAGAAAAATCCGTGTGGCACGCTAGTCCTCACAGGGGTTCCAGGAGCTGCGGAAGCGACTCTGCCTGTGTAGCTGTCTGGCATTGCCGGGTGCGTCCTGGAAAGGGAGGGGAGAGGGTGGGTCCTCTGAAGTGGGGACCCTCAGTGTTAAAGGTCGAGAAAAATACTGGGTTTGCCGCGTTGCCAAGAAACCCGGGACGTAGACCCGCTCAGCTCTTCTGGCGAGAGAAAACGACGTGGTTGCTGGCCGTCTAAACGTTCTTGTTGCTTCTCCTCGGTACAGGGGCTGTAAGCTGACCGAGGGGCGGGGCGATGCGTTCCTAGGCCGCGGGCTGTTGGGAGAACAAGCTGCGGTTCTCCACCCGGCTCTGCCCTTGGAACGGTCTCCGGCTCGGACAGGGTGAGGGATGCCCCCTTTCTGCCCTGTGCTGATGAAGGACGGAGTCTCTAAGAAGAAAGAAATTAAAGCCACCAGGCAAGTTTTTGTAGAAGCCTGGGCCCTTAGAAGAACGTCCAGTCGGTGCTGTCGGTGCCGCTGCCTCTTTTCGCATCTGTGTTCGTGAACGGGGAAGGGGCTGCACCCCACGCTGGCTGTCGTACGCGCGGAACCGTTTCCTCTGGGGGACGGTTAGGGACGTTGCTGGCAGGGCATCGGGCTGTCTTCTGGGCCGGTGGAGCGCCTGCGCTCCAGCGATCATCGTGGGTGATGAGGATGGACCACAAGGAGTGTGGCAACGCTAGTGAAAGGGCGGTCCGACGCAGAGCCTGGAGCCACGTGGTGGACAGAGGCAAGAGTTTACCTTTTTTGACTGATGAAAGCGTTTCCTGTCATAGAAAGAGCCTTTCTAGAGTGTATCTGCTATTTCCTTTCTTCCAGCAAACCTCATCTGCCACATTCAAGGGGCAGGCGTTTCCGCGGCAGCTGTTTGTGGAGGGAGAGACGTGCGGCAGGACGCGGACGCCTTGTCTGGGAGGAGACAGGCCTTCCAGACAGACGGTTTTCCCATCTTCTGACGTGTGCACTTTGCGAATGTTCCCGGAGGCCGTGCTGGGATGGCGAAATGGCGCTCTTTGAAGTGACACTCGTGCCCTGTTGGCATGCCTAGTCGAATGGCGGTTGCTGCCCTCCTGTGGGTCGTGGAGTTTGGGAAACGAGGCAAAGGGGAGGAGATGCCTCGCTGAAGAGCGATCGCCTGGGCCCGGCTGGGTTCCTTAGCTCTGCTTGCCTGCTATTGTACCTCCCGAGGCAGGGTCCATTGCCCCGCATTACTCAGGATGCGACCAACTGAAAAACCAGTCGTTCTCCTGGAGGCATGCGTGAAACAACGCGTCGTGTTCTTTGGGATAAATCTTAGCTTACAAGTATGGCTGTCGTGTGCCATTTCCTGAGCCCAGAAAGTGTTTAGGGTGTCGCTGCAAAAAGATTTATGGGCGGGAGTCTCGGGGTGTCTCTCGAAAGGGTCCGGAAGTAGGCAAGGTCGGAGTCTCCCGAGGCTCTGATCAAAAGTACCGGCGCGTGCCAGTGGGAGGGATTCACTTTGCCATTTTTCCTGCTAGTTCCCCCCGAGGTTGGGCACGTGCGAGAAGTCGGACCGGGTGGGCTGGCTGGCTGTCAGACCGACCGACCGACAACGTCTTTTCCATCTGCTTGTCCGGGGATCTATTTTTGTCCTCCTCAAGCTCTTTCGTGTTTCTCAGCCTTTGTTTCTTCCCTTGTCCGTATGGCACCGTGGCTTTGTTCGCAGCTCCGTGTGCTGCGGATGTCGGAGTGCTCGCTGTTTCTTGCCAAAAATTGTTTTCCTTCGTGCGAGCTGTTCCTGCTGCAGTGCTGGCGGAAGCCGGCGATCCACATTTGCCTCTAGTGATGCGGCTGCCACTTGGACGTAGCCTCCTTTGCTGGGTTGCATGCTGCGGCATCTTTCACAGGCACCCCCTCGTTCCCGGGCACCCCCTCGTTCCCAGAGCTTTGGGGTTTGGTTCCAGTTTGGTGTCCTCTCTCGCGTTGTCCCCACTACACCTTCGTCTCTGTTGCTAACGGTGCTTCGTGCTCCATTGTTGGGTTTTGCTTTTTTTTTTTTCCATACCATGTCAAGGTTGCTTTGACTAAAAAGCACTGCCTGAGCCCAGACGGCACTGCTTCTCCAGCGGGACATCTGTAAAACCTTGCGTTGGAAATTCCAGTTCGAACCCGAGGGTGCTTTTGGAAGTGCTGGCGGCTGTTCGGTTGCAGGTTTATCGCAGGACCTTCTGCCGGTCTCATTTAACAGCCCCACGTTCTTTTCTTTAAACTGCAAGAGCAGCTTGAGCTGTCTCGGTGCAGAGCAGCCGAAGGTGAATGCCCGAGGCTCCCAACCACGCTTCTGAAGCGTGAATCTGGGCTAGCGCGCGCAAAGAGGGCCGCGACAGCTAGTGAACACTGTCTTGGTCACCGTAGACCAGAGACGGAAAAGGTGAGCAAGATTTGCGTCCGACAAACGCATGCCTACATTTCAACTGGAACGTTTTGGTCTGGCTGGGAAGAACGAGGCGATAGGAAAGCTAGGAGTAAAACCAAAACCCGAATCCCTAGTTGGCCTTGGGGACTGAGGATCCCTTTCTAGCTGTGCTAAATGGGTGTTTCCCGCCCTACGTCTGTGGACTTTCCCTATCTTGATGGTCGGTGCGTGTCTTCCCTTGAATTTTTGGCAGAGCTGTTTACTGTGGGTGGAAAATTGCTTCGGAAGTTTGTATCTGGTTCGATAGCTTGCGGAGAAAAGGGATGTTGTCAAGCGCTGACGCAGAGCACGTCCCCGAACGTTAATTCCCGCACCCGCTTGTCTTTCCTACAGGAGATGTTTTTTCTGCCATTCTGTCGCTTCTCAAAGTCACACGGCGTAGGACCCATGTCGTAACCTTTTATGTCCTTCTAATTGTTCTCCGTAAGTGCAGAATCTGTTTCGGGATCTTCGGGTAAACCGCCGTTTGAGGGACGGAGAGCCAAGGGGAAACGGTCAGCTGCATGCAGTGGGATTTGGGGTGGTTTTTTTGTTCTGATAGGCTCCTGATTAAGGCGTTGGTCCTTCATCTTTGTACCTGTGCGTGGCTTCCTGTCTCACGTGCGGTTGTTTTCATCCCCCGAGCAGTAGACGGCCGGTTCCATCTGTGGATGTGCTAGCTGTGCTAGCGACTCTCTGACTTGCTGAAGCCGAGAGCGGTACTGCATCTTCCGCGCGAGGGAGGTGCGACTGTTGACGTGAGAAACGAGTCTTCTGTTCTACCCTCCTTGGAAGGAAAAGGAAGGTAACGTAGTTCTTTGGTCTCCAGGAACTGTAAAGACAGCCTCCCAGAGAGTTTTCCCCCATAGAACTGCTGCCTAAAGAAATCTCTTTTATATTTAATCCCCGCTTGCACTTCTGGCTTGAGGACAGAAGAAACGCTCTTTTGAACCTGGCCCTCAACTTGGTGCCGTTGCTGGGTCTGCGGCGTTTCGTTGCGCCCGGAAGCGCAGAGCGACCCCTGCGCACGGTGTGGGCCGCCATCTGACTTTCTAGACTCGAGCGATCTGTAGTTGCTGGATTGCTGTCTCGGGGTAGGCTCGATACTCGCACCTCGTGAAATCTGTCCTAGACCGAATACACGAGGGGGAAGAGGAACGGCACAGCGGTGGGCTTGAATGCGTGGAGGCTTCCGAAGGAGTTCGAGCCGCTTGCAAGGGCCCGCGTTCCAAACGCCATGTTTTGCCACTGGCTACGCAAGCAGAAACGGTGACTGGCAAGTGAAGCCAAAGTATGCATTTTGCATTTGTCTGGTCTTGGTCTTTCATTGGTTGGGTTGGTTTTTTTTTTTTTTTTTTTTTCTGTTTTGGCTGAACAGAGTAACTAGTAACTTACCTATGCTGTGCATTTTTACTTGTCTGAAGAAGCGAAGCCAGTCCCTTTAGACCCAAAACATTCTACGATTTGACGAAAACAGATTTCTTTAGCTGTAAGCACACTCGCAAGTACATTCCTGTCTGGATACGTTCTCTCCCTACATTTCGGTAAGGCTTTTGAAGAGCCTCCCAGTGAAAAAAGCTCTTGGCGTCCACCCGCGAGGGATATCGTCCTGAGGCGAGAGAAAAACAGGCGCAGGAAGAAAGGGAGAGAACTGCACAACCTCGGTGCCGTAGGCTTTAGCGAGGTGGAGGTCTGACCGAGGCCTGATGCTCGGAGAGGGCGCTCGAAGGCCGTGTATCTGACGGCAGAGGAATCGTGCGCTTGCTTGTAATTGGAGCGCCCTCCGCGAACGCCCGTACCGGTCACGCTGCCGAGTGCCTGAGGGCAACGGGGGCCGATCGGCGGGTCAGCGGAGCGGCCTCGATGGCTTCTGTGGTGTCCGCAACATATTTCTTACATTGACCTCTGTGGGGGCAGACTCGAGCTGGCGAGTCCGACTCCTGCCCCGGCGAACGGCCTCGTGCTGCTTACGTAATTGAGTATGGGTTTTTAGGCAGATGGGGTGAAGTGCGGCAGCGCGAGGGGGAGGCTGCTCGGGTAGAGAGCGAGTCGCAAAACGGTGCATCGGAGTGGAGCGTAATGAAAAGTTCTTTGAACCGATAGAAGAAGGCCATGGGCACGCACCATTTCCAGACCGGAACTGGGCACACGGGCAAGCGTACGCTTACGAATGTTTTTGTTTGCTTTTTTGTCTTCAGCGACGCCGCTTCCTTCCCGTGACACCTTCTCTCATTTCGTTGTTTGCTAAACCAACGGAGAAGTTGTTTCTGGGTAGCTAGCGACTCTTGAATGTCAGGTGGCTAGCGTTTGCGTCTTCTGGGGTCTTTTGCATTGTTCCCCCCTCCCTCCCCCTAGGTCGTGGTGAGCGTCACGGTAGAGTAACGGTCCCGGTAGCGGTCGAACTTCTGGAAAAGGTCTTAGTGTACTTGTGATATTGCAGCTCCTTCTACGGGCGGGACTGTGCCACACCACCTGTCCTTGCTCGTACCGGTACTGGACCGCATGCCCCCATTGAATCTGAATTAGTGCCCGTCCTTGCGTGTGCTCTCTTTGTCCTTTGACGCCTTCTCTCTGGGTGGATTATTTTAACTCCAGATTGTTCAGAGGAAAGACAAAAAAGGAACCGCGCAGCTATTTGACAGATGAGAATGAAATGACTTAATTAGGACTAAATGAATGAAGTTCTCACACCTTTGTAAATATTGAAGGAGAAGAATTCCGTTGCTGTGTAATGGCTGCACCCGTTAACTTATTAAACCACCTGGAAATCCAAACCTGACCCCGAGTCTGACTTCGTATCTGCTGCTGGAGCGTGGTGAGTTGGGCTCAGACGTTCTAGAGGTTGAAGGAGGTAGCTGTTTTGCAGACCTCTTTTGTAAGACCGTCGTCTCTGAACAGCCTTTTTCTAGCCAAATGCAGATATGTACAAGTTTATGGTCCGTGAGACCGCATCGAGGGCTGCAGCCTTCACGGCGCTTCCAGGAGGCGAGGGATTCCCGAGACGGCAACGTTGGCCCCAGAAGGCGAGTGGCGTCGAAACCTTCGGCTGAGCCCGGAGGTACCCTGGCGTGTTCGGTCGTGACTTCTCGGGGAGCCCCGGCAGAGCGGGGCGAGCACTTCCCTCTCTCTTGTCGGCGCCCGCTTTGGCGTTTTCTTCTCCCTTAGCCTCGCCGTGCTTTCCCTTGTTTCTCGTCCTCGCTTTGTCGTAGGGTCTACGGTTCCAGCTGCAAACTCAAGGTAGGACGGAGAGGTGGGCGGTTCTGTGTTTCTGCTCCGGGAAGGGCACGTCCCGTGGGGAAGGGAGGAGGTGGCGGCGGTTCCCGCAGTGTGGGACGCCGTTCAACCACCGCCGTGGTCCGAGCGGCGGAAGGGCTGCAGGGGGCTGGGAGTTGGGCACGGGGCTTTGTGTAAGAGGGAGAACTGGGTAACGGGAGAACCCTGGCCCGCCAGTGGCACGGGAAAGGGGGAGCTGAGCTGGAGGACGTGGGCATCACCATGGAGTCGGACTCGGAACGCTGCCTCGGCCGGCGAAGCGAGCTGGGAGCGGCAGCCTTCCGGCACTGGGCTTCCGGGCTGCAGCGTTCATTTTCGGGGCTCGCATCAAGGAGCGCACCTTCCTGCGGGAGCTGCGGTTGCCTGCCCCCGCTCTGCGGTTTCTCGCGGTGCCGGTGCGCTCCCCCAAGCGAAGCGCGGCACCGCGTGACGCCTCCCGCGCACGGTCGCTCGATCCGACGCGCTCGCCGCTGCTGCCGCCCGGTGTCCGATGGTCGGTGGCGCGCATCCGGCGCGCGCCGACCGGGCGGCTGCCGCCTCGTGACGGAACGCG
>VWZZ01005976.1:25651-42466 GCA_013399095.1 Psophia crepitans
ATATATATAATTTCCCTGTTTGGAGGTTTAAATATTGCATTTTAAACCACTCTAGCCTCTGCCAGGCTGTAGGAAGGCGAACTCTAGCGCTGCGTTACACGCTGGTACAGGACTTTACATGCCCGTGAAATGGGTAGATAAATGGCTGGCGGGCTGTTTTAGTGAAACATCTTTTCTTTTTGATTTTCCCATCCCCCTGTGTACCTCTGCTGACTGTCACTAGCTCCCCAGGCAGAAAACAGCGCGATGACAAAAAGAGTGGAAAAAAAGCCACAATTTGCGTAGCGGACGCTGCTCAGCGTTCCTGGCTCTCGGCACAAAGATTCATCGGGGTGTTGCTGATCTCCCCAGCGCCCACCGCCCTCACCCAGAGCCCACCAGCTGTATTTTCCCGGCCGTGCTTCACTCACCTTATTTCTCCAAACACAGACCCGGGTTTCAGGGTCACCAGCACGGTTTTGCCGTCGGGTCCCCCCAGCACCTGCACTTGTCCCGCCTGGATAATGTACATCTCGCGGCCGATTTCCCCCTGCAATGAAGGTGGGTGCTGTGTGGGGTGACCGAAACAGGCAGACCTTATGGAGTCACAGATTCAGAGAGTGGTGGGGATTGGAAGGGAACCTCTAGAGATCATCTAGTCCAGCCTCCTGCCAGAGCAGGATCACCCAGAGTAGATCACACAGGAACAAGTCCAGGCGGCTTTTGAACGTCTCCAGAGAAGGAGACTCCCCCACCTCTCTGGGCAGCCTGGCCCAGGGCTCTGTCACCCTCACAGTGAACAAGTATTTCCTCACCTTCAGGCTGAACCTTCTGTTTTCCAGTTTATGGCCACTGCCCCTCGTCCTGTCCCTTGGGCACCACTGAGAAGGGCCTGGCCCCATCTTCCTGACACCCCCCCTTTAGATACTGATCGGCATTGATCAGATCCCCCCTCAGCCTCCTCTTCTCCAAGCCCCAGCTCTCTCAGCCTTTCCTCATATGGGAGGTGCTCCAGGCCCCTCATCATCCTCACAGCCCTCTGCTGGGATCTCCCCAGTCTCTCCTTGTCCTTCTTGAACTGGGCAGCCCAGCACTGGGCACAGTACTCCAGGTGAGGCCCCACCAGCGCAGAGTACAGGGGGAGGAGAACCTCCCTCGACCTGCTGACCACGCTCTTCCTGATGCACCCCAGGATGCCTTAACATGTGCCTTGCTGGAACCCCCCCAACCATACTGCCCTCTCCGAGCTCTCAAACGTTTCGTCCTGATGGTGCTCACTCCCAAGCATCCCCATCTGAGCACCCCAATGCCTCCCCCAGCTCGGCAGGCTCTTCCCGTCTCTCCTGCTGTTCATGGCTGCAGCAGAAGAGGTCAGTCTTTGCACAAGACCAACTGCAACCGAGGATGCTTTGCTCTGAACTCCCTGCCTGTGCAGCGGCTTGACGCCGTGGTGATGGGCCAGGCCTGGCTTTCCCTGCTCTGTGTTGCTCCTGCTGCCCTGCACAGCCCAGCCACCAGGGAGGGGAGGACTCCTGAGCACCTCATTACCTTCTTACACACATAGTCATTAGGGAGGTAGACCACGGATCTGAGCCTCTTCAGCATGTCGAAGATCATCTGCCGGTCGCAGCCCTGAGCCGGAACAGAGCCAACAACAGCGCTGTTAGTCTGCGCCAGCTTGCCAGGCTCCACCGGCCAGCGCCCGCGCTGCAGAGGGTACCTGGAAGAGGGCCACTTTGCTCACGATGTTGTAGTTCACATCGATGGCGATGTCCAGCCTCATCTTGTCCGGCAGCTGCACCAGCAGCTCGGACTCATCTGCGAGACAAAGCAGAGAACTGGCTGTTTCCAGCTCTCGATCTGAGTGTGTCTCCTCGGGGTGGCAGTGGGCAAGCAGCCTGCCTTTTGGTGGCAGAGGGCAGGAGCCAGCTTGCCCAGAAGGGTCTCCTCCAGCCTCCACCTGCCCAGCAACCTGCAGGTCTAAAGCCAACGGGTGATGACGAGCCGCCCTTCGCGTTACCCCTGCCCTGACAGCTCTCAGAGACAGACCGGTGAGCCCAAGCCAGCACCTTTCTTGGCCAGGAGAGGGGGCACAGATTGATTTACTGGTAGGGTGAGCTAGCGGGTTTGCTGTTGGACACGTTCTGCCCGGCGACTGCCAGCCACTGCCTTCTCCCCAGGGACCGGGGTGGGATGCTGGACTCGGTGCGCTATGAGTGATGCTGGGTCCCCACGGCGCTGCGACTCAGCGGAAGCCTATATACTCTATAGGTGGGCAAACAAGCGCGTACAGCGAAGAGTAAAATAAGCCGCCCCTAACCCCAAAACTGCGGTGCTATATGACAGCAACGTTTTGGCTCTGCAAAGCAACCGCAAGCATTGACCCTCGGAGCGGTTGGATCTCACCTAGCATGCCTTGTGAATGCCATGTGTACTCGTACCACGTTTTCACCCGGTTCTGGACAGTTTTGGGGATTTTGTAGAAGTTCATGTATTTGATGGTACTGTCCATGCAGCTCCGATAGTACGTTTGCCCTGCGGTAGCAGCGCCGACCACGTCTCTCATCTGAATGGGAGAAAGGGGTGGAAGAGATGTTTTAATGGCTGTCACTTATCCATCACGCAGGTTAAGCAGTCTAGAGCACGTTTGCCAAGTCCTAACAGCATCTGCCAAATCCTTTCTGTCTTCTGTAATGCTGAGCAGGTCCTCACGTGGGGAAAACAAACCCGGAGGTGCAAACCTGTGGACCAACCCCACTGAAACCTTCCCCACCCGAGGCTCAGAACCCCCCATGGCTCCTGCTCACCTGCCCGATCATGACGGAGAAAGCAAAGACGCCCGTGAAGTAGTTCAGCAGCTGGAAGACGATCTCAAACAGTGTCTTGGGGTCTGGCAGGCCCCCGATGGTGATGAGGGTTTTGACTGCCCAGTAGTAGCAGCGGATATAGCTGGGAGGAAAAGATGAGGCAGCTTTGGAGGCGTTTCTGGAGTGAAGACCTATTTCACCCCTCAGTACTGAGCTCACATCCTCTGGTCACAGTAAGCCAGAGCCTGTTGAGAGTAATTATGGGTGACAAAGGGAGAATGAAGGGGCTGCAGACTCCCCACCAGACCTACAGGCGCTTCTGGAGATGCTACAGGAGCAGGTGGACATAGGGACCCTCCAGAAACCTCCACATGGGATGCTCAGCTGCTCTGGCACCTCCCATTTTCTGCTTCTTACAGCCACACGAGCATAAACCAGGAAGGTATTTTCAGGTATTTTCAGCAACATTTACACTTTTAGAAATACTCGGGGGGGGTGGTGGTGAAAGAGTTTGTGAGCATAGTGTTGGCACGGGACTCAGGAGGTACAAGTGAATCCTTGATTCACTGGCCTTGGGCACTCCCTTGGATGCTGTAGTTACATCTAGAGACGGGTACAGGTACGTATATCACACCAAATAACTGTATAACAGCAACATTATGGAAGCTGAGTGCTCAAAGGGAAGGTAACGCCCGGGCTAAGGCTGCCTGGGTGTCCCCACACCTCCCGGTAGGTCCTTAACGCCCTTGCCCCCCCCCGCCCCGTCTTTTTTTTGCAGGAAACTCTCGTTTACCGCATGGTGCTAAGGAAGTGTTTGGTTTACGTTGCCCATGTTGTACAACTTGCGTGTGTGGGCATTCAAGCGCTCTCCCCATGGCATCCATCACTGACAGCGCGGCGAACCTTTAACACGTGTATTTTGGAAACGCCACGGCGAGGGGCCGGGGCGGCCGCTGTCCCTGTCTCGCACTCTGGGAACGAGGGCACTGGGCTGGTCCGAGGGCCACCGGGGACACGCAGCTGCAAACCTCCATCCCGACCTGGCAGCAGGTCAGCACGAGCTGCAACAGGGCTCGTGTTCGGCCAGGGAGCGTTCCCTTGCGCCCCAGCACCAGGCTCCCAGGGTTTCACCTCTTTGACCTGCCGTTGCCTTCCATCTCAGCCCAGCTGCAGCCTCTTTGTCTTGCTGTGTATTACTGCACATCCCCTTCCTTCCATCCCTACCATTCTCCTTGGCTCTGCATCTTCTCCTGGCACCCCCAACCCTTTGCTTCGGTGGTTTTTATAAACCCAGCTGCACCCTACTACCTTCCTTCTTGCTCCAGCTCACCACAGCAAGCTGTGCTACGTGAGGACCCAAGCCCTGGCTTGTACCTGTTTCCTTCCCCATCGTAGACCCAGGTGGTAGAGCCCAGTCCTTCATAGGCCGATGCCCAGTAATAGAGGCAGGAGTTCACATGCAGGCTGTACAGTAAATAGGCCGTGGTCCGAATCACTCTGGGGAAAAAGAAAAGAAAAAAAAAAGAGGAAAAAAAAGGAGAGAACAGGAGTGGAGGTGATACGGTGTCTTCTGGGAGAAACACATCAGATCTCCCCCAGCATCACAAGGAGCTTCAAAGTGACGAGCCAAGCGCTGACCACGCAGGTCCTGCCAACGCAGGACCCACAGAGCACCCCAACGTGTGGCCCCACTGCTCCCTCCCGCAGCTCCCGAAGTGCCAGAAAAAGCAGCTTATCTGCTGGTGGCTCCTCTTCACCGCCAGCACCCCTGTCCCACTGGGTTGGGGAGAGGTGATCCTACCCACACGGGCTCCAGGACCCCCACATCCTGCCCGCATCAGCCAATGCCCGTCTCCCCCGGTCCAGGCACAGGGGGAAAACAAACCAGAAACCCAGAACGGGTGCACACCAAAGTGAACCTTCTACCCCAGCAGCAAACAGCAACTCCACGCTCCCTCCCTCGCCCTCACCTGTAGATGTACGCCTTGCTCAGGATGGCCTCCAGGCGGCTGTTGAACTCGAAGAAGGCCATGTACTGGGAGGAGAAGGAAAGTAGCGTGCTCCAGCCCCCGCCGGGAGAGTTACGTCCCCATAACACCCCATTCCTCTCCCATTTCCCTCCTGCAGCATGAGCCGCCGCGGGCAGGTTTGGCTCCATCTGTAAGCACCCTTCTATTCAAATGTGAGGGTGTTTGACTAACAGCCCCCCAAAGCCTTTGGGACGCTACTTCCCATCCGTTTCACACCCCTCCCGTCATCATCATCGAGTCTAGCAAGCCGTAGCTTACCCAAACCAGCACAGGACTCCTTCACACCCACTGCAACTGGCGTCCTGCCTGGTTTTGTAAGCCCCAACTCACCTTCAGACAGCGAGGAAAGCGCAGGAGTGGGTTCACACCGACTTTGAAGTAGAAGAAATCCAGGGGCAGGAGGCACACTACATCCATCTGAAATCCACACAAAGAGAGAGACCTCCCTGGGGACCTGCAGGCACGGTGGGACGGAGCTGCAAGCCGAGGTTTAACGATTCGGTTTAATAAATAAAAT
The DNA here is from genome assembly GCA_013399095.1 of Psophia crepitans. Classification (NCBI taxonomy): domain Eukaryota; kingdom Metazoa; phylum Chordata; class Aves; order Gruiformes; family Psophiidae; genus Psophia; species Psophia crepitans. The sequence continues at coordinate 30,985 of VWZZ01005976.1, forward strand.
TCCGTCGAACCTTAAAGCGTTGTGATCGCAGGTAGTTCTCCTTCATGGCCTTTTTATCGGTCTGGTTGGAAACAGGAAGGGGAGAGAGAGAGGGGGGAAGATTGATCATTGCTTACAGAAAGGAGAGGCATGGCCAACGTGATCGTGGTCTTCCAAAATACGGAAGATGTGCTCTTTGGGGAGCGGAGTAAGAGGAGCAGAAGCAGTCCCGGCCACATGACATCTTCCCATCCTCTCGTGGGACATCCTGCGCTCGTTTTGCATCCCAGAGAAAGCCCATTGCAGTGCCAGCACCACGAAAGTCGCAGTTTGCAGGAGAAACCTCCCTGTCTGAGCATTTGCATGGGCACTGGGAAGGCTGTACCCTCAAGGTTTTGGTCTTCCACAGCTTATTTAGATACAGAAACAAAATCAAGGGCTTTCACTTATCTCAGGCGTGGGATCTACATATTCACATTGCGATCGCTGTTGTCGTATGGCTAACGCGTTCTGCCCCGCTGTGCTCCTGAAAATTACACCCAGAGTTTATCACGCCGCCTGCTCACAGTCGGCAGGGTACGGCTGTGCCGGGGCTGCTCGGCGGGCGCTTCGTCGCGTCGCTGGCGTGACCGCCCTGTGGAGCAGCACCCTCTGAGCATCCCTACCCGGGAACAGGGCTGCCATGGACCACACGCTTTCTAGATGGGTGGCTACTGACTTCAGGGGAAAAAAATATGTATTTTTGACAGACATAAAGACTGCTGGCTTATCCACTACAGGGCAGGAGGGATGCTTGCAGCCCTCCAAGCATGGACACAGCCTTGATGGCCACAGGTCTGGTGGGAAAGCTTGGAGAGCTGGATTCAGAGACCAGCACCATCCATGCCACTCAGGGTGACGGGGACCGGAGGTCCCCACAGCTCCATCCCAGCGTGGGATGCAGCGTGCTGCCACTCACTATTATGTCTCCTCCCCGGACAAACTGCAGCCGGATCTGGAAGATGATGATGTCCAGCAGATAGATGAGGTCGCAGAGGTAGTCCACGAGCAGCCAGCAGTGGATGTTTGCTGGTGTCTGGTAGGGAAGAGCCCAGCGGACGGGGATCAACCAGCAGTTCCAGTTCCAGGCCATAACAACGAAGAACAGCCACAGCACGTACATCAGGTCTGCGCACAGGAAACCGCCCCACGATTAGCCGGGCACGCCACCCTCCTCCGTGTGAGCCTGCTGTGCAAAAGGGTTTTCATCCCCCTGACCCGCCCTGAGTGCAAAGGGGAAACCAGGGGGTGTCATATCGACAGCATTTAACCGCAAGTTGATTTAATTGCCCCAGACGCAAAGTGAGCACCGCCGGTTCAGGAGCTCATTGCTTTTTATGAGAAAACCTCTTCTAACTTTGCTGATTCAGCTGGGTTTGCTTTTGCTTCGCTCCCACACCACCGACGGTCTCCCTTTGCTTTTTTCTCCTTGGGGGCGTGTGGAGCCAAGCGCCGCCTGCCCGAGCCGAGGGGGCTTCGAGACGGCTGTGGAACAGCAAAGACTAAGGGAGGAGCTGGGGTCCTGCGGGGTGTCCACCGGACAGTGGATTTCTCTTTCTCTCATTATTTGGGGCGTCCACATCACAGGGACAGCGTTTGCCCACTAAAAAGCCTGAAAAGCAGAAGGAAGCTGTCCCTTCCCTGCCCGGCCATGGCCCTGACACCCAGAGCTGTCGGGAAGCATCTAGGAGACCCTGTGCCCTGCAGGGGAATTCAAAGCTCTGGGTTTTGGCAAACCGGTGTGAGGTAAGTTGCTCCTTGCTTAGCCATCCTCCCTCCTCTACAAGGTCTCACCTTTTACACCCCCTCCCCTGGCCCCACCAGCTTGTCCCCAGCCCAGGCGCGTGGTTGCGCTCCATCACTCACTGGTGAGCGGGTCGATGCTGCTGGGGAACTGGTAGTTTTTCAGGCGGTTCAGCCACGGCCGGTACTTGAAGGTGCAGCACAGCATCTCGCAGTAGTGCTCGTCCCCCGCCGGCTTGTCCCCCTCCGGTTCCCCTCCAGGAGGAGGCACCGGCGCTGCTGCAGGTGCCGGCTTGGCGGGGGCTGGGAGAGACCGCACAGTTATTTTAAAGGGCAGAAAAAAAAAAATCTTCTTTCTGCAATTTGTTTTAGTGCCTCTAAATCGTTAATAAGGCAGATGTCTCCCCAAAAACACAGCGTGCGTGGGGAACCCGTCAGTTAAACACTCCTAGTCCCTCCCGGACTCACATGCTGTAGGGCTCTCATCATCCGAGGTGACGTCAGGGTCGGTTAGCTTCTCCTTCACCTTCTCGGTCCTCTCTTTGAAGAGCTTCACCAGCTCCTGGAGCCGGTTGTTGACGACGGCGCTGCTCAGGCTCGTGGCTGAGCCGATGCGCTCGGGCAGGCTGCGAGGAGACCGTCAGGCAAGGCATGCAGGTGGGACAGCCCGAGGGCAGGTTCCCGACCCATCTGTTCAACCTAGGGATCCTGAGTTAGGAGTTACCCCTGTTTATTTGGCTGCTGTGTAATCAGAAGGACACGAGTTAAGGTGGCTTCAGTAAAATACCCTCAAGCAGCACCAGTCTGAGCTCATCCCTTGCTCTGGGACTTGTGTCCAAGTCCAGAAGGACCTGGAAAGCACCAAGATCCCAGACTGGATTGCACGTACTTGGGAGAAGAAGATTTTGGAAGAACTATGGGGTGAAAACGTGCACCAAGCCTCTGAATTTATAAACTACGTTGTCCCTTTTCAGCCTGTTCGTTAAAACTAGGCTGGATTCAGACCAGGATGCTTCACCTAACGAGGGAGGACAAAAACGAGCTCATTTGCTGTAGCTCCAGGCTGGTTTGTTGTGATAATTAGCACAACGTTTTCTGCCCAGGAAGAAGGCAAAATCCTGCACCATGTGGAGGTGCAGACCCTCCCCAAGCTTCTCCTTCCCAGAGAGGGCAGTAGCTCCCTCTGAGGCTGTCCCCTGGAGCTGCAGGGAAGCCAGGACCGGGGGTACATGACACACGGCTTGTGCTCGCTGCCGACACGGAAGAAAAAGGTTATTTCTCCACAGCCAGTAAAAACAAGGTGTCCCCACAGCGCTACAGGGTAGGTAGCTCAAAGGTGCATCTTGTATCAGGAATAGTGTGGCCAGCAGGAACAGGGAGGTGATCGTCCCCCTGTACTCAGCCCTGGTGAGGCCGCACCTCGAGTGCTGTGTCCAGTTTTGGGTCCCTCACTACAAGAAAGACATCGAGGCCCTGGAGCGTGTCCAGAGAAGGGCAACGAAACTGGTGAAGGGGCTGGAGCACAGGTCTTATGAGGAGCGGCTGAAGGAACTGGGACTGTTTAGTCTGGAGAAGAGGAGGCTCAGGGCAGACCTTATTGCCCTCTACAACTCCCTGAAAGGAAGTTGTGGTGAGCTGGGGGTCGGCCTCTTCTCGCAGATAACTAGTGACAGGACAAGGGGGAACGGCTGCAAGTTGTGCCAGGGGAGGTTCAGGTTGGAGATGAGGAGAAATTTCTTCTGGGAAAGGGTGGTCGGGCCTTGGAACGGGCTGCCCAGCGAGGTGGTGGAGTCACCATCCCTGGGGGTGTTTAAGGACAGGTTGGATGTGGTACTTAGGGACGTGGTTTAGTGGGTAATAGGTGGTGGGGGGATGGTTGGACTAAATGATCCTTGAGGTCACTTCCAACCTTAATGATTCTATTCTATTCTATCTTCTCTGTGGTTAAACCTAGTCTTAAGGAGACTATTTCTACCTGGATCCAGGAAAAACAAGAGAGCAGTTTCTGCTCCAGGAAGCATCGTGATCATTATTTTGGAGAGGGGGGTGCATTACACATGGCACGGCGTGAGACCCGCTGCAGGCACAGCTCCCTCTCCCTCTGGTACCCCATTACTTCTAGGATCGTCGTTATTTCCGCCCAAGCCCCGGGATCCAAACCCCTGGGAGCTTGTCTGACCAGGAGCCCCTTGATCCCACCACGCACCTTTCCCTCTGCTCCTCATTCCAGCCCAGCAGCGCTCGGGTGGGCGACTGGCTCACTGGTCCCTCATCCAGACCATCTGCTGGGGCCAGCAGCTTTCTCCTGCGGACACAAACACAGCGACTGAGGCTCAGCTTGTCCCACATCCTTGGCCAGCTTCTCTCCCTCCTCCTCCTCCTAGGTCTCATCTGTTTCCCACCTCCCCTTCTCCTACCAGGCTCAGTTTTCCCCTAACTTTTGGCACTGCCTGTAGTCAGTGGGAGCAAACCACCCTTCTCCTTCGCTGCTGCAGCCCGATTTCTTCCTGGGCACCACTGAGCCCATGGCTGCACGGTCACGCAGCCACGAGGCCCATTTGGGGCACACGGCAAGATGCGCGGAGGGCGGGTACCACCCCGCGCTGGTCCCCGGTGCCGCACCACCACGCCACCGCAGTTCAAGAGGCAGGCAAGGAAAAGGCAATGCCGGTAAGGTGGAGCAAGAAAGTGAAATCTGGGAAAAAGGGAAGGCACCGGGGACACCGCCTGGCTCTGAGCCGCCTCTGTAGCACCTTAAACCTCTGAGCCAGAGTGAATTGCAGAGCAGGGAGTACAAACACGGACTCGCTAACGGCTGCTGACGCCTGCAAAGCCAAGTGCAAAGTGGAAGAGCCAAGAACAGCTCCAGGTTCAAGAGGAGCCCTGTAAATGCCGTCCTGGCGATGCTGAGCCAGCAGCAGCTGATGCCTTAGAATCACAGAATCGTAGAATCGCTAAGGTTGGAAAGGACCTCTGAGATCATCAAGTCCAACCGTCAACCTACCACCACCATGCCTGCTAGACCATGTCCTGGAGAGCCACGTCTATGTGTTTTTTGAACGTCTCCAGGGACGGCGATTCAACCACCTCTCTGGGCAGTCCTTCCTAGAAGATGTGTCCTAACGCAGCTGGTGGCTCCGTTTGGTGCACACGGGTTTCTGGGACAACTTCCCTACACGTGGGTGAGCAACATGGCAGAAGGAGATCTGAAGCTGGAGATGTCTCATCATCCTCATCGCACGTTGCTTCCTTAGGTCCAACCTAAACCTACCCTCGGTCAGTTTAAAACTGTTGTCCCCTGTCCTGTCACTTACAGGCCCTGGTAGAAAGTTTCTCTCGGCCTGTCTGATACCTTACAGGTTGAAAGGCCACAGTAAGGTCTTGATAAAACACTTGATAAAAAATGATGGTGGCGACAGAACTGAACACAGAGAAGTGGATCTGCATGAACTAAGGTGGTGCCTCTGGGCTGCTGGACCCTGGGCTCCAAAGATGTGCTGGGATGTGCGACATGAGTTGCGATCTGCGTTGTCCGTTCTCTACGTTAGCTGAAGGCCCATCACCTGGACCCTGATTTAAAGGGAGAGCTGCCGAGCCTGCTGATGGGATTGGAAAACACGGACTTTTCTGTCTCAGGAAAAAGAGCCCATCCCGTTCATCAGCTCAAGAGATGATTTTTTCCTTCTCGCAGCGATGCCAAAGATGTTTCCCCAGACTGTGGCTGAGGATGCCAGCCTCAACCACCCTCCAGCGTCAAGCTTCTTGTCACAGGACAATTTTCCTCGCTGGGCTAATAGAAAAAAGGCGGTGAGATTCAGCAGGCTTCCAATAACCTGCCCCTTTGCTGTCAGCACGGGCACTGCAGGTATTTCACATGACTCCCTGGGCTCTGCATTCTCAGTTTAAAAAGCTGTTGAACAGCCTGGATTACGGACCTTTTTGCCAACTTATTTTCAAATCCTTCATGAGCTTGTTTACTAAAAGATCCAAACTATTAAGTGAGGCTGAATAGAAGACCTGGTTTTCAGCACAGGAAAAAACCAACCCACCTTGTTTTTCATTCTTAATCCTCTGCAAAAACGAGCCTCAAAAAAAAATAATCCCACCCAACAACAGCCAAAACCCCACCAGCTTCCTCCAGCCTCACTGACAAAGCTCAGTTTTAATCCTGCCCCTCTCCAAGCACCCTTGATCCAAGGCTGCAAAGCCAGGGGGCAGATGCTGCAAACCCTTTGGGGATGGTTGGACTAGATGATCCTTGAGGTCACTTCCAACCTTAATGATTCTATTCTATTCTATTCTATTCAAAAATGCAAGAAAATTGGTGGGGTTTTTTAGGATGAAGACCCGTACCGAGCACACAGACCCCCGTCCTCCGAATTTGGGAGCGCAGTCGCATGCTCCAACAGACAAATGTTGGGGCGTTCGAGCCCATCTCCGCGAGGACACACCGAGAGGGCCGTCGGCAACCCCCAAAAGCTTTAAACAAAATTTAATCCTTTCACTAAAAAACGCAAACAAGAGGCAAGGCTTTTGCTGTCTCCCCTGCCTTGCACGGGGGTGACGCTCGCCACACAGGCATCACCCCAGCTCGCTATCCAAACCCGCCAGAAGTGGGTTGCTCCATATATTTTTATGAATTTTCCTGTACCGGCACCGTCAGGCGGGTGAGACCCCCGGGCGCCGGGGCAGAGCCGTACCTGGGGGACGCTGGCACCGCGCCGGGCACTGGCAGGGTGTTGGGAGCGCCGGCGGTGGGCACCGGTAAGTGGGCACCGTCCTTCTCCGTAGCATCGCCTCCGCTGTCCACATCCTTGATGTCCACGGTGGGGTAATCACCTGGCCCGTGGAGAAGGACAACAAGCCGTGGTGAGAGGGGAGAAGGGCTCAGCCTGCAGCCAGGGTGAAGCCCCGATCCCCACCAGCTCCGTGGAGCTGCCGCCAAACCCGGCAGCGTGCTGGAAGGACTCTTTTTCCCTCCTCTCCCCCTCGCCTGGCTCTCCTTTCTCCTAACAGTTTGGAGCACTTTTTTCTCTCTTTTTTCTTTTTTTTTTCCTTCTCCCAGTTTTTAGCACTGTGAGAGGTGCCACCCGCTTCCCTTCTGCTTTCACCAGCGTGCCGCGACTGCAAACGCCCCGCACGAGCGTTGGGTCCCCGCGGTTCGGAAAGCGACGGAGGTGAGGATTCCCAACTGCAGGCGTTCTGCGGAAACCCAGGATTCCCAGCTGCAAACCTGCCTCCCAGGGTCCAGAAAACCTCCTGGGTCTTCTGAACAGAAACACACGGACCACGCAAGCTCCAAATCCCCTGAGCGCCTGCTTTTCACGCAGAATGAGGGATATTTTAACCAGGACTCACAGCCAGGCTCTTTCGCAGAAGGAAGGACCGCGTCCTGCCACAAGCACGGTAAGAAGCGGGAAGGTCGGATGTTTGTAGCGGGGAGGGAGGGCTGCCAGTTGCCCGAGGGAGAAATGGCGCTGGGGGTTATCTTGGTTAGAGCCCGGACGGGCTGGGAAATGTCACCCCTTTTCGTAGCTATATAACAACACACAAGGGGTTCCCGCAGGATTTCTTCTGGGGGTGGGGAGGGTCACACATCTGAAAGTCCTCGTGCGTCCCCTCCTGCCCCACGCTGACATGGGACGGGTGGATCAGAGCGTGGCTTGACCAAATCACCCAGAAAAAGCCTGTTGAGGGTCGAAAAGTTCAAATCCCACCGCGGGTAAGGAAAAGCGGCAGAATTCGGCTTGCTGGTTAAAAACAAAGCAAAGCTACGGAAAGAGAAGTTGTACTTCGGGGTTAAAAGGCTGAAAACGGTGAACAGCAAGCCTTCATCTTACCGGACTCTTCGTATGAGCGGGTTGCACGAACGCTACGGAGAAAACGTGCGTGCAGCGGATATTTAACCCTGCAGGTGCTTTGGGAGAGCGTTCAGCCAAGCAGGTCAAACCATACAGCAAACCGTTCACGGGTATTCGCAGACGCTCTCTAGGGGTTAGCTAGGACGGCAGACAGTGATGGGGTGGGAGCAGAAGCAACATAAATCTTCTTCCTCAGCCTCTGTGCTGCAACACGAAGCGCGCTTTTATTATGTTTTCCTTCCCAAAAAAGCACCTACTCCAGGAGTAACCCCTTGCCCCTCTCAAGCTACGCAAGCCCGCGGTCGAAGCCGACATCTCTAATACCTAGTGGGGACCGCTCCTCATTGCAAAAATTGGGGTTGACAACTCCAGCCTTTGGTTTGCTGGCCACAAGGACGGGGATGTGGGAGGCAGCAGCGGCTCGGTAGCTGGGGACATTGGGGAGCTGCTCTAGCGCGCCGCGGCCGGGAGGGGAGGCGTCCCCGCTGTCGAGCGGCTTGTCATGCACCAGCCGATCTAGCTCGACGTCTCGGGCACGCTTGGACATGCTGCTAGGCGCCTAGGTGCTTCAAGCAAAGGACAAGGCATCTGAAGCTGCAATAAAAGAGAGTGGGTTGAGACAGGGCGGTTGTGTCAGCACAGAGAACGCAGGGCTGCCGGGGTTGTCGCTGCCGCCTGCCGCTCAGGGGTGTTGGTAGCAGCGGCGGTGAGCGTCCTACCGCTTGCTTTTCCAGCATGGCTACGAGATGAGGGTGCTCTACGGGGCTGCGTGAGGAGAGAAATCTCCTGCCTGGACGGGGGCTCAGGCCAAGGCACCCCTCGTGCAACTCCCCCATGTCAGTGGAGTTATTCCGGCACTGCCTTTGCTCCCTCAGGCTGCGGTGGGAGCCCACCACCTAAGTTTCATTGCCAACCCATTATCTCCTAAAAGGTCATATAAAAATGCACTTTACGTCACCGGTTATTTCCCAAACTGAGCAAAGTGGTAGAAAAAAAAAAATCCTTTTTATCCCCCCTACCCACTTCGGCTGAAGGAGAGGCTCCCATTTCCCATCGGAGGCTGTTAACGAACAAGGCGAAGCACTGCGTAAGCACCAGCCTTCCCGAGCTGGCTCCTGCTGACGGCAGTATTGCCCCCGCGCTGCTCCCACGGGATGCCCCAAGCCAGCGAGAAGCCCCGGCTGCCCCCGCTGCAGAAACCTCAGCTGCGGGCTCCCGGGCGGCCGGGAGGGAGAGGCTGCGTTTCCCCCTCAGCGGGCAGCGCCTTGCCGGCTTCGTTCATCCTAATGTGACATTATGCTGCTATAGATTATACCTTCAGCATCGGTTTCAGCAGCTTCAGCTGTCTCCTCTTCCACCTTCAAGACAATAAAAAAAGGCATTTTAAGGAGGAAAAAAAGCTGCTCCATCAATAACAGAGCTGACTTTGCAGCTTGACGGCGTGCCCCATGTTCCATTGGCCTAAGGAGGCCAACGGTGTCCTGGGGGGCATCGAGAAGAGCGAGGCCAGCAGGTCGAGGGAGGTTCTCCTGCCCCTCTGCTCTGCCCTGGTCAGGCCACAGCTGGAGTTCTGGGTCCAGTTCTGGGCTCCCCAGTTCAAGACAGACTGGGAACTACTGGGAAGAGCCCAGTGGAGGGCTGTGAGGATGATGAGGGGCCTGGAGCAGCTCTCGTGTGAGGAAAGGCTGAGAGAGCTGGGGCTGCTCAGCCTGGAGAAGAGCAGCCTGAGAGGGGATCTGGTCAATGCTGATCAGTATCTCCAGGGGGGTGTCCAGAGGAAGGGGCCAGACTCTGCCCAGTGGGGCCCAGGGACAGGCCAAGGGGCCCCGGGCACAAACTGGGACACGGGAAGTTCCAGCTGAGCATGAGGAGAAACTTCTTCCCTCTGCGGGTGCCGGAGCCCTGGGCCAGGCTGCCCAGAGAGGGTGTGGGGTCTCCTTCTCTGGAGAGACCCCAGCCCCGCCTGGATGCCACCCTGTGCACCCTGCTGGGGGTGCCCCTGCTCCGGGGGGGGTGGGCTGGGAGATCTCCAGAGGGCCCTGCCCACCCTCAGCGCTCTGCGACTCTGGGATATCCCCCACCGTTTGCCAACCTCTCAGCTTGTTGTTCAGTGCTACATTTTAGGGTGAAAGCACCCCTCCCTCGGTGCACGGCCCCTGCTGCTGCCTCAGGTTCAGAGATAGTGACATCTCAGCGGGTAACAGTCCCAGCGCCCACCCCGGTCCCTGCTCCTCGCCAGGGCACTGCGTCCCCGCAGACAAGCTCAGAGCCCCCAGCAGGGGCTGGGCAGAAGGAGCTCATTGCAAACCCGAGCCCAAGCAGGGAGTGATGCCGTACCTGTCCAAAAGCTCCTTCGAGATCACTTATCTCAGCTTCTTCCAGCTGCTCAAACCTGAGGGCCTCCTCTGCAAAGTAGGCTTCATCCCCACCCTCGTCAGCGGTGAGACAAGACAACGGGAGCAGGGCTCTGGATGGTAGAGATCAGAGACAAGCACCCGAGCTCGCTTTCGCCCTTTCTGAGGTCGGGCACGCTGCAGATGGGAATCATCACGTCAACGGGGTGACATCAGGTCAACGGGGACAACGCACGGCTCTCCCCGTTTCAGAGCGCGCTGCTCCTCCGGCCGTGCCATGAGCCTCATCGGCAGGCGAACAGTACCACAGAAACCTGAGTTTAGTGCAGTGGTGCTTCAAAAATAAATAAATTGCTGCTTGGGTTAGAGGGGACTTGGAACAAATGCCCTGTGTGCGACGGGGTGAGGGGCGCCCGAGTAACGCAGGGCGCTGGAGATGCGTAAGCAAACACTGCACGTGCAGAAGGATCCGGGCAGTATGTTCGTCCTGCTGTGCATAACCATTTCTCACACAATTAAAATCTGCCAGATGAAAAGCTGAGAAGCTAATTTCCAGGCAGGGCTGCCCCGCAAGCACCGTCCGAATCCCACGTTCGCCTCTGCCAGACACCGCCGGGACACACAGTTCTCGTTCTCCTTCGGCAGCGAGCGCAGAGCTCGGCTCCACCGCGCTGACCACGGGGGCTCACGCGCTCAGTTTGATTGGCTTAATACAACTTCATAACTTGGGGGGGGGGGAAGCGCCTCATCTTGTTGTTCTGTGCACTTATCTCCCAATTCGCCCTTGTCTGGTGAGAAACGCAAAGCGGCGCGTAGGGATAATAGTAATTAAAAAAAAAAAATTAAGACGGTTAAATGCGTGAAAATTGGAAAACCAAACGTTTTCAGCTTCTTCCTGAAAATCTAGCTACTTCCCAGGAATTAACAGAGAATCATATTGGAGCACAAGGTAATAAATCCCTGCATGTTCATCTCACACGAAATCAGGGCGCACCACTAAATCAGGCAGAAAGATTTTTCTAGCTGCCCTCCAGACCAAAGTCACCACCTACACCAGCTGGCATAACCTGTCTGTTTCCTACACCAGGAAGGGAAAAAAGAAGTAAAATTGCACCTACTTCTATCAAGTAGCGTTTGCAGGTACAACACACAGTCCTGCTTTTAAATTCAGCTCTGTGACACTCATAACAATCCCAGGGGCCCTGAATTAATGGCTACGGTTCTAAATAACGCGGACTGGCTCCAGGAGCTGGCTGCTCCCAGACGGGGCTCCTGCTCATGGCCAAGGGCTGCGGTTGCTACGGGCAGCCGCGGTGGAGATGGAGCCCGTGTCGCCAGGAGACACTCGCCTGTCGCCAGGTACCGCGTCAGCGGGGAGCCCTGGGGTGAGCCGGTCTGCGAAAGCATCCCTGCCCAGCGCACCCCCCCTGAAACCATCCCTGCCCAGCGCACCCCCCCTGAAACCATCCCTGCCCAGCGCACCCCCCCTGAAACCATCCCTCCCAG
>VWZZ01005976.1:54862-67400 GCA_013399095.1 Psophia crepitans
CCCCACGGCCTTTCCCTCCCCTCCAGCATCAGATCAAACCCCTCCGCATTAGCCAGCTCCGTCGCCCTTGCGGCGTGGCTGCCCACGGACCTGCTCCATCGCTCCCCTGCCACGGACCGGTCCCCGCGGCGGCTCATCCTCCGGCCCCGTCTCAGAGCACCAAGCCCCCCCCGCTGTGATGTGCACAGGCAGCCCTGCAGGAACCCCAGCTGTGTCCCTCACCTCCGCCGCTGCCGCTTACCCCCGCACACTCACCACCGCCTCGCCAGCACGCCACCCCCGCGACGCACAGGCTCCCTTGGCCNAAGAAAACCCCAAAATCAAGCAGGTTTGAGCATCCTCAAAGTCCCTGGAGCCGCTGAAGCTACCTCTGGCACCCACCGGCCAGCCGCAGGCCCGGCAGCGCTGCGAGGAAGGCTGCTGTCTCGCCCGGGCGCGGGAGGGCACGGGGGTACACCGGCGAGCAGCAGCGGGGCTGCCGAAGCCCCGCGGGGCGATGCCGGGGCGGTGTGCCGGGGGTGGTGCGCCCGAGGGTGCTCCACCTGCAGCTCTGCCCCGACCCCGGGGAATCTGGGGCAGGAGGCAGCAAATCTGCGCTGGGCTGCGCTAAGCCTCCCCTTGCTGAGCCGGCCAATTGCCGCTTGATCCGTTTACCTCCGGCCCTGCGTGATTCCTGGGCGGATTCCTCCTTCCCCCAGCCCTGCGGGTGCCCCCGGCCTGGGGACCGGCAAGTAACTGCCTGGCCCCAGCCCAGCACCTCTGGTTCACGACTGGGGAAACTGAGGCACGGAGCAGCAGTCTTCCAAATCGCACCCCGTTCCCCACCCGTCAGGCCCGGGGACGCTGACCAAAAGGCATCTTGTACCTCTGAGATACTGTTCACTCTGAAGCAGAGTGATGACTGCTTACAGCTCAGCGCTGGCCACTGGTTTTAACGGCAGAAACATGAATCAAAGATGCTTGCTGCGCTCTCCCAGGCCTCATGGCTCCACCTCAGCTCTCCCTACAGCTCCGGCCAGCAGAGCCGCCCCCACCCCAGCAGCAAACCCTGCGGGAGGGCCAGGAGAGGAACTCAGGGCTCCCATCCCAGGCAGCCCCGCTCATCCTGGTTTCCCCCTCCTTGGGGTGGGCTCAGCCCCCCAGCCCACGGCTGGGGCAGCATCTCCTTGCAAACCTCCAGCCCCCACAGCAATGAGATCGGGGCCGCCCCCATACGTCCCATCGCCTGCCCAGCCCCTCGCGCTGCCTCCGGCCCTGTACGCTGTGCCATCATCACGCGGGGCGGATGGGCCACTGCCTGCCCCGGGAAGCGGGATGAGCCCGGAGATGGCCACCACCGGGACACTGCCTCCCCCACCAGGCTGCAGGGACCGGGGAGCGCAGGAGAAGATGCTCCAGCACCCAAACAAAAAATGATCAGTTCAACCTGTCAGTGACTTCAGCTGCCCCCCTTCCACACAGGGGGGGCAAACCCTCTGCCCCCCACTGCGGGCGGATGCTGAGCCCTGTGCCAAGGCCAGGGGTAGCAGGGGAGCCTTGGTCTGGAAGCAGGGCACAGGGGTTGCCACGTAGTGCCTTGAAAGCCCCGGACTGCCAGGAAAAGCACCCCCACAAAGGGAGCAAGCTGCCGGGGGCCCCACAGCCCCACGCGCAAGCTCCTGGGGAGCAGCAGTGGCTCCTGGGGCAGGAGCAGCGTTAAATCAACTCGCTGCCCTGCAGCAGTATCAGCAGCAGAAGCGGCACAGGTCCAAATCCTGCTCTCCCCGGGGTGCAGCACGGCCCAGGTCCCACCCGAGAAGGCGGCGCTGCCCGGCAGAGCACCGCGGCACAGGGACAGTTTCAACGGGACTCCTGCAGGCTCAGGCCTGTGAAATCCTGCAGAAGGTGTTCAAAAGCAGCAGCATCTGCTGACGGCTAAACCTGCATCTCCTCCAACAACGCTCTGAAGGCGCTTCGTCTTCGAGCCAGACCTGCCTGCAAAGGTCTTCGCCTCATTTCTGCAGGCAAACAGCCAGGAACAGCCCTGGGGGTTGGGGAAGGTTCAGCTGCTCACCTGGGTGATGCTGCCAGCGCTCCTGGCACGTTTCCATCCCCTTCCGCTGTCCTTCCGTCTCCATCCCCAGCTTTTACGCCTGAGGGGTGAGGCAGGAGGGGTCGGCAGCGATACCTGCACACAACGCAGCTGCCAAGGAGGGAAAGCCTCCCAGAAAAGCAACCAGACCTTAAGGGGCTCCGAAGGTGCCGAGAGGATGCTGCTCCCTCCAACCGCTCCCGGTCCTCCCCCAGCAGAGCCCGGGGCTCCGGCGCGTGCAAAAATCACTTGGCTTTGCTGTGATGTAGGGAAATGGAAGCTGAGAAAGTGAAAGCCCACGCAAGGGGCGGATGGCGCCGACGCAGTTTGCTTGCTGCCTCCCAGGATCCCGAGTTTTTTCCTGCAAAGTTCAAACAGGGGCACGGCTTAGGACGAGCAGCTGCGGTTTAACTTTCCACCTTCCCGCGGAAATCACGCAGGCAGCGATCAGCGCAGCGGGAAAAGAAGGTGTCGCCCTTCTGGCACCAGGCACCATCCCACCCACAGCACGAACGCCCTCCCGGGGCTCAGCACAGCTGCCGCCGAGGGACCGGTGACCTGCTATCAGTGTCAGCGAAGGGGAAAGGAGTCCTGCCCCTGCCCTGAGTGGCAGACGTCCGTCCTCCTCCTCCTCCTCCTCCAGAGCACCTCCTGGCTGTAATTTCAGGAGCTCTGAAGGGAGCAGCCAGCCAAGAAGGGATGCTGAGGCGTCTCCCAGCTGTGGGATCCCAGGTGAGTGTTGTCCCCCTTCTTGCCTCAGTTTCCCAGCCCCTTCCCAAACTTTCAGCCAGAGGCGTTTTCTCGGTGACGCGGAGACAAAAACGCCTGGCCTGGGCGTGGGATGGAGCGAGTCGGGCTGTCTGCAGGCAGCGGGCTCTTCTCTTGCTGCTGCAGGATGGGGGGGGATGCAAAAAAACCCCAAACTCTGGGAAAGCCGAAACAGTCGCGCACGGGGCTGGGGCCCTCCGAGCACAATACACATCAGCTTCTGCCTCCTCACCGGGCAGCTCCTTTCTGGCGGGCAGAGAACCCTGCCTGCTTCTGCCCTGACGCCCCAGCAGCAAGCTCTGCCCTGGGGAGGGAGCGCTCCAGCGCTAGCCAGGGGCAAAACCACCCGGCAGCCTCTGCCTGCTTTGGTTTTCATCCCCCGGGAGCCTGCCCGTACCCTGGGTCTCGACTTTTGATTACCAGGCAGATGAACCATGGTTTCTTCATCAAAAAAGTTCAGGAGAAAGAAAGAAAACATGGAAAAAAAATATATATATATTAAAAAAATTAGAATCAAGTAGAGCCAGACAGAGCACAAAGACAGATGGAGAGGCAGCACCCGGCACACCGCCTCCGCTCCAGAAATCTTACACATCCACAGGAAGGTATAAATAACTATAAATTTATTAGTAAAGCAAAACCATTTGACACTCACACAGAAGAGCGGGATGTGTTAATACAATATATATACACACGTACATGGAGTATCGTCTTAGAAACACACGGGGAGCAGTGTTAAAGGCACTGCAAGCCACACGAACCTCATCATCCTCAGCCGGGAACTCCGCCGGAGGCACGAGCGCAGGACAGGAGGAGCCCGAGAACCTCACCGGCCACGCCACCCCTCGGATCCACGGCTCGGAGGCGTTCGGAGACAAGCCCCCGGGGCGCAGCTCCCGCCTGGGGTCCTGCTCTCCCTGCCAAGCACCCCGGGCACGCGGCGAGAGCAGCACCTTCACACCCAGAAAGCGGCAGAGGCGGCCACCGGGAGATGCGGCGGCTGGGGAGAAGCCGCGCTCACCAGGGCCCGAGGGAGAGCTGCCGCTGCCAAACCTCCTTGGCCTGCCGTTATTGCATCTCAGCGTTACGCCGGCACGGGCGGGAACCTTCCCGCACGCGAACGCGCCACCCGACAGAGGAAGAGTCAGACTCTGAAGAACAAGAAGGGGTTTTTGCTTATTAATAGCCAGGCTCTGGCTGCAGCCTGGACTTGACGGTAAATGCCCAAGGGCAGTGTAGAAAGTGCTCTCCTCCTTCTTAACAGTGCAAGGCCAAGCTTGAGCGCCCAGAGGGTCCCAAACCACTGTCAGAGGACGCTTTCCCCCTCGCCCCCCGTTCCACCGCATAAGCCACAAGACCAGAGTGTTGCCCAGCTTCCCGCCCAGATCGCAGGGACGGCAGCTGCTCCCCGGAGAGCCGGCAGGGCCGCCTGGGCGTACCCGTGGTCCCACACCACAGCTAACTCAGCTCGGCCGCCTGCCTGACACGCACAGCCGCTCCGCAGCATTCCCGCGGGAACCGAGCGGTCCGGCTGCACCCCAGCGCCGGGACTTCTCCCCAGGAACGTCTGACAGCCCGGCACTGACTTCACCCCCAGCCTCGGAGACGTGGCAAAGGGACCCACCAGGGAAACGGCCACTCTCGCCCCACAGCCTGTTCCCTACAACCCTGTTCTTGCCAGGACTCACTCAGCAGAGCCAGCTGAACCCCGAACACCACGCAGCCGAGCCAAAGCGGCCAGGCCACAGGCACTGCCCCCGCCCAGCGAGATGGACAGCCTCATGGGAGAAGGACCAGAAGCACCCCCTGGATTCCAGCAAGATTCAAGTCCCAACCACCTGACCTCAACATCACTGTGGTCACCTCGTGTCACCTGGATCCGGCCTGGGAGGGGAATTTGGGGAGGGGGCAGGGGGGTAGGAGAGAGAGGGAAGAGATCTTGCAATCAAAATGGAAAAAGGGATGAAAAACTAAACAGCTGCTTACAAATAAAGAATTGAACAAGGGCAAAGAAGCCTAGAAGGTCTTATAAAAGTATAAGCAAAATAGCTGTGGAGGGGAAGGGGGTGAGACACCCTCCCTACAGGATGCCCTTAGCTGTAAGGGGAAGCAAAGATCAGAAAAAAAGCCCAGGTAACAGACTGCCTTCTTCCCGCACGCAGGAAGCCAGAGGAACAGCAGTCCTAGAGGGCAGGATTTATCTCCTGGACAACATCCACGCCACCTTCAGCCAGCCTGACTATCCCCAGCGGCATCCTGTGCTCACACCGCCTGCCAAAGAGAACAACCCCCCCGGAGGGATCACCCCCTGCTCCAGCCCTGCAGAGCACCCTCAGGCAGTCTCACAACCGGGCCTGGAAGACGGGAGCGAGCGAGGCTAACACGCCACCAGCTCCAGCGCAGCGACCCTCCGGAGCGCGGCGGGGCCCCGTGTGACGCGAGAGGCCGAGCGCAGGCAGCGTGAGCAAGTCTGAAAGTCTCCTGAAATAAATGTCACAAGCGAAGCGTAAGGCAGGTGCAGAGCAGAAACACGGTTTCACTCCCCCAAGAGGCTCTGGCCGCTCTTTGGTTTGAAACGGGAACGCCAGCAGTTAGCAGAGAGCCCTTTGCGGTGCGATGCCCAGGGGACGTCAGCCCCCCCAGGCCGGCCCCTGCCTCCCCACCCAGTGCCACGCTCCTGACACTCGCGTGCCTCCTGCTTTTTCCACGACCTCTCACCTCACGGTACCAAACATGACCCAAAGGCACGGCAAGGGAGATCGACCTGCTCGCCCTGCCCGCCACACGGCTGCTCCAACGGGACAGTCTCCCTATAAAAACAGACCCGAGGCTCTTGGCCCCGCTCAGCCGCCTGCTCCGCACAGGTCCTCCACCCACCAGCACCAAGGTCTGGCAGCACAAGCCACCACCGGGTTCTGTTGGCTTTGGGCTGTTGCAAGGAGCAAACGAGACAAAGAGACCGAGCCACCACAGGCTCCCCGCCGGTCCTACTCAATCCCAGACTGGTTTGGGTTGGAAGGCGCCTCAAAGATCATCTAGTTCCAACCACCTGCCATGGGCAGGGACACCTTCTGCTAGACCAAGTTGCTCCAACGCCACATCAAGACATTTTCGAACCTATAGGCACCTACTCACAGGCATCGGCTGATGACCTGGACCTGGGTTTGTCCCCGCCAAGCCCCCCACAGCATGCCCTCTCCCCCAGGCACAGGCCCCCAGCACACAGCCCCGATGCCGCTTTCTCTGCCCAAGGCACTGCTTGGCTGTTGCCACATCCTAAGCAGAGCCGGAGCTCCTCGCAGGGACACCGAGGGCTTTCCCAGCTGCTCAGCACGACGGAAACTCTCCCCAACAGTCCCTGTGCTCAGCTGGTACCAAGAGGACGTGACTGGCAGCTCCAAGGCCGGCGCACGGCGTGAAGCTGTGTCCTGGGCCCACCACCATCCATCCTCCTCTGCCCCAAGCACCCCAGGCTGTCCAGCCACCCAGGCAGCCGCTCAGGCCCCCGGGCAGGGAAGAGAGCAGGGCACAGCCATCCAGGGGCCACCCTAACGATTTCTCCAAACCTCTCCTCCAGCCAGCAGCTGCCCCAGAAAGAAATACGGCCACAGAAGACCTGCAGGCTCCAGCAGCCTCCATTTCACGCCTTCCTCTGCCTAAAGACGAGCCCCTCTACAGGCCACGAGCGCTGACCCCAGCTGCCAGCGCTGCGCTCAGTCAGGGCGACTGCTGAACCCCCAGCGCTGCGGGACCTGCGGCAGACTGCAGGCTGCGCTGCTTCGGGCAAGAGCGGAGCCACCCGCGGCCCGAGGCAGGAACGGAGGGGGGGTTCAGGTGGGTGCCGCATTCCTGGCCCGCTCCAGTCCTGTGCTCGCAGCCTCCATCACCACCAAGCCCTTGTGTAAAGACAGGATTAGCCTCCCTTGGTTTTACTCCTCGTTTTTACTCCTACAGTAAAGCATACACTAAACTTACTACATATTAAACAGCAAAAACCAGCTACCTAGAACCGAAGAGCTCTTTAAAAAAATCCAGGTTATCACACCTCTTTCTTTTAAAAGATCCAATATGACATCAAGTTAAACTATACAGTATTTTTTAATGAATATTAACAAACTGCTTTAAAAAAAAAAGCAAAAAAAAAAAAAGAAAAAAGGAATAGCAACAGACAGAAAACTCAGTAGGAAGTTCTACATCTTTGAGGCAGCCTGAAGTAAGATAACCATCAGTCCCTCCTCCTTGGGCAGCAGAGAGCAAGGTCTGCTTTAGCCTCCTTAACGCTGCGCATGAGGAAGACTCAGCCCCAGAGTCAGACCTGTCACTGAACTGTCCCAGCCACCAAAAACACACCCTGCTCGCCCTCACCGTTCTGGAAACGGAAACAGAAGCCTTTCTCCACCCTTTAGATGAGCGCCTACTACCAGCAAAGCAGGCGCAGCCCAGCCCTCTGCAAGGCTGTTCTGTCTGCGCTTGCCGTGGACAACGTTTATTAAACTTGTCCTTGCGCAGCGCGTGGGCAACCTGCTGGCTGCTGCTCACTAACTGCAGCTCCTCACAACACCCCTGCCTCACACAAGGGCTGGCCAAGGTGACGGAAGAGCTGAGGCTGGCAGGGACCTCTGGAGATCATCTAGTTCAAGCCCCTGCTTGAGCAGGGTCAGCTACAGCAGGTTGTCCAGGATCACGTCCAGGCGGGGCTTGGGTATCTCCACAGATGGGTATTTAACATCTTAATCTCTCCACAGACAGAGAGGGGAAGGCTGGTGGGCAAGCTAGTAAGCACGCCTTCAACCTCCAAGGCATCTAACTGGCACGTAACGGGTCTCTTGGTCATGAGAAGCCAGCAAAATCCTGCAGAGGAAAACACCTGAGGCTGCATTGACCTTGCTAGGGGAAATTTATTTTTAAGTGATGTTTACAAGAACTGTGCAAAACCTGAAAAATACAGAAGAGGTAAAGAAAGAGTAAAGGGGCAAAACAGGACTCCTGCAAGTGGGGAAAAAAAAAAATACACTCCTCCTTTACGCACTGCTGACCCTCCCCTCCCCACGGAGCCAAACCTGCAGGCCAGGAAGGATTCTCCTGGCTTGCTCTCGTTCCCCTCCAGCAAATCGGACACCAAGCCCCTGGCACACAGCGTGGTTACTGTCGGCGATGGTCACGCCTCTGAAGCTGTAGGTTATTAGTAGTGTTCGCCTCACCCTTTAGTGTTTGAGCTGCTGGGACAGCCCTTTGCCTGACCCCGGAGGGAGGCTAAAGGCCCTGCAAAGAGGGAAGGGGCCTGGGGGCTGGAGGTAACTCTCGGCAGGAGAGCGAGGTCCCTCAGGAAGCGGCTCTTAAACGCCAGGCTCTTGGGCAGCGGGAGGGCGCGGAGGCTCTCCTCGCCACGCTCTCTGGTAGCGGCGCAGCGCTGGCTACTCTCCCCCGCGCCACCGGTAGGGACGGGGGGTGGGCAGGCGCGCTCGGAACCCTTGCAGAGCGTGACAGCCAGCGACTGCAAAAGCAGCAACGCCAAAGTGCTTTTTGGAGCTGTGCAGCCCCATGGCTTTTCCCTTTCTACACTCTAGAAAGAGGGAGAGCGGGGGAGGTCGGGGTAGTCAATCAACGCTAACGATCTGAAACGGTCCTCTCAACTGAGCTCGGACCAGGAAAGTTGGGAGATCCCAGCAGCGGAAACCGCTACTTCCTTCAGCGAGCAGCGCACCCCGGGGGAAGGGGGGGCTGGCTCTGCCTTGCTCCCAAACCCTCTCCAGGAGGAGAGTTACCCAGCCCTCCCTGCTGACCCCACCAGGCAGGGCGAGGGAAAAAGGCTGCACGCAAAGGGCTGGGACAGCTGAGCTTCCAGCGCCGGAACTGCAGGTACAGCGCGAACCGCAGTCCAGGGGATGCCGGGCAACTACAGGCGTCGCTTGCTCTCCCCACCTTCCTCCTGTCCTCTCCCACCCCTTCGAGCTTTTCACCTCGTTCCTCCGTATCAACCACAGAGGCCAGAGGAAAGTTTACCTGCCCGCCCACCGTACCTCCCCTTTCCCCCAAACACCCTGGAGGCCACCTACAACCGAAGAGAGCGAAGGGGAGGCCGAGGCTCAGGAGCGTCACATGCAAGCTGAAAACTGCCGAGGGGCGGCAGGGTCACGGCAAGCAGGCAGCCACCTGGTAGGCGCCCTCGGCCGTGTGCTGGACGCTGTGCTCCTGCAACAGGCCCAAGTCCAGGAACCGCTCCCCGCACCACATGCACTTGTACTGCTGCTCCCGGGCATGCACGCTGTGGTGCTTGTTGAGGTGCTCGCGCTGCTTGAAGGCCTTCTCACAGGAGGGGCACTTGTAGGGCTTCTCGCCCGTGTGCACGCGCCGATGGCGCTGCAGGTCCGAGGCGTACTTGAACCGCTTTTCACAGTCAGGGCACTTGAGGGGCTTCTCGCGGGCCGGGTCGCAGCGGTGCTGCACGAACTCAGAGGAGGAGAAGAAACGTCTCTCGCAGAGCGTGCACTTGAGCGGCTTCTCGGCGCAGTGGGCCAGCTGGTGCTTCTGCAGAGCCGAGGCCCGCTTGTAGGACTTGTTGCACACCGCGCACTTGAAGGGCCGCTCCGCGTTCTGCACGCACTTGTGCCGCAGCAGCTCCGAGGACTGGTTGAAGCCCTTCTGGCACACGTTGCACTTGAAGAGGTTTTCTATGCCGTGCACGTGCTGGTGGTACACCAAGTGCGAGGGCTGCACGAAGCCCTTCTCGCACAGGTTGCACTTGAAGGGCTCCTCGGCCTTGTGCGTGCGGCGGTGGCGCATGAGCGCGTACTGCTGCTTGAAGCTCATCTGGCAAAGGTCACACTTGAAGGGTCGCTCCTCGCTGTGCGTGCGCTCGTGCTGCCGCAGGTCCGAGGGCCGCTTGAAGGCCTTCTGGCACTCGCTGCAGCGGAAGGGCCGCTCGCCGCTGGGCGTGCAGGGGTGCTGCAGCAGCTCCGACGACTCCTTGAAGTGCAGCTCGCAGACATTGCACTTGAAGAGGTGCTCTCCCGAGTGCGCGTACATGTGGCGCACCAGGTGGGAGCGGTGCTTGAAGGTCTTCTCGCACACCGTGCACTTGTAGGGCCGCTCCGAGCTGTGCGTCCGTTTGTGGTGAACCAGGTGGGACGACTGGCTGAAGCTCTTGTCGCACAGCGTGCACTTGTACGGCTTCTCCCCCGTGTGGATGCGCTCATGCCGGGACAGCTCCGAGAGGTGCTTGAAGGTTTTCTGACAGATGGAGCAGCTGTAGGGCTTCTCCGAGGGGTCGAGAGGCTGCGAATGCTCCGCCTCGGGAGGCTTGTAGGTCTTCTCACAGATAGAGCACTTCATGGCGTTGCCGTTGTGGACATTGTGGTGCTGCGCCAGCGAGGTCAGGAGGGAGAAGCCCATCTTGCAAACACCGCACACGAAGGGCTTCTGCTCCACCTGGATGCACTGGTGTTCGAGGAGATCGGTGGCCTGGTGGAAGATCTTCAGGCACTGGGTACACTGGAAAGAGCGGTCATGGCCTGGCAAGCACTGGTGCTCATGGGGGTTGGAGAGGTGAGTGAGATCGTGGCCACACACCCCGCATTTGTGGGATGGCTCTCCAGCCTGGATGGGGGCGTGCTGGTGGTGCTGCAGACCAGGGTCCGGCTGGAGCAGGATGCCGTAGACAGCACAGCCCAAGGGGTTATCAGCAGTGCTGGGTGGGATGGAGTGCTCTGGGAGGGGGGCTGCCCCAGCGTGGTGCTGCTGCGGCGGTGGCGGCGGCTGCTGCGGTTGCTGCTGTTGCTGCTGCCAGCTTTCTGACATGCTTGGGGAAAAAAAAAACGGGATTTTCGCAGTGACAGCTTCAGCTTCTCCGTTGAAAGGGTTCAAGTGAAAACAAAAATTGAAAGTATCCAAGATCCTGATTCCCTGTAGCCGATCCCCTGAAGTCGAGGACAGAAAATCCAGCCCACACCCAGGATCCTGGGAAGCAAAGAGGTGACTGAGACTCCACAGCCTCCTCCTCAGATCAGCGCAAGTTCTCTGTGGACTGATTTGGTTTTGCTTTTTCTTTTTTGGACAAAAGAACAGGAGGCAGAAGCAAGTGCCCCGAAGACAAGAGGAGGCCCTTCTCCGTGCTAGCTGCGATGCGGTCCCATTTGGGAGGAGCGAGGGAAGCAGCCCCACGAGCAGCTCTCTCTACAAGGAAGAACACAGCTCACGTCAGGTCTCGGAGGAAAGGCGCACGCAACTCTCCAGCCAACCTCCCACCATGGCTCACTTTGAAATCTCTCCCGCGTCCCTGCAAAGCCACCCGGATGCCACTGTCGGGGAGCTAACCAGAACCGGAGACCCCCCCCTTGCTGCACGCTCAGCCTGGAAAGGCTCGGGCCCTGCCCGCCCGCAGTCAGGCATGCTTTTGAGTGGTGTGCTCTCACGAGAGGCAGCACAACTGCCCAGGTCCTGGTCAGGTCAGCCGTTCCCCTGTGTGCTGTTGGTCGCTGGAACTCCCCGCCCCGCTGGGGGCACTGGCTGAGAACATCGGTCCCGGGCTGAGGTACACCAAATGCTGTGCAATCGAGAAGCTATCGGGTTAGATTTTACACATATCAAGGCACATCCAACCCGATCCCACCCCAGCTGAAACATCCCTGTGAAGCAGTTCTGCTCCTCCTGCGGCTCGAGTATCAGGGACGTCGCCCAAGGGATCTGTGCAAGAGACTTCCCCTTCTCCAGACAGCGCTTATAGACTAGGAAGAGCCAGAGACCTAAGGCGGAGGGTTGCCCTCGACGTTACCCCGTCCACAGACAAAACACAGAACCCGCAGGTATTGTGCGCAGAACTCTCTGTGAGGATAAAAGAAGCGCTAAAGCAACGGCTCGGCTGAACCTCCTACGAAACCACGGACTAAAAGCACGCTGGAGCTGCCTGGCCTTACGTGCACGACAAGGGTTGTGCTCGCTGAAAAGTTCCAGTCTTTCTAGAGATGTCCAGTAAAACCTGACATCAGCTTGGAGTAAAACCCACCGGCAAGCAGCAGGCAGCAGCAGTGCCAACACACCTCAAGAGAAAGGAAAGGTCCAGGCCTCGGCAAGGAGCAGCAGCTGGCGCTCCTGGGTCCTCTGCCCCTAACCCCACAAGGGCACTCTCGTTTCCACGTCAAACTGCTTGCCCTCACCCAGGGTAAGTAAAACCTTGGTCTAACGGGAAGGTGCTTGTCGTATTTAAAATGAGGTGATACAGAGCATCGAAGAAACCCACTTCCCGGCATCCTCGCCTGCTCCGGCGCTCAGCTGAGGCTGGATCATGCCGCACAGCCGGGGCAGCACCGGACCACACTCCTGCCTACAGGGACACTGCACTACTTTGTCTGCCGGCACAACTTTTGGCAGTGAAATGCCCGACGGCCTCATGGCAGCCCTGCTCACACGCCGGATCTCCTCTTTCTCCCACGTAGCTCACCTTGACTGCCGACACGAAGGGAGGGCTCGCAGTTAGGATGCCCAGCACCCGGAGCTCCACAGGATACGGAGCTTCAGCGCAGCCCACCCTCACCCACAGCTTCCCCCCCAGGCAGCGTTAACCACGGCGGGAGCAACCCAACAGCATCGGCATCCCAGACCGGCCGGCCTAACGGGGAGGGGAAGCCTGCATCCCCCCAGCCCTCCCCAGGCAGGGAACAGCGAGAAATACCAACCTTGGCTTACCGAGGGCTCTGCACGGGT
>VWZZ01005977.1:0-29222 GCA_013399095.1 Psophia crepitans
ACATCTGGTAAGTTGAAGTACCCTACAAGAACAAGAACAATAAACATTCCCAGGAGGAAAAATAAAATAGAAATAAAATCTTAATTTTTTAATTACTACCAACCTCAGTGTAAACTTAGTAAACTTTTCTGGTAACATGCTTTGCCCTTTCTTCCTTTTCAATAAATTTTTTTAAATATGAATGTGACTTTAATCTGAAAAATTACAAGTTTAAATAGAAATGAGTTCTTTGCTTGGCTTGACTAAAATAGTTCTCTTGCTTTCATTAGCTGACTGATATATTTAGTAGCATTTAAGCTTATAATTTTACGTATATATTTATACGAGCTAAATATGAAATAGTTATTCATTGACCCATGAACACCAAATTTAGCAGTTTTTCTTTTCCTCTCCATTGTCAACTCTTTTTTTTTCTTTTTTTTTTTCTTTTTTTTTTTCCAGAAATGGTATTACCAGGCTGCAGCAGTTCCACTGCTATCAGATACAATAGTTCACGAAGTTCCATAAATATATACAAAAATGCTTCCTTCACCAGTCTGTCCCTTTCCTTTATATTTATTTCTTTTTCCAAATATGCTATACGCTTTAGTGATTCTTTTTTTCTTAGAGGTTTCTGAAAAGGCAGATGAGAACTTTTTCAGAAACAAGTTTTCACAGGGAAATGTATAAAGTAAATCAGAATTAAACATGTTTTGAAAAGACCTTGTTTCAAATGCAAGATTTGATTAATTTAATCTATAAAGCAATATTGTTATCACAAACCCAGTTTAGATTCTTTAGTGGGAGATTAAAGAAAGTGCCTTGGCAATTGGTGTTAATACAGCATTCTCATGTTAAACACTTGATAAATTTTTGGATGTTAATTACATGTTTGTAAGAGAGTAAGTTTTATATGTCTTGAATTTCTCTCATTGCATTTGTGTCTCTGCTTCCAACTTTTAAAATGTTAGATTTCTATTCAACCAACAGTTTCTAAACTACCTTTAGCTTTGTACACACTTGTCTCTATTGTATTTGTGATTTTCCCTCCTCTTTTGAAAGGATTGTGTTGTGAATGTACACAAGAGTGTCAAAGGAAACATGCTATTCTATGTGAATAAATTTGTATTTTGTAATAGCATCTTAGATTTGGAAAAAGTAATTAATTTTTTTTTAATTAAAGACTGTCTACTTTTATATTTCACATGCCTATGTCGTTCCCCACAAAATTGAGACTAAATGAAGAGTAAAAATAATATATACATTTAATTTACCACATCAAAGTGTTTTAGTAACTCAAGAACCAGACCCACTGTAGTATTTTAAACATTAAAATGGAATAAATTCTGAAACTAAGATCATTCAAAAATATACAAATTAAGAAAAAAGAACACTCTCTACTGTTACAGGGAGACATCTTTATAAGTTTTTTTGGTAGACACATTAAAGCTGAAATCTTAATTTACTTTAGCAAGAACACACAATTTCTTAAGTTCTAAACACATTCATCCACCTATAGAATATTAACACAAGATATTAATGAAAAAAAGCTTCTCAGGGGAACTCTAGCTCTCCTCAATTTGTAGGTTTTCCTTGAATTTTCAGTCCAGAAAAATAAAACCAAAACAAGGACCTGGCAACCCATCAAACCTATTGGCCTCTTAATTGTACTTTGTATACATTCTTCGTAAGTATTTTCTTTTACTATATTAGAACACATGCTGACCAATATCTGTGATGAAATTCTTTCATCTCTGCCCTTTTTCTGACAACTGGATAACTTCTCATGTCTCTCTTTCATCAACCACTATCAAAGGGTCAGTGATCCTTTATCTCTGACAAATTGAATTTGTTGTCAGTAGTGGATATGTCTCCAGATTATTTGGAGTCTACTTTTTTCAGAAATCTACTTACTATCTTTGCCTTGTGATAATAATGCATAACATAGAACACACAGATATTCAGTGGTTTTGGAGAACAAGTACTTTTGAGAGTTACAAATTCACCAGCTTTGAGTTTTAAGCGGGCTTTGAATCTCCAGCTTGATGCTGTAGCAAGTGTTGGACACATACGCCCATGCTATTACACTGCATGGGAAGTTGCTACTACAGTTATCTCTAGCAGATGAACTGGAGAATGAAAGGAAGAGGAAAAACAGAAAGAAGAGTGTTGGCAGCAGGTGCTATTTCCCAGTTTTCCATCATTTTTCATTGGCAGCAACTGCCACCTTCCAGATGTTGTAGGGGCTCTTTGGCACTTGCTGCTTAGGCAGCTGTCCTCTATTATTTTCAGGAGAAGAAAGAAATTAGCCTGTACAGAAAGGTCTGCTGAAAAATAGAAGTCACTAATGCCATTTATAACTCCATTTGCCAGGAAATTATATATTTCTAAGTCCATAAAAGCAGCAGGAGGAAGAAACAATAAAAGCAGCAGGAGGAAGAAACATCTTGTGTCATCTAAGCTCCTTCAGAAGTTAAAATCCACTTCAATGGAGTAATGTATCAGCCTCAAATCACAGAAGTCTGTGATAGAAATGATGACAGACCTCTACTATCACATGGTCTAACATTTGTACTTTGACTACGTGACTCTATCTTTTTCATGGTCTGTGAAGCGGCTACTGTGACTTCATTATGAAACTCTCTATATAAGCAAAAAGCACAAAGTAGTGACAGTATATTTTCTGACTGGAAAAAAAAAATCAACACAACAAAGAAAACGCAAAAACTTTACTCCATCTGTAGAATCATTCTTAATATGGTCATGTTTCTTAGGAACTCTCTAAGTAGTCAAAATGTTTGAAAGTAATAAAAGTTCATATTAAAAATTTGAAATTAAGATAATTTTAGTAGAATGACTAATGGGGATATTATCTTGTACAGGAAGAAATTACCAAGGATGACAAAATTCAGAACAAAACTAGTAAAAATGGCCTCAGCCAACTGAGATTTCAAAGCAACCGCATATTCCTGCAACAAATTGTGTTCAGAGCTTTGCAAGCTATACCGCCAAACTCAGTGTAAAAGGTAAATTAATAATCTAAATTTCAACAAATATAAAGATAGCAGTATTTTAACAATGTGAAAATGTCCTTACATATATCTGAAAGCCAGATGTGATTTAGATTTTGTTTCTATATTCTAAAGGTGTTAAATACATATCAGTTAAAAAGAAAAGCTCATACATATATAAAATACACATTAGCAGAATGAAAAATAATTACAATGCTGAAGATTTACAAACACTTATTTGCATTTTATTAATGACGTAGCAATAAAAAAATAGATGTGTATGTTTTGAAACATCACAAACAATTTTTTTCCAGTTGAAATGTTTCAAAATAAGACAGTGACTATTTGAAAGTAACATTTGGAGACATCAGGAATCCATCAAAATGTTGTTTTGAAGCAGTAAAAATTTGCTTAAGAGAATTACCGTTACATAGCAAGCAGTCATAAAATTGAAAGAACCTTTGCATCCAGCACAGATCATCAAATGCTGATACTGGCAACAGCAGCAGAAAAGGCAAACTGAAGTGCTTTTATCTCAGACAGGAATACCAGCTGCTATAACGCAGAAATGAAAGTAACTCTGCACAGCTTTCAAGGGGATCTGTCAGTTGGCAAGATCTGCACATGCCAATTTGACTGGAAAGTCAAGTGCTGAAATTTTTCCAATTTTCTGAGCCAATCACACATTGGCTTCACTCCTACATATGTGTTTAGTACACAATGTATCATTCAAAAATTCTCTTGAAATCTATTTTTATCAGAAGCAGACTAGCATTTATGACACATTTAAACATTCTTCCTAACAAAGGTTCTAATTTAAACGTTAGTGCAAAGAAGATTTCAGAATAAGAATAAAAGATATCTACTAAACTTTTTTTGCAAGAATATTAGAAATAAACACAGTCAGATTCAGGGATTTACTGAACTCTATAGAACTTAAGACTTTACTTATTTCTTGGTTTCCCAGCAATTCAGCCATTTTTTATTTATTTATTCTAAATTCTCTGCTTTGTGATTGCATCTGAAACATTAATTTCCTTTAAAATCAGCGAGGGATTGACTCGCAAAGAAATATAAATGACTCAAATAAATGTTAAATTTTTAAGAAAAACAAACAGAACCACAAAGAATGCACTCAACTCCTGCCTTAAATTTTGATGCACTTACATTGATTTGGCATTTACTTTTCCGATTTCTGATAGTGAACTTGCAAATCATTATGGACATTAAGTTGTAAGGAAAACAAGAAAAAAAGAGCATCCAAATAAAATATTTTGAACACACAACAGTTAAATAAAAAATGTGCAAAATAATCAATTTTTTTAAAGTGTTATTGTATCTAAAGACCTGAGTCACCTTGTATCGAAGGTAGAGATTAAAATAGATCAAATTAATTTCACTCTAAGATATTTAATTTAATTTATGTTATGTTATTTTACAGTTATTTTATTTAACAGTCTGACACTTTTTTCAGCTTGGTGAAAGTGGAAAAAACCATAAACCAGCAAATATTGCTATTACTAAACATATTTTAAAAACCCCACCTCTTCCTTGGTTTTTACATTTTAGTTGTAGCTTCCTTAGACGCATAGAAGGAGAATGAATTAAGATGAAAAATGATGACAACCGCATAGCATTTGACATTGGAAAATTTTAGCTTTTAAGAAATACATGTAAAATTGCAGTGATATGAACAATAATTTGTTCATGTCAGACAAATGTTGGCCTTGCAGAATAAAATAAGAGTGCTATCAATAAAACAGTGGCATGTCTTTATTTGGTATGGTGAATTGAGGGAATAGCAATTAACTCATACTGATGTAGTAATTTTTACTTTTTATCTAAAATAAATGACAGTTTTCCTTTACATTGCATCTTGCTGCTTAATGCTATGTGTAGGAATGAGAGGAGAAGAAAAGCAAAATAAATAATGCTTCTGCATACAGCTTTCATTGCATTTTGCAGGAATTACTCAATGTATCAGTAGTAATATTGGTCAAAATGAGACAAAGGTTAAAGAATCAAACTGGAGAGGAATAGATGGTGGTGTTATCGCATACACTTTCCTGAAATTCAGACATTCAGCAACAAGTCTATGCTAACTATAGCTGTTTTGACTGTTTCTTTCCTGGATGTTGCTCATTAACTCATGTTGAACTTTTGAATTCCTTAGACAAAAAGACAAATGAAATAGATTCTAATTCCCTCAAAACCATCCAGGCTTCATGGCAAAATCTTTTAGAAATGAAGAATTCTAAAATAAGTATCATAGTCTTCTGCAATGTAAGAGAATTCCTTGAAGTCCCACACATCAGTATTTAAAAACAGAGGAGCTATTTTCAGAAACTTGAGTTTTAATGCTGCAGCTCAGCTACAAGCAAAATTAAATAAATAAATAAACAAACAAACAAATAAATAAATAATCTTACAACTCAAGCAAAATAAGAAAAAGGGTAATATTCATTAAACAGTTTCTTAATTAGATCGAGTTCGGCAGATATAACCTAAAGCTGAATTCAGTGCAGTACGTTACTATGAAATATACAGACTAAATTCCTTGAAAATGACTTGAGAAATTTTGAACTACTGCTGCATAAGATTCCTGCCAATGTATCCTACAGACCCATGGTAATAATGGTTAGATTCTGAGTGTAGAAATATTTTGAGATAATTCTATTTACAAGTGACAAAAAGCATTGTTCAATGCACAGGGAAAAAGAAAAAGTGATGTAGCATGCAGAGTGAGTGCAGACACAGACAGAAAGGTCAGAGCCTAACAAGGGCAGAAATTCAGGGGCAAGTGTGGGTGATGACTATAAATGTTGCATCAGGGTCAAAGGATAAGACTTTACCTGAGATATTAACATCCTGTTAGTATCCTAAATGTCAGAGATAGTCATTGATGTAGCTGCGCATTGCTGTTGCTCTTATTAAGTATTAGCCATCTGTCAGCTGCTATGCCATGTGAGATTCGGAAGTTATCACAGTGCCCCTAGTTTGTTTCTAATAAGTCTGAATTTTTGCTGGTGTATCAAGTCACTCTTTGCAATCTCTCACATACTGCTTAAAGGTTCTCCTTCCTTCTTTTCATCCTTTTCATTTTTTTCACCTGAAAACTTATTACTGGATTTGTCTTAAGAAATAAATTTACTTGACCATATGCCTTATACTACAGAATTATTAGGTAAACTAATGAGTTATGAGTACAACGTTGTTTGATTTATGACATGTGTGAATTTTTTCTTATTAGAACAAAAGACATCACAGTACATAAACAAGAAGCTCAAAGTCAATGAGATATTGCAGACAGGGACAGGATGAAAGAAAAAGTCTTGGCAGCTGAGATTTCCAAATTATGCTTATAACTCCTAGAATAGTCACATCCTTCAGTAGCTGTCTAGCCTTGAATTGTGACACAGAATATCTAGTGCAAAATGGTATACATTAACTTGTCCTTAAGAATGGTATGTTAGTCCAGGCTAATCCCTGCAATAAAGCCCAACGTACTTTCCATGAAAATAGGTCAAATATGCCAAGTTACTAAGATGTCTTCACTGGTACATATGATCTTTTAGTCTCTGGAAATTGTATTTAGCTGAGCTGATACAGGTATACACAGGGAATTTTTTGAGCTAGTTGTCTAAACATCTTTTAAAAACTGTTGAAAGATATAGTAATGTTTAGTTCGTTAATCCTCTCATATCAAGGTAAACTTATAAAACCAGGAAGTGCCTGGTTTTTCCACTGATTATTAAAGGAGACTAGTTCTATCTGCAGATGTCTAAAGTTAGTTGAAATTTATCTTATTTATTTTCCTACAGAGGACTGAGTCACGCTTTCATGCTTTCACTATGCCATTATAAAAAGCTGCCTGTTTTTGGTTTGGTTTTTTTTAATTCTACCCACTCCTTGCTGAGCTATACTAAAGCTAACACCTAAAGGATTAGCTGTTGCATATTAGTCACCTGACATGCAGGTGTTAATTTTTGAAGCTCTTTTTCTTGCAAATTCTGACCAAGAATCAATTTGAGCATTCTTCTTTTGAACTAGGATAATGCTGAAAACACTGGAATGTGCCTCAAAGAGTTGGATAATTAATAAAATATATTTTATACATTCATTTAGCTAATGGAGGTCAAAAAAAAAACCAAAACCAAAAATTCAAACAGAGAAAATGAAAGTGGGGAAAAAATCCAACCAAACGAAAAAAGAAGTATCATAGATTTCCCATAGATTAAGGAATTCCTCAAATAATTTTAAGATGATGGCTCAAATGTCATCTCAGCAATTTGTAGTTCATCACAGAGATATGCCACTGAGAACAGTTCCAAGAAGACAGAATGCAACCTCAGAATCTAATACTCTACCTGGCAGGACAGATGGCATAGTGAATACATTTAAATCCTTTGTTTAAGTCATTCAGAACAAATCTAAACAGTAACTTCTTAATCTGAAAACTGAATGTCCCACCTTCAGCGTCATTGGCTACCCTGAGTGTAGGTTCAAAATTTTGTGTTTGCCAAAAAAAAATCCATCTCCTAAAAAATTAATGTACAATTTTCTGCAAGGCTTGGATTTCAAACAATACCCAGTTTCCAATATGAAATCACTTAACTGGAAAATTCACAATTATTTGTAGGAATAAAAAAAATCTTTTTTGAAAAGGGTAGATCAGATATGATGTTTTTTAATACGGATTAATGCCTGCAAGGAGTATGAATATGTTTTATTTCATCCTTTGTGAACTTCACGTTTATTTTAAATTGTCTGGTTTCAGTCACTAATAAAATGACCTCTTTAAGACAGATTTGTTAATACAGAGGTGGTTCACATGGAGATTATATTTTTTTTTATTTCATTCACTGTTCATATATTCTTATGTATGATCTAACTTTTGAAAAACAAATCAAAAGGAAAACAAGGTAACTCCAGCATTAACATTATTTAAAATGCCTCCGTTGCATTCAGCACTGTTCTGAATACTAAATTGCTCCTAGCTGTTCTATTACACCCAGATCAGACAAATTATCTGACAGTGCAGGGTGGTGTTAGTGTAATGAGGCACTTAGCACCACTGACATCAAATGCTAGCATCCTTTGTTTTGAAAAAGCATTTGATCCAGAACAAACTAGCTGTACTTGCAAATTTAGCGCAGTAATGCAAAACAATTGTGGGTCTTAGATTGCACCTGGAAATTTGATGTCCTCCAAGGAAAGCTAAAAACTAAACATCTCATACTTGTGCAGGAGGATTT
This sequence comes from Psophia crepitans, assembly GCA_013399095.1. Taxonomy (NCBI): domain Eukaryota; kingdom Metazoa; phylum Chordata; class Aves; order Gruiformes; family Psophiidae; genus Psophia; species Psophia crepitans. The sequence goes on from VWZZ01005977.1 coordinate 8,246, forward strand.
TGGTACCACTGACGAGAAAGGGGTTGTCTTGCTTATCTTAGTTTCTAAGTACTTAATGGAAAATGTCTTATGCTTCAGTGTGGATTTTTAGTTAGTTGGTTGGAGGTTTTGTTGTTGTATTTATTACCAAACTGTATCACTTGTATTATTAAAGATAAAAAAGGAATTAGGAATGAACTACTTATCATACTAAGGTAATTGTCTGGGACTTAGCAAAGGATAAAGATGGTATACATTAACATAGCACTCAAGATCTTTCTTCATGTTGACCTATTAATATATATTTAGGAAAGTTAGAACACAAATTGCTTACTTCATGTTTGGAGGTAAGAAATACTAGGCAGAACCACAATACTCATTATGAGAACATCAGATAGAAGAAATTTTCAAAGTTTTTGGTTTATATTTTTCTTTTATTATGTTTCCTGTGTAGCAGTATGCACATATATGCTCATACACATAGAGAGCAAACTAACATTGTGTGAACAGATACAGATTTAACATTTTCTGTTTTTTCAATGTCTGTCTTTGAAATGAAATAAACTTTAATGTATGATTTCTTCATGTAACTTTCCAAAATATTTTTGGGTTAATTTCTTCTATTTGTAAAGTACTTTTCAACAATTTTAAGAATCCACAACTTGGGTAATTCTGTCCTTTTCTTCTTAATATTCAGCAATTTTACTCCAACAAATTGGTGCCCAGTGAACTACTTACATCAGCAGTGAGTAGGAATAGGGATATCCTAGAAAGTGTAGTTGTCACTGGGATGCTTTCTGGCTATACATAAATGGAAGTAGCCACCTGCCCATGTTGTTCTTTCTCCGCGGATTTTTTGTTCTGTCACACGTCATGCTGTTTATTCCTTTGCTTCCCACTCAGTGTTAACTGCTGGGTCACCTAGACATAGGCTTAGCCCTCAAAAGGGTACATATTACTTGCCTCAGCATATTCCTAGTCTTAGAAAGACTGTAAACTATTATTATTAAGCTGCAAAAATTCTCCTGAATTATTTAAAAGCCAGCAGGCTGATGGCAATTATCAACAGTATATGCCTCATCAAAACCTGAGCACAATCTCTTGCAATGCAGGAAAGGTACTTCGCCTTTGCTGAATTTAAAGGGTTTTCTACAAAAAGACCCAACAGGTTGTAGAGCAGTTTCAGTCAATATCACAAAAATATTTTATAATGCCTTTGTTTTCCAAAATATGTTACAGCAATATAAATTCATGGATTAGTACCAGTTGTACAGTTTGTAAAATGCTTACTTATCAAAAAAGTGTTAATTTTCCACAGAAGAGTACATCCGTGAGTACAACCCTGTGGGATGACAGTTGTCAGGGAGGACACAGCCAGCCCTGCTCCCAACCCAAGGGAGCTACCAGCCTGCACTGCACCCTGGCACCTGAGAGGCAATTAATATCCACTTTTTCAGGTGTCTACTTTTGGATGGGATTCTTCCCAACATTAATCTGGGGCTGAATTTCACAATTTGTGCCTAAAGTAAATGATGGAAAGGGACAACTTTTCAGAGAGCAGGCAATGTAGGTCTGTGTTAAACACCTTACATTACTACACTGACAGGACAATTGGACTTCAATGGACTTTCTGCTTCTCTGGCTGAAATCTTAAAAATTATTTTGGAAAGTGAGTTTTAAAGACAGATAGCAGTAAATATGTATCCTTGGTAGGATGGCTCACATAACTATTACATTTCTTTGTTTTAATTTCTCAGGATTTTACAATAATTTTCAATTGTTTTTTTTTATTCCCAGTTCCTGAAGTTATGTGAGTATCTAAGAACATAAATACTGTATTATTCAAGAGACAGTTCATGCTTGGTTTGCTTTTTTTTTTAAAAAGAAACCTTAAACAATTCAACACCAGAAAGATATGATAAAATACCTGAAGTACAATGAAATTAAAATCTTGTGGTTATACTCCTCCCCAAACAACTTTTTAACTATTTATTAATAAGTCTGTACACAGACCATATATTTACTATATTTATATTATCTCCAACCTGGACTAGGCTGTATAAGAAAGCCCATGTCCCAAAAAAACTTATTGGAAGATAGGATAGATGGCTAAAAATAGAAATGTAAATTAAAGTATATTTCTGTGTACAATTGTATATATTTATAAACTAACTTTCTAGACAACTGTTTTGTCTGTGAAATTATTCTAGAAATAATGCAAAAATTGAGAAAAGGCAGTTTTACTGAAGAAGGAGTTTAGCTGAAGATCACAGACTGCATCAGAATTTTTCAGATTTCTGTGGAACTATTTTAGAAGTTATATATAAGATAAAGCAGAGGTAGTGTTCCTGTTGAATGGATGATTGTGTATTATGTTATGGCAGTAAATCTTGGACCTCATTTTCCAATACATTGTCCTTAACACTGAAACTTAACACTTTAAAAGGGCTTACACTGTTGTAAACCAGAATTCGGATCATCCACAGAAAAAATACTGGGACTAGCTTCAACTATTTTTAAAACAAATGTGTGCTTATAATTGTGAAAGGTAATTAAAAATATCTTAGTTACCAATTTTAGGACTGGGAAGAGGTAGACAGATGTTAGATACTCAAGAGAGAGCCTCTCCTTCTGCAGTTCTTAGATACTAAGAGCTTATATCAACATGGAATAATAGCTCATTGTAGTCTATTTCAAAGGCACCTGAGTTAGCTAGAATGGAGTAATTTGGGTAAAGAAACTACCACAGTTATAGCAGTATGATATTCCATCCAGGATAAGTAAACCCTAATTCAAGTGGGCTCTGTAGTCATATGTAATAAGAGGTATAAGGAACCTATTTCCTGGGTGTATAATGGCAATTTTTAGACAGAAATAAAGGAAAAAATATGGAAATGAGATATAATGTTTTATTTAAAGACATTTTAAAGAACCAAAATTTCCCCCAGCGTATCTCTTCTTTTTTTTTTTTTCCCAAGAGTACATTTCAGCTTCTCTCAAATATAAAATTCTCTTATTTTATCCTTCAAGTTGTTTTGTTTGGGTTTTTTTTGTTGTTGGGGTTTGTTTTGGGGGAGGGGTGTTGTGGGATTTTTTGGGGAGTGGGGGTTGTGTGTGTTCTTTTTTTTTTTTTTTTAACTTACAATTGTAATTGTGAAAAGCTTCTTACACTACCCCACCAGCGATTTAGCAGGCTGGGGGTGCACAAGAAGTTGGGAGGGGACACAGCCAGGAGAGCTGACCCAAACTGACCAAAGGCATATCCCATACCATATGATATCATGACCAGCATGTGGTGCTGAGGAAAGAAGTAGGTGATGTTTGAACAATGTGCCATAGTGTGATGCTTCAGGCTTACAGTTCCATGGATACAAGATTATAAATTAAATATCTCAGTTGTGAAATCTCATCAGATTAAGAAGAGAAACTTGTATTACAGATCTTTAAGTTCAGTTATGATTTATTTATAGTATACCCTCCTGGTTTTATTATGCAGCAGTTGAATAATACACTGAATTATCTAGGATGAAATATTGTTTCACTTTCCATTAGCTTTTATGCAAAAGGATATTTCTTATATTTTCCTTTAGCATTATCAGCTGCAAAAGAGTAAACTGTCAAAAGTTTACCTCAATTAATTTTGTACCCTTTTGTTTTCTTGAAATATTTCTTGCAGAAAATAAAATAGTCGTTTATATATGCGTAGTAATATATAGCTATATATGTGTAGTAATATATAGCTATAGCTATCAGAAGCACTTAAGATATTTCTGCAGTTCAACACATCAGTTACTCTAAAAGAAACATACGCCATTTTCAATCAAGTTTTATCTGTTTCTCAAATGGAAGAGAACTGGCACATTTTCAGCATTAGAAAAGATATATATCATTGTAGTTTTGGGAGAACAGTCCCAGTACATCTGCTTTACCTCCATGGCAAGCTATAAAATTAGAAAGATCATTTTGGTATCTCAGTCTGATTCCCACCATAAGATGTACAGGCTTTTCACTGAAACTTCCAAAATAAAGAGAGAAGACTTTAAGACTATTTAAAGCCAGTTAACGTCAAATAATGGCATTTAAGAAATAGTAGGGTTATTTTATCTCGTAAATACATGAGATCTGTAATATAACTGTTATTTTAACTTTACTGTGATTAAACAGAATTTACTGTATGTTACACACATTAATAACTTCTGGAGTTAGTAGGTTTTTTCTTTTCCCTTTTGGGATAGCATTTGGTGGAGGAAGAGAAAAGCAGTGCTGGTAATCCTGTTATTACTCGAGGAATTTATACTGTACTGTGACTAAGCCTCAGCATCACTCATCAAATTCTATTGGCAGATCAGGGCTGAATCTGTTCACTGCCCTTAAAATTAAGCATATCATGGCTGTTAGATTGTGGTTTATTTTGAAATATGTTTCATCATTCGTTTCCTTGCTGTGTGATATTCCTTTAATGTAAGAATTGTAAGTGGTTCAAAAATTATGAATCAGATATTAGCTAGTGTAAAATTGCATAGCAGCCTCAACAAATAAAGGATCCAGTTATTTGTTTCCTAAATCTATTTGTAAAGAGTGGATCTAAAGAGATTAGGTTCTCTTAAAGTGGAACTAATATTTTTAATTTGGACATACATAACTCAGACCTTAATTACAAGTATGTAATTACTCACAAAGCAGCACTGAATATTAATTAACAGGTATTCTATAAATATTTCAGCATACTTCCATGGCTATTTGTTTCACTCTGCTTATTATTTAAAATGTGGGCCAAAATTTTACATCTTTTTCTTAAGTAGGCAAAATATTGTTGCTATCATCCATGCACTGATACATAGAATCATGTAAATGGTTAAATTGCTTTAGTATACATAAATGTTCAGGCTAAATCTACCACTTTTGTTGTAGTTAAAAAGTTAGGAAGATGTCTGAAGAACCAAATCATTCAATACACTATCACTTTACTTTCAGAATTAGGATGCCAAACTGACAGATATTACAAATCTGAAAAAGATTCCTGGTGCAGCTCTCCAGATTTCAGACAACTCACCAAAGCACCTGAAATTGTGTTCCAGGAAAGCGTTCATGACCTAAGAAAGAAGGTTGTCCTGGTTTTGACAGGGATAGAGTTAATTTTCTTCTTAGCTGGTATAGTGCTGGGTTTTGGATTTAAGATGAGAAAAATGTTTTTAGTTGTAGCCAAGCAGTCAAGGACTTTTCAGCTTCTCATACTGGTCTGCCAATGAGAACGTGTGGGGCACCCAAGAAGCTGGGAGGGTTCTTCCTGTGGAGAAAACACAGCCAGGACAGCTGACCCAAATTGACCAAAGGGATATTCCATACTATATGACATCATGCTGAGTATATAGCTAGGGGATGGCCAGGAGGCATGGCAGCTTGGAGTCTTGCAGAGCATCGACTTCTGGTGTTGAGAAATTGTGCTGTTCATCACTTGTTTTGTACATTCTATTATCATCATCATCATCATCATCTTCATCATCATCATCTTTTTCTGTCTTATTAAACTGTCTTTATGCCAACCCATGAGTTTTTGTGGGTTATTTTACATTTTTAATTCTCTCTCCCATCCTATTTGGAGGGGGGAACATGAACGAATGGCTGTGTGGTTGTTTTAGCTACTGTCTGGGTTAAACCACAACAGTGGTCGTGAAAGTACACTCTAAGATTATCCTGGAGAGAATAGTTCATATAGAATTCACCCTAGTGCACACAGAGTTACTAGAGAGAAATACACTGCTCCAGACTAATACTTGGAGGGTGCAAAATTGAGTTCCTGCCATGATTTATCTTTGGGATAAAGCCATGTTTCTTCATTGACTAAAGGGATTATTTTGAGTGATGCCTAAATTCTTAAGAACAACATTAGCCTTTTGCGTATATTCAAGCAGTTGTTTTAAGTTCCTACTAAAGTCAAGTAAAACCATGTAAATCTTGAGAGTCCATTTCAACCTTACCGATTTTACGGTAAGATGAATGGTCCTCTAAAAATACACATCCCAGTCCATTATCTTCCCTAAGTGAAGTACCTTACCTTTAGATGGAAAAAGCTGGGCATAGCAAATCCTTTCCTAGCCACTAAGGTTCCGAAGATCTGCCTGCAAAAGATGTCAGAATGTTAGATGTGTGAAATCTGGACCACATAACCAAAGTTCATCCACAAACTGAGGTCCAAGACCTTAAACCTAAAGGAATCCAACATGAATTCTAAACTAGGTTATTATTAGACAATCATATCTAACATATTGCAATAAAATGTTTGCATAATACTTTATAGATTTTAGTTTTCTAAAAATAATACAATTCAGCAGTTCCACAGTGTTTTGTTTTCTATGCAAAGTCTTTTGCTTTCCATAAGCAAGTATCTTGTATTTCTTTTCAATAAGGAAAGTTTTAAACTTTGTTATATATCACACATAGTTCATATGCTTCATTTTCATCTATTGGGATACATTAAGGTTAGGACAACAACGTCCTTATTTGTATCTGATCTTGTGTTTCCACACAAGAAGCTAATTCTAGCATAATTTGTAAAAGAGAAATTTCTAAGCCTTTTTTTTTTTTTACTACCACCTTATTGGTAATTACTTGTAATTAAGTTCTTAGTTGTTCTTTTGGACATCATTCACTCTCAGATGTTAAACAAAATATGGCATATATTCATAGGCATAGATTATTTCCTGTCTGGTGTTTGTTTGGTTTTTTCCCCTCTTTTTTAACAGTTGGGGAGAACAGTACTTGAGAAATACTTATACTACTGGATTCCCTCAGTGTTACAGAGTGTTACAGGTGAAGTGTGCTTTGGGCTTATTTTTTCCCAAGAAGTAACCAAATGTTTATTGTGAACGTTTTTAAGCTGAGGGGTTTTGATCTGTTAAAGGTCTTTGAACATTATGAAAGAATTTGTAGCCACTGAGTTCACAGCAGCTCTCTAACCATGTATCTGCAAATTCTGATAAAGTTATTGGACTGTCTTTGTAACACTCCTGTTTTTATTCCATGTTAATTTATTTTAGTCGGTGTCTTAATAGTAGCTGCTGGTAATTTTAAATATCAAAAGCCAAAGTAACATGTGACTCAGCTGATTAATTTCAGAAGAACTTGCTTACAACTAAAATAAATTCAGTTTAGAGCATGTCCCATTCATTGAAAGACTTAAGCTTGTGTTTATGCTGTTGTTTATTCAAGAGAGCACTTCACTGCCAACAGCATAAAATACATGAATTATTCCTTCTTGTACTGGGGCACTGTTGCTTCCATTATATAGCTATTTAAGATGCCCTGATGAAGAAGTCATGCTGTCCTGATTTTTGAAGTATAACATTTGAATTTCTAAGCTGACCACCAACAGCTGCACTTTCTGCATGGATGGTTAGCACAGGAGGATATAAAACTGCTGGGAAATCCAATCTGCTGTCAGAAAGTACAAGGTATCATGGGGCATGTTTAATGTGAACCTTGCTAGTTTTACATATACATTAACATAATCCACCTAAAAATGTTGTTGCTAATGTTTTAATGATTAGAATGAGTTGTGATGGCTGAAAGGGCATCTCTGCCCCTACCATCTGTAACTTAACTGAATGCATTATTATTTTAAATTTTGTTACTAAGTCAGTACCTGCTTGACGTTTCTGTCACTAACCAATAGCCATAAACTGGACTACCCACTATATCAGTTATATGGCATATAACTGATATCCAGCCACATGCTTATAAAATCTTCACCAAATTACTTTGACATGAGAAAACAGAACAGGTTAAGGGTATGATAATGAAATCCTAGAGCTTTGCAGGTTGGTGGGGAATTTTTGTTGGTTACAAGGTTTTTCTCCTGTCTACCAAATGACTGTTTTTCATGTCTCTCCTTATTTTTGAATAAATAGAGATAAGAGTTATTATTTAGTGTATGGCATAAAAGTTAATTTTTAAGAAAATCATGCCTTGCCTGAATCTAAGGTCAAAGTCTTGGGAAAGACCTTCTATGACACTAAGCCTCTCTCCAGTCATTACACAATCATTACATAATATTTTCAACTAATTTCTCAGATTTACAAGCCCAATTAAAAGAACCTCTCAGTTTCCTACAACTGCCTTTCTTTGATAAAAGACTGGTTCAAGACTTTTTTCTGATATTATTCCTGGTCAGAACTGCAACTAATAAATAACTGCTTTTCTTCATGTTTTCTAGATAACTAAATTTTGTTGACTGTGAATAACCTTATAAATTAACAGAGAAGACAAGGAATATTATACTATCTTTTTTTTTTTTTTCTCCTTTCTATCAGCATGTTTGGTTGTTCCTGCCTTGAGACAGCAGGAGCTTCATCTGCCTACTAGTCACAGGTTCTACTTATCTGCCAAACACAAGTTAAAAAAAATATGTTTGTTTATTTGGCTTTTTCCATTTTTTTTAAATCTCAGTACTACATTTTCATAAAAATCTGCATTTTATTAAAAGTAAACATGTGATTAATATTTAAAATATGGGAAGGATTTTGTTAGAGAGGATGAGGAGGTAAAGTTCACAGAATTCAAAGGGTTTTCAAGTACGGAGAGTTTTATAACAAGCAACAGCAACCACAAAGCATTATGTAAAATTCCAGAAGCTCAAAGAAAACTAAATTTTCTCATTTCTGATATCTGTTGTGCTATTTCAATGTCTGACTAAAGTAAAAAAAAAAAACAAAAAAAACACAAACTCTTTTTTTTCAAACTTTGTGTTTGAACTCTTTCAAATGCCATTTTCCAGATCTAGATATATGCAAGATCTATAAAAAAACAGGTCCTGTTAACAAATTCTCATACAAATAAATTAAAATTCCCTTAATGAACAGTGTTTTGTTAGTAATTAGGGAATGATCCAATAAGCTTTGGATGAGTTTCCAAAAATGTAGGAGGGAATTCAAGATGTCTTGTTAATTTGAGGTATATTTTATGTACCACTAAGTCTATTATTCATCAGCCTCATACAGAAGATACTCTCGGTCATAAGAGTCATTTTAATTAAGTATAACAGTCACAAAAATCTGCACAATATAACTTATTAATATATATACACGCATTTGACTCATTTGTACATTTATCCAAAAAATCACTTTGCCTACTTTTTAGCTTAAGTGAAAGTGTAGCAAAAAGACATTTTTCAACATAATATTTTTACATAGTGAGAGAATATAATATTAAAGATACTGCTATCATCCCTATCTATATCCTTTAGAAAAAGAGTCAAATATAAAAGAGGAGAATGTAATAAAAAAATTAATGGTAGATTTCAATTGCAAAGCAGGTGAACTACATTGGAAATATTGCAGTATACATCTATTAGGACTATGAGAAAATAATAAGATGCACAGAGTGCATCTTTTCCTGGCATGAAACAATAATCCTTCTTGTGGAAAATTAAACATATTGATCTACTTCTGAAGGTGAAACACCTTTTCTGATTGTATTCTTACTCTGAATTAATAGGAAGTAAGGTTCAGGTCTTTCTGTCCTCACAGAACTTCTCCCCATCCTAAGTGAGTGCTCTAAAATCTGTACTTAAAAGATGTATACCTTATTAATAACACATAATCTGGATAACTCACCACACCACTCCAAGTTGCTTCAAAGGATCTTGGTCTGTAAAGTTCCCTTCTGAAGTCTCTTAATATAATCTTGACCGTATGAAATATGCTTGCTGAGGCATAACTCAAGTTTTGGGTCCCTGATTCTTCACAGTGGGGATTTATGTATGTTTTCCTTTTTCCCTCAAAGCCTAGGGGGCTAGGGGTGGATCGTGTTTTCATGTCCTCTCTTTATATGAAGGCAAGAAATTACTGTTGTGCATCCTTATCGGTTCACGGTATGATGCAGAAGCAGTTCTTGGTCTGTTAGTTCAGATATGGTTTTCACTCTCCTTTGATAGGGAGACTAGTCTCAGAGTTGAATTTTCTTAAGCAGTGTAACTAGTGATCAGATTTTTTTCACACTGCCACTAGAAAATCCATTGGGATCTAAAAAATATTTCCACAATAACAGAGAGACAGCAATCATATCAAAATTCTGCCAGAACTTACAAAACATTGTTCCAAAGGAGAACATGATCATTTATTAGACAGCTATCTAAATATAAATCAGCATGGAATGCACAACATAATGTCTGTTGTATTTGCTTTCTAAGTCTGTGATGGAAAGAAAGCTTATGTTTGAATGACAGTTAAGATTTTCAATGTTGGTGTAAAGGAAAGGTACTATTCAAGAATATTTTAATGAGCTTATCATCCAAGTGTGCCCTCATTACCTTTTGAAAATCCAGGACAACTAACGCTTGTGAAAAAAAAAGAGATTTAAAAAAAAGAGAGAGAAAATATCAAGTATGGACTAAGTTACTATAAATAACTTCAACTGGTTACCAGATTTATTAGGGTCTTTAAATGATATTAATGATTATATATAAATATATAATATTTATATATAAAAATTTATATAATATATATATAAGTGATATTAAGACTAAGAGTTTGATGGTAGCTATTTAAAATATGAATTCTTAACCATTCTTGAGCCATTTTGTTTCCTAATTGTAAATCTGTAAATGTCCTTCTAACTAAAAGCTGTGGGGGGAGGAGGGAGCTTAAGCCATATTGATCTACATGTCACTGTTAATTATGTTAAATTCAAAGGAAGACAGGAGGACTAATCATCTTTCTGAATAGCATACAGATGGATCACAGTAGACGTAACCTCTGAGTTTTTCTTAATGTATGAGAAGGCTTGGATTGGAGCCTGTTTAACTTCAGTACCTATCATATTGCTGTGATCAGAATGTACAAAAAAGGAGGATGATAAAATCCGTAGTAATACATTCATTAATCCAGAGGTTATCCCTTTCTGTTACAATCCCCTCAAGTACTGCTTCTGTCTGAATTTTAAACATTATGATCTTGGAGTCTGACCTCAGTCACACATTTTAAATTCAGTATGTCCTGAATAATTCATAGTATTGTTGTGCATTGGGGTTTAAAATAAAAGAGAGAATGTTTAGGGTCATTGATCTCCTCTTCATAAATACATTGGAATGGCATAAATGTTATCTGAAGACTCTGATACATGGACAGAAGAGCAGCCAATTATAATTCCTGAGCTGCTCAGACTTTTAGCCCAAATAAAACTTCAGCAAACATTGCCATGGTGTTGTGGATGTGCTTGGTCATTTACCTTCTAAGCTCGCATGTCAGGTTCAGTACCATTTATTCATTATTCTGGTTATCTGAAACTACAAGAAAAATAATGATGAAACATTTGAAATTACATTTTCATCTGCACATGAAATAACATGGGAATGATGAGATATATCTGTATATATAAAGTATACAGAGTTTCCCAGTGTAATATGTCCAATGGAAGGTGTACCAGTGGCACTGAGTTGATATTGACTAACACAAAGTTTTTCTTCTGGTTATATAGTACATATATGGTTGAAACAGTCAGTGAAATGATGTCTTTATGACACAAAACCATTGCTCTCAGTGAAGCCATACTACATAAAAAGTGGGATGGTATATGTGCAAAGTAACACAAAAATAAATTTAAAGGTGTTTTTTGTAAGAGTATGTGTAAGGAAAGAGCATCTGTTTCCTTAAGGCTATCTGATCAAGGACCTTGTCAAAATGGGGTAAGAGAAAGGGGGAAGCAAGACATACAGAGCCCGTGTGCCTGTTGCTGGCTGCTGGGCTGGGTGTGATCTGTATCTTTCCCAAACTGGGTGTGGGTGGGATGCATGTGTGTAGTCACTGGCAAAATTCAAGGTAGACCAGCTGGCCAGTTGCGGGGGCATTAGGGTAGATAAAAGGGACCAGGGTCTAGGCAGGGGTGCCAGGTGGGCAGAGGACCCATGGTGGTTCTTGGGGATCCACAAATTGTGTGTGCTTGTGAACCTAGGGAGTGTTACATGTGTGTTGCACCAGTGACCTCCTGCCTCTGCCAGCCCAAGAGGAGGAGGGGACATGGTGGTCTGGGCTTGTGTCTGATGCCAGTCCTGTACATGGGTGCTGTTGAAGGCAGCGCCTTGTCTGTGGCAGGCTGTGTGACTGACTGAATTTGTGGAGTGTGTTTGTGTGTGGTTTTGCTCATCTTTTTATATTTTTTTTTTATTACAGTATGAGTTTATTTCTGTATATGAAGAAAAGATTTAGGTTAAATGATGTGTTATAAGTGATGTCCTAGGACAATTATTTTTATTTATTTGGCATATGCACCATATATTTTTAATATCAATTGAAGAAGTAAAAAAACCCCTACATTGCAAATTTTGCCGCCTTCTGTTTTGTGGAATGAATTTAGAGATTAGTAAGAAAAGAACATTCTCAATCTTGGTCCAATATCTGCATTGGAGGTAAGCAACACAGAAAAGAGCTTTGGCTGTCTACAGTAAGGGAGCTTAAGGTTCAGTTTTGCAATGGTTAGATCATGCTGCTTCTCTGTGCAAGCCAATCTTCCAACACTTTGTTAAAATAGCACAAGGCTCCTAATGCAGTTGATTCTTAGTGTAAATTAGAAAAAGATTTTCATTTTTTCACGTTTTGCTCCTACAGGGACTAGAAGCAAATATGGAAGGCTCCCCAGAGCCTTCTCTTCTCTAGGCTGAAGAACCCAGAGGACCTCCTACAAGGACAGGCTGAAGGAGCTGGGGTTCTTCAGCCTAGAGAAGAGAAGGCTCCGGGGAGACGTAATTGCAGCCTTCCAATACCTAAAGGGGACCTACAGGAAAGCTGGAGAGGGGCTGTTTATTAGGGAGTGTAGTGATAGGACAAAAGGAAATGGCTTTAAAAGAGGGGAGATTTAGATTGAACATTAGAAAGAAATTCTTTACTGTGAGGGTGGTGAGGCCGTGGAACAGGTTGCACAGAGAGGTTGTGGAGGCCCCATCCCTGGCAGTGTTCAAGGCCAGGTTGGATGGGGCTTTGGGCAACCTGATGTAGTGTAGGGTGTCCCTGCCCATGGCAGGGGGGTTGGAACTAGCTGATCCTTGTGGTCCCTTCCAACCGAAACCATTCTATGATTCTATAATTAGTGATACAAAAGCCTCTTGGCTGTTTTCTATCATTCCTGGGAAATTGTGTTCTGCCCTCTTTTTTAAATTTATGCACTTTCTCTTAGTCCACTCCTGAAACAAAAAAGGAAGAGGACTGCAGAGCTGTCAAAAATTAATACATGCTGCCATAACCATTTTGTACCAGCTTGCAATGATTATGTACATTATTTAATGATTAACAGTTGTCATATGAGAAAATACTTTTTGACTTCACTAGGAAACAAAAAACTATACCTATTTAGAGTAATAGCATGTCAACTGTGGTATTTTTTCCAAGATACTCTACATTTTAGAAGTAAATGTGGATTATACCTTGAAATATGAGAAGGAATTGTTCCTTTACCTTTCTTTGTTGTTTCTTTTTATTGTTTAAGAAGCTCAGAAAATGACTACAGATGAGAATAAAGCAATGTTCAGGAGGATAAATTAAAGGGACGGCTGATCACTCTTTTTTTTACACCAGAAATTAAAATCCCAAAAACTTCAGAAAAATATATTAGATTAATTTTGTGGTCTGCCATGCACTTATTACTATTCTGTTTGCTCACAGCCTTTTGGCAGAGTTGTGTATGATTTTGTTTGTTTGTTCATTTGAACATAAAGTAAAACACACAAATCTTAAAAAGAATTCAAGAATTTAAAGTTTTTAAGAGGTTGCAGTGGAGCAGAAACATCCCTTGACATTCACCAGGGTTAAAGAAAGAAAAAGATGGGGGGCGGGGAGCGGGGAGAGGGAGGAAAAAGGATTAGTTTATCCTTCTGTCTGTGGGTATTTCAATTATGAGAGCTGGAGCAAATTGCTATTTTGTACCAGGACTGAATAAGCAATGCTAATATTGAGATAGAATCATATCTTATTGCTTCAATATCTCTCTACAGACTCAGTCAAAAAATGATATGGATTACAGACTTTCACTGTTAAGACTGTCTATTACTGCTTTCACTCTCCACTGATAAAAAGATATGTATGTTAACTTCTTCATTACCAATAGGAAGTGAAGGTATAGGTGTATGTTAAGGCCATGTGCATCTCATGCTTTTTTTTTCTTTTATTTTTTTTTTAAGAAATCTTGTACTTACTACAGATTTTAAGTGGGTTTCCTAGAGAAATGGAAATTACTACAATACATTTTTACGTAATTTGGCAGAGAAGCAGAGATGTTAAGATCAGCGATTTTCTTCTTCTTTCATAAAAATTGCGGGCCCTCTAGAGTAAAAACCACCTAACCGAGCAGAAACTACATAATGAACATCACATATTTGACACTAAAAATGCAAAAAGAAGACATGATAGCTTTAGATCACACTGGACAGCCATGAATACAACTACAAGAGATAATGTTCTTGGAGAGTAGGCTTCATCAGTTTTACTGCTTATGGAGCTAGTTATGTATAAAGAGTGTTATCTCATCTCTGGTATTAAAGTCCCTCAGAGAGGGACTGTTTACAGGGAAGGACTGTTCGTCAGGGAGTAACGGGTAATGGGGACAACGGGTAATGGGTTTAAACTAAAAGAGGGGAGATTTAGATTAGATGTTAGGAAGAAATTCTTTACTATGAGGGTGGTGAGGCACTGGAACAGGTTGCCCAGAGAGGTTGTGGAGGGTCCATCCCTAGAAGTGTTCAAGGCCAGGTTGGATGAAGCTTTGGGCAACCTGGTCTAGTAGGGGATGTCCCTGCTCATGGCAGGGGGGTTGGAACTAGATGATCTTTGAGGTCCTTTCCAACCCAAACCATTCTATGATTCTGTGAAATATTTTTTTTTAAATTTTGAGATGTAGTAAGACAATCGAACTGCAGTTATATAGCTCAATGTTCAAGTAGCAGCTGTAAGCTCCAAAGTATACAGACTTATTTTTGTCATTAACTGACTTTTGGATGCTCAGCAAAGCTCATTGTAGAATTGGTTTAGGTCATTTATTATGACCTTTAACATTATGTTGGCAGTTATCAAGTAACATATGGAGTCCTGGGGACTCTCCAGTGATCTAGATAACAAAAGAGAAAAATTAGCAAGCTTCAGATTGACATCTGGGAGGGAAGAGATCATTTTGTGCACTATGCTACAGTAGTCTACTATGAACCTAACAATTATAGGATGAAAATTCTTGTCTATATTAAGGTCTGGTACTTATGTAAACAGAGAGCAATTAAGCTCTTGAGAAGCCTAGCTAATTAAGAATGTTGTTATTTACAAAAGAGAAAAAAAGTCTGTAGGATAATACCCAAGATATTGGTTTGGTTTTGGTTTTTTTTTTGTTGTCTTTTTTATTTTGTTTTATTTTTTGTTTGATGGTTTGTGGTGGTTTTTGGTTTTTTAGGGTTTGGGTTTGTTTGGTTTTTTTCCTAATGGTATTATAAAACAATAAACTTTGTAATGCATTATCCTGTTAGATTAAAACATGTATAAAGTGGGTGTTGAATCATGAAACATTCTGTTATAACATTTATAAGGTCAGGATGTGTTAATTCCAAATACTATGAGATATTTGCAAAGTTTAGTTATGGCAGCATTGTAGTTTTTCTGATATTATTAGTAAAGAAGTGATGAAAATGCAATGTTAAGGTAATGAAAAGCTGTTGAGATGCATAATAGGATATGTGAATCTATTCACTAAGACAGAATAAATAAACTAGACAGAACGTGAGAAAAAATATCCATTCTTAATAATTTTCTCTAAGGCTAGTTTTCTGACTTCTGCCATTCATCTTGTTCCTGAAGAAAGACAAGGTATTAGAAATAAGTTTTTCACTAAACTTCACCTGTTTATGCATTCACTCAAAGCTTTTATTTTATTGCTAACCTTCTAAGGAATGTGATTAAACAGAGAAGAAATACAGGTTTTCCTCAGAATTACTCTGTTCCAGTAAAGGAGAGATGGGAAGAAAAACTTTGATTAGAAGATTTCAAAGACATGTCATAGAATCATAGAATGGTTCTGGTTGGAAAGGACCTTACAGATCACCTAGTTCCATCCACCCTGCCATGGGCAGGGACATCCTTCACTAGACCAGGTTGCTCAGAGCCCCACTGAACCTGGCCTTTCTAGCCCTGAACACTTCCAGGTAGAGAGCATCCACAACCTCTCTCGGCAGCCTGTTCCAGTGTTTCACTATCCTTACAGTGAAGAATTTTTTACCTAAATCTACTCACAGTTTAAAGCCATTACCCCTTGTCCTGTCATTACTTGCCCTTGAAAACAGTCCCTCTCCAGATTTCCTGTAGGCCCCTGTCAGGTACTGGAAGGCCGTGGTAAGATATCCTTGGAGCCTTCTCTCCTTCAGGCTGAACAACCCTAACTGTCTCAACCTGTCTTCATAGGAGAGGTGTTCCAGCCTGCTTGTGGTCCTCCTCTGGACTTGCTCCAACAGCTCCATGTCTTTCTTATACTGGGGACCTGCAAGCTGGATGTAGTACTCCAGGTGGGGTCTCACCTGCTCGTCACAACTTCTTTGTTGCAGCCCAGGACATGGTTGGCTTTCTGCTGCAAGCACATATTGCTGTGTAATGTTGAGCTTCTTGTCCACCAACACCCCCAAGTCCTTCTCCTCAGGGCTGCTCTCAATCCATTCTCTGCACAGCCTGTAGCTGTGCTTGGGATTGCCCCGACCTGTGTGCAGGACCTTGCACTTGGCATTGTTGAACTTCATGTGGTTCGAACAGGCCCACCTCAAGCTTGTCAAGGTCCCTCTGGATGGCATCCCTTCCCTCCAATGTGTCTACCATGTCACACAGCTGTGTAAGAAAGGAGTGCCTCTGATTCTAGAGTGACAGAACTATTTTCTAGGAAGGTCAAGTGTCCTGGTTTTCAGCTGGGATAGAGTTAATTTTTACCAGAAGCTGTGAGAGGGGACAGCGAGGATAGCTGACCCAAACAAATCAAAAGGATATTTGATGCCATGACAACATGCTCAGTTTATGAGGGGGAAGCTGACCGAGGAGGAGGAGTCACTGCTTGGGGCTGGGCTGGTCATTGGGTTCCAGGAGTTGAGTAAATTGCGTTGTGTATCACCTGCTTTGTATACTATAAGTATTGTTGCTGTTATTTTCCTCTTCCATTGCTGTCCCAGTAAACTGTTCTTATCCCAACCCCTGAGTTTTACCTTTTGCTTCCAATTCTCCTCTCTATCCCACCAAGGGGGTAGGAGTGATTGAGCAGCCACATGGTCCTTAGCTGCTGGCTGGGGCTAAAACACAGCGGTCTCTTTTGGCAACCAAAACCTGGAGCCTAAGTGGTTGATATAGATGACAGATCTGACCAGAGCATCTTAAAACAAAGTTGTTGTAAGTACTTATTATTTCAACAGTCACTGACCACAATGGTATTTTGTTTGGGGGGGGGATTACGAATGAGCAAGTGGCCACATGGTGGATAGCTATCTGCTGGGGCTAAACCTCAACATCAAGGAATGTGAAATGTTTCACACATTTACTGCATGACTACTGATAAATCAGACCTCACACACTTGTGCCTCTGGTTTTTTACTGTGCTCTGTGCAACATCACCAGATACACATGTTCAAACCCTGGACAGAATGAGCATTCAGAAAAGCAAATCTGAGCATTTAAAAACAACAGCAACAATAACAAAAGCTGAGGTGGAAATTGTGAAATCAATTCCCTCTGTCCTATTGTGTCTCATTTCTACTCTCCAGATCGCATTTGTCTGAAATGTATTAGAAGTGCCAGTAGGGTGTACAGTCAAAAATGGCCCATTCCAGGAACTGACAGTTTTATGGAACTCTTAGTAAGTTAACTGTGTTTAGCCCTTTCTTTTCCGAGTGCTTGAAAGGCATGAATTTCAAGATGTGTTTGTGAGGAAAGATAGACTGAGACTAAGACATGTTATGTGTAACGTAAATCTTTGTAATCCTTAGCAGTCTTCAAATTTCTGGAGAACAAACTCAAGGATAGCAGAGAAAGAACTTGATATGCATAGAAGAGAGTATTGCAAGAAGCAAAGTTTGTGCATACATTAAACATTCATTACTGATAATTTTTAGTTATTTTCTTTTCCTTAAACACTAGAATCCAGGAATGATTTGTATCATATTATAATACCTGATCAAAACAATGTTAGTAGTGATGCACAGTTCTGCATTGCACAGGTACACAAAATGCATTTATTAAAAAAATGAATAAGGGACAAAACCCCACAAATTTGTCGTATCTTATTTTTAAAATCTTGACTAGATATAGAACAATTTTCTACCTTTTTTATTTTTGCTTGGTTTAGGAGACTTGTTTTTCTTTAGAAAACCTCTAGATTTTTGTTTGGGTATCTTTCCTTTTGCAGACTTTTGTGAGGCAAATTATATAAGAACACTTTCATGTAAATAAAAAGTCCAGTTCATTTCTATTTAGTTACTCAGGAACAAAACTACTTGTAAGCAGTATTTCTTTTGCAAATATTGTGTGATTTTACCTCTATGAAGACAAGATATTTTTATAAGAATGTTTTCAACTTAGACCATTTTCGAAGAGCATAAAAAATAATGATGTAAAGAAATAGCCATATTTCTTTGATCTTTCCTTTCCTCCCATTTGAATCTTCAATGTATAGTATATTTTGGATCACTGAAGATAAGTTATGCAGCTTATTTAAAAAAAAAAAAGAAAAAAGAAAAAAAAAGGACTGCGAATAGTGGAGAAGAAAAAAGGAATAAACAACAAAAAAGCAAACCATGTAAGAAACGTTCTAGTACAGAAAGAACATGCAAAAAAAGAGAGAGATATAAATGCAAATACAAATTCAAGCTCGTTATAAATTTTGAATTTTTGTTTATTAGTGCACTTCTCTGGAGAACAATTAAATTATTTTTCTTGGTTTTCCAAAGATTTCTTTTGTATTTTGCATTGTACCATTCAAACAGTAAAGATAAAATGGTCTGTTCACGGAAAATAAAATGTTTTATTCACTGAATACTTGATTCACTGAAGTAGGTCCTAAGAATTTGGGCTTATTTACCTGCTTTTTTTGATTTTTCTTTTTTTCTATAAAGGATAAGTTATGGAAAATGCATTCTTCTAAGTATCTAAAACAATAAATAAATTAAATCATGTATGTTTTCAGTGTTCTGTAAAAGGAGAGTATTGGTAACTTTGGAGTATATTTAATATCTGAAAAAAAGAGCTGGATGTTACCTATTCTAGTATATCAATAGAATAAAAAAATCTATGTTGAAGTATTTCCCATTGACATGCTACATTCAGTCCCACAAGAGGTCCCCCAGGGGAACCCCTTTCCCTTCTGTGGTGGCACAAAGAAGAGTGACACGGCAATGGGTTTGGGAGGGGGACAGCTAGCTGCTGACCTGTGACTTGGCTAAGGAACCAAAACCTTTTCAAAAACATGTCTCAGCTAGAAACAGTAAGTTTGAGACTGTCACACAGAAACTTGAGCGTGCAAATACAGCGCCATGGTAACAAGTGTTTCTCAATTAAGGCAGTAACTGCCCTGTTACTCTAAGATTGAAGGGAGGGATGCTGGTCTGCAAAGGAGCTGTGGAGCCTTGTGAATGCCCTCTCAGGCCACAGCAATATCAGGAAGCTCAGACAGTGGGCTGGCAGTGGAAAACCTTGGGAACAACTTGTTTGTAGATGTCTGCTCGAAGAAAGATACAGCAAATCCTCCATTCCGATTGCAAGGCTTCCTGTCTCTTCTGCCAGTGGGGCAAACAGGCTAGGAAGTTATTGTCTAAGCAACAAAGCAGGCTTTCAGGAATTTGACTTGTGCAAACATGTGCTTATTTACTTATTATTTGGAATCAATAAACAGAAATATTGATGAAAATCTATGTTTTCTGGGTTTGTTGAGTCATAATGCCTTTTCAGTGTGAGTAAGCATCGTAACCAGTGAATTGGCATCCTCTCTCTGCCTTTATTATGATGACTGCTGAAAATATGGAGAAAAAATCTGGAGATATCATGCCATTTATGCTAACATACACAAATGTAATGGATCTAACTGACAGCAATATTTGCAGGTTTTGTTTTTACTTCGCTGACACTTTTCAGCAGCAGCCCCAACATCAGTTCCCGATTGATGACAATCTCTATCAGATTATTGTGGCTGTTGCAGGGAACTCAAATCCTTGACAATAATACCATGGCCTTAATTAATTCAATTTAATTTCCTGTATGATATCATTCTAATATGTGTGGATAAACCATAGACAGCTTTCATATGTCATTTGAATACCACATTAAATAACAATAAGAAAATAATAAACTGTGGGCAGTTTACAAGACCGTTAAGGTCAATGATAAGAGTTCCATTGACTTCAAAACATTTGAAGAAGCTTTGTATTATATCAATGATGCACATGCTTATCATTTTGGTTTAGGCTTTAATACTATACTCTACCATATCTAATTTCAACAAAATATAAAACAAATTAATAAAAATAATGTTTATGTTCTTCTACTGTGCCTATTTAAAGCCACATTAAGGACAACGTCTAGACCTGTTGTAGCTGATCAATGGTGAAAGGTTAAATATAGCAAAGGTTGAATTTAACTTTCTCAGAGTTTTGCTAAAAAGAAACAAAAGCTAAGCTTGCATGAAGGGTCTTCCTTAACACTGCAGCTTGCATTGAAGAATGTTCAGTGCCAGGGTTTGGGACAACATCAGCAGAAGATCCTAAGCTTTCAGAAGGTCTTTAGGTTCCTCGAAGTTTTTTTTCTCAATTATTTTTGCCTTGGATACTCCACCAACTGCCTCTTTTCACTCTTAGAAAATTCAGTCTAAAACTCTTCTCATTTCCACCTAATAAGAATGCTGTTTAGTTTTGCACTGTATACTTCCCTCCAAAGCATTTTTCTCTGTACAGCACCATTGTCAGAAGACTAGTCAAATAGATGGTTATCACTTTCTTCAGTCTTTTTTTTTTTTTTTT
>VWZZ01005977.1:29250-56281 GCA_013399095.1 Psophia crepitans
TTTTTTTTTTTTTTTAGTTTATTTTGGCGCTTTTAGCTGCTGTTGTATTCACAGTGATCCATGAAAAAAATTTCTAAAATCATCTTTACATGAATTTCAGGCCTTTGATCTTCATCTTCTTTTTTACTTATTTTACTTTTCTGTTCTTATTATCTGTTTTTACTCCCCTTCTCCCCACTGACTGTCCCCTCTAATTGGTGCACTGATGATCCTCTGTGCTTTTCCAAAATCTCAGAAGGACTTACGGAATGCTTCCCCCTGTCATTCATATTCTGTGGTCATGGTCTTGCCCAAGCTGGCAGCTAAGCACCACACAGCCGCCTGCTCCACTCCCTTCCCCTGTGGCATGGGGAAGAGAATAGGAAGAGTAAAAGTGAGAAAACTCATGGGTTGAGATAAGACACTTTAATAAGTAATGAAAAAGATGCGTGCACAAGCAAAGCAAAACAAGGAATTCATTCACCACTTCCACTGGCAGGCAGGTGTTCAGTCATCTCCAGGAAAGAAGGGCTCCATCACACATAACCATTCCTTAGAAAGACAAACACTATCACTCTGAATGTCCCCCTTTTCCTTTTTCTTCCCTCAGCTTTATATGCTGAGCATGACGCCATATGGCATGGAATATCCCTTTGGTCAGTTGGGGTCAGCTGTCCTGGCTGTGTCCCCTCCCAGCTTCTTGTGTACCCCCAGCCGACTGGCTGGGGGGGGGGTGTGAGAAGCAGAAAAGGCCTTGGCTCTGTGTAAGCACTGCTCAGCAGTAATGAAAACGTCTCTGTATTATCAACACTGTTTTCAGCACAGATCCAAAACACAGCATAATTCTAGCCACTATGAAGAAAAAATGACTCTATCCCAGCCAAAACCAGCACATTTGTATTTCCATGAACATCTTCGACTTTAAGCTGGACTACTCCCTGCAAAACTGCAAATATTCAGTCCTCATCTAAAAAAGTTGGCTGGAAGGGAAAGTTCATTGCTATGGTAGTAATTTCGAATTACATAGCAACAGTGTATCTATACATTAAAAATAACACATCTTTAAAAAATTTTCCCAATATTCATGGCAGGATTTGTGTTCCTAATTATATGTAAATTTCTAGGTAATTTTCTGTTAAATAGAATGCTGTAGTTACTGTAAAACACAGTATGGGGTGATACAGTATTCAAGGACAGGGAGTAGAAATCAGTTTATAGCAGTGATATAATACGTTTACTACAATGAAACAAGCAAAATATCAATACTTAGTGAAAGGCAATAAGCTTTTTTTTTTTTTCAGGAGTTCAATTTTACTTCATATTTATTTCTAATGTCAAAGAGAAACAGGTAAAGAGAGGTCGTAGCTCATTTAGATTTTTGTGGCATGCAGGAACTATAACCCAGGACATAATCAAAATAAATTTGTGAAAGTAATAGCCTTGCAACTGATTTTTCACTGTTTTCTGAAAAGGTCAGTAGCATGTATGCTAAGTTGTGAAGTACAAGTCAGATGAGAAAGGTGTGAGTCTGTGCAACAAAAGCACTGTGGCAATAATAAATCTTTTGTATGTGACAATACGTGACTTTGAACAAATTATCACATTCATACTTGAAAGCTATGTGCTGTTTGAGCAAGGTAATCTTCTACTGAATCAGAGTTATGGATTTTAATCTTATTAATTTCTTAATTGGTACACAATGCAAACATGAAGGCATTTTTACGGTTATCAATTTTGTTATGCTTAATGAAAATTCCTGAAAAAAAATCTACTCTTTAAGAAATGTAGGGTTATCTAGAAAAAAGACCTTCAGTGCTAGGTAGATGATGCTTTAATATGTAAACTTTGCTGCATGCAACATAACTGAATGTGTAATTTTGTAATTTTTTTTTTTTTTTTTTTAAAAGCAGAAATAAACATTCTGGTCTGCCTCACTTGTGCCTAAATTTTGTCAGATATCATAGAATCATAGAATCAGAAATCCGGAATGGTTTGGGTTGGAAGGGACCACAAGGATCATTTAGTTCCAACCTCCCTGCCATGGGCAGGGAGATCCTACACTAGACCAGGTTGCCCAAAGCCCCATCCAACCTGGCCTTGAACACTGCCAGGGATGGGGCCTCCACAGCTTCTCTGGGCAACCTATTCCAGTGCCTCACCACCTTCACAAGTAAAGAATTTCTTCCTAACATCCAATCTAAATCTCCCTTCTTTTAGTTTAAACCCATAACCCCTTGTCCTGTCACTACCCTCCCTAAGAAACAGTCCGTTGCCAGCTTTCCTGTAGACCCCCTTTAGGTATTGAAAGGCCACGATTAGGTCTCCCNCAGGACACGGTTGGCTTTCTGGGCTGTCAGTGCACACTGCCGGCCCATGTTGAGTTTTTCTTCAACCAGCACCCCCAAGTCCTTCTCCTCAGGGCTGCTCTCAATCCATTAAACATATTCTAAGCAACAGCAGTATTCTCTTCACACAGTTTTAATTTCTCTGTAAGTGGTTATCATAATTATCTTACCTAGGAAGTCAAATTACATTAAGTGGCACCAACTGATGTAAAGAGGTCCATTTCTTTTCCTAGCACACAGAAAAATGAAATGAAATGAAATGAAATTATGAAATAAAATAAAATAAAATAAAATAAAATAAAATAAAATAAAAAAAAATAAAATAAAAAAAAATAAAGCTGAGCAGTTATTTGAGATTAGCTATCTTTAAATGGTTAAGCTTTTGGAAGAATTCATTTTTACATAGGCTGAGTAGCACGGTCTATTTTATCTCACAGTAAGTGCCTAAAAACAAATCTATAGATAAAATTTACTTGGATCTCTGTATTTGATAAAGGCTTTCTGGGCCAAAAAATAAGTCACCTATTTTGCGGTTTTGCTATAAGAAAAAATAATAATTGTATCTAAGATAAGTAGAATTAACTATAAGCATTTTAATATGGATGTTTATATTTAAGTAGGATAAAGGTTGATCTCGTCTTACCCTTACTTTCTGGGGTGCTGTATCTATTTTGACTGCATTAAATGGGCCTAAAAAAAATGAGTTGATCCATCATGTACATTGTTAGCAAACACTTAACACTAAAAAATCAGTTCGAATCTAAATTGCCTATATAGTGAACAGAAAGGGGTAGATACCTTTGTAAGCCTCCAAAAGAAAAAAGCCTTTTATTAATTTAGGTAAGAATGTCAGGTGAATATGATCTTCAGTGTGATATTCTTTAAAATGTCACCATTGATTAAATAGTGAAGATCAAGGAAATCTTGAAAAGCAATGCAATTTCAAAATCAGTTTTCATGCAGGTTAGGTATTTAAATTAGATTGGATCTCACTTCTCTTTTGTATTTCAGAAACTTATTTTTTATTCTTTTTACATTACATTATACACAGCAATGTATTTAAATATTTTCACATTATCTAACCAGATCCTGGGGAAATTAATATTATCACAGCTGTGAACCACGGCTATAACTTTTTGTAGATAAGAAACTATTTCACTCATTATTTAGCTGAAATAAAAAAATCTCAGTTGCACTGCAAATTAAAATTTGCAGCCTTAATATATTTTTTCAGTTTAGTAGTTATTTAAAAAAAAATGGATAAAACTTCTACAGCGTATTCCTACTATTTGTAAGCTCTGGATCGGGCTAAAATTATTTAAAAAGTAATCCTATGAAAGCTACAGATTAATTCTCAGGAAATAATACAACTCTCTATCTCCTTGTTTCTGATGTATGCTTATGACTGCCATTTTAAAATGCTGGCAATTTAGAAAAGATACTGAGTACACAGTTCTTTTACAACAACAGTTAACAATGAAGTGCTAACAAAAGAAACAAACAGAATATTAGAACTTATGGAATAGACAGTGAACAAACAAAAAAAACATTACTATACAACCAAATAAATCCATGTATTGCCTCTGTCTTGACTACATATGATTTTGGTCACTTCAATAATAAAAGGAGAAAATAAGATTAAAACAAATTAAGAAAAGCTTAGCAACAAGCAACATTTTGATGATGATTCTTCAACTGAAGAGGATTCTTCAGTTTAAATAAGAGATATCTGAGTAATACGTGATACATGCTTATAAAATCAGGAACTTTATACAGAAGGTGAAGCGGAAATCAGTGTATCTTACATCACACAGTGCAAGAACTTGAGGGTATTACATGATTGAAGCTTAAAACATATGTGAATCATTTTTCAGGTGTACAATCTGCATAATTTGCTTCTGGTACATTCTGTCAGAGGTGTCATAGTTATTAACAGTGTGAATCTTTGAAAAGAGTAGGATAAATACATGAAAGCTAGCACAGGCAGGAGTTTTCTATCATCACATAGATGATAACAGGGGTTTTAACAAATCATATGATTCAGGATGTCCCTGAACTGCTTACTTAAAAAAAATTAGGCAAATGAGATTGTCCTGATTTACTTCTTCCTACAGACTATCAAGATTTGCCCTGATCTGGTTCTTAGACTTCAACTAAGACCATATATGAATATTGCTGAGTATTTTCTTACATGATAGTGACCCCTATGTCTCTGGACTACTGTGTGAAAGCTACTTGGTACAGATAAGCATAAAAAATGACCACTGTCCACCCTGGCACTTCTTGTACTTGTCTGAAGAGAAACACTACACATCATTCTTTCCTATAAGTAGTACAGCAGCTCAAACTGTAAGAACATTCTTGGGGAGCTCTTCATCTTGCCGTGTTTATTACCGAGCAGTAAATGATAAATGTCTCCCATCTCCTTCACCATGTAGTGGAGGTAAGATTGTACCTGCCAGTTTGAACTACCAAAAGGAAGTTTATTTCATATTTTATATAAACTCTTTTACATGCTATTGTCTCTCTATGCTAGGAAACAGTTCTCATGCATATTAAATCTTAGGAGCAATATGCAAACAAATGTCTACTCCTGTTATTAAATTTTTAATTGTACTATATTCTGTCCTTCTTTCAGATATTTATGAAATTTATTGCTATTCACTTTCTTTTTCTGCTTCTTTTCAATGGCTCCTAAACTGCTAAAAGAATTACTTATACAGGATTGTAGGTTATAACAAGATCTCTCATTTACTGCTTCTCTCACACAATAAAAGAATGTGCAAAAGACTTTCACTTTGCTTTTATGAATGTGATAGCTTGTGACACCCTGACTTTGTGAGCTAGCATGTTCTCTGCTCTCAGAAGTTTCAATGTATGTTATATATCCCTGCAAAACATCCTTCATGTCACCTTATTTTTTGATTTATTTTTTCAATAGTTTTGAAGGTTCTGAATCACTGCCAGTGATTTGCCTGGATGGACATTCAAGCAGAATGTTTCAGTCCTTATTCTATGCAACTGAGTTGTGATATTTACATCTCACCAACCTTCCACATTGTTTTTTTGGACAATGTTTTCTCAGCTATAATTCTGGAGGTGAAAGCTAATATGGAGAAATTATAAAGACTTATTTTGTTAGATGAAAGCTTTCATTGTTAGGCATCTAGTCTTTTTAATAGAAAATTATGTTTGCTGGAGACTTTGACATCTTTTAAGGGAGAGGTTCATCACATCACTCCATTGCATTGCTAGAAATTCGAGCAGATGACAAAAACACTAGACAAAGCAAAGTATACACAAAAGTTACTCACATTTGCTGCTTTTTGTGGCTGTCTCCTGTCTATTCTTTCATTAATTCCACATAATTTTTCTGTTCATTCATCCAGATGCAATAACAACTGTTCCCTTTTCTGGGATACCCTTGAATTTCAGGCACTACTCTCCCTCAGTACTCCTGGCATTTCTCTGCTATGCACAAACAACAGAAAAGGCACTTTTACATGAGAAGTCTCTCCAAATGTAATGTTAATTTTCCTACAGATACATCACATTTTTTAAGAGGTTTACCTAAAGCATTTACTCAGTAGACTACAAAACTGCAATGGAAGAATGACTTTGTGAAATCTTTTACTCTTTTTATTTATTTTTTTTTCTCCCTATCCTTCTAGTTTACTTAATTTCAATAAATAATGTATGTTACTTACTAATTATACTTCTATTGCTATTAATTATTCATTTATCATACCTTGTTTCGGTATAAACTGATGATGAACTGGGACCATCATGAGAACAGAAGAGGCAGAACCAGAGGTTATCACCCGATCCCTGTCCCTCAGTGAGCTGCGAGATATGCAGAAAGATTGCAGCCACCTTCCAGGAGAGCACATCATTACCTGGCTGCTCCGGTGCTGGGATAATGGGGCCAGCAGCCTGGAACTAGAGGGCAGGGAGGCCAAGCAGCTGGGGTCCCTGTCCAGAGAAGGGGGCATTGACAAAGCAATTGGGAAGAAGCCACAGGCCCTCAGCCTCTGGAGACGACTTCTGTCGAGCGTGAGGGAAGGCTATCCCTTCAGCGAAGATGTTGTATGCCGGCTGGGCAAGTGGACTACCATGGAGCGAGGCATCCAGTACCTGAGGCATTTAGCCATGTGGGAGATGATTTATTATGACCCACACAACAGACTGCTGCCCACAGATCCTGATGAAGTCCAGTGCACATGATGCATGTGGCAGAAGTTTGTATGGAGTCCACCATTGTCATATGCCAACTCACTGGCAGTAATAGATTGGAAGAGCGGACAGGCACCAACAACGACTTCGGCAATATGAAGAGAGTCTCTCTTCCTCCCTGGTCTCGGCTTTGGAGAAACTGTCCCAAAAGGTCTGGCAAATCAAAGAAGATATGTCCTACTCCTCACCTATACCAACCAGGATTTCAGCTCTTTAGAGTAAGCGTTCATCTGCTCCAGAAAGGAGATATAGACTGTATCTCTTCTATGAGAAAGAGGAGATATAGAGCAGCACCAGACAGCTACTCGCTGCCCCCCCCAGCAGGATGGGGAAGAGAATGGGAAAGGCGAAGCCTCGGGTTGAGATAGGTATCGTTGAATGGGACAGCAAAGGGAGAGGGAGACAACAACAGCAGTACTTATTATGGAATGTACACAATGGATGATAACAAAGAGCAATTTACCGATTTGACCACCAACTTGAGGGACTGAATGCTCAGCCCACAGACAGACCATCCCACCCCTTCCCTGTCAGCCCTCTTTTATGGTAAGCATGTCATATGGTATGGAATAGCCCCTGGCAAGCTCAGTTTACCTGGCCTGGGTCCTTGTGAAAATTAACTCTATCCTGGCCAAAACCAGGACACCAAGTAAAATACTGTGGTCAGTTAACTTTGGCTGGCTGCCATGTGCCCACCAAGCTGCTCTATCACTCCTCTCCTCAACCAGAAGGGGAGAGGAAAATATAACACAAGGCTTGTGGGTCAAGATAAGGACAGGGACAGATTACTCAGCAATTACCATCACACGAAAAACAGACTCGACTCCACGAAAGTGATTTAATTTATTGCCAATTAACACCAGAGCAGGAAAATGAGAAATAAGAACAAATCTTAAAATACTTTTCCTCCTATCCCTCCCTTCTTCCTGGACTAAACTCCACTCCTGAATTCTTTAGCTTCTCCCACCCTGAGCGACACAGGGGATGGCAAATGGGACATGTTAGTGCACATAAGTCCATTGTGTATGTAAGAAATAGTTGTGATTCAGATAGATTTTGAGAAGTCTTTCTGGAAGTAAAATAAAGATATATTAGGGAACTGTGAGAAACTCTAGCATACAAGTTGCCCTTCTTCAAAACTTGAGAAAATGAAGTTGTGCATCTAATTTCTAGTGGAATTTATACCAGCATCTAGCACAGCTGTTTTACAGGCTCAGTCAGAGCTCAATGATTTAAACTGATGCCTTTAATTTTTGGCTAAGCAATGATATTGCAGCTGCAGGTATTTTTTCTAAAGTCCTGAATAGTAAGTCAAGTTTCACATTCTCAGAGTTCATAACAAAATCATAAAGAAATTGTAAGTGTTGCCAGTTTGCTCAAAGAAAAAAGCTTTTCATTCTTGTTTGTGACATCAATTTCTTAGTAATAAGGTAACACTCCACTACACAGCTTTTGTCTCAGTCACAGTGTATTTCTGCTTTCTCACATACTAACAAATTATCATGCAGCATAAACCATATTGGAGGGCTAAGGCCAGAACAGACAGGAAGATGAAGCAGAGGAGCTAGTCTTTCATGACCTGAACACAATAGTCTGTGTCAAAATGATACAGAGATTACAGGCAGTTAAAAAAAAAAAATTAAAAAAAAAAAAATGTAGCATCTGCTGAAGCATGAATGCTTAATCAAAACAAAGGAATAAAATATGGCTCAGGAAGAATAAACTCCTACTCTGGACCTACATGATTTAACTTTGGGGAAATGAATGATTTGGCTGTTCACTGTGTCCTTCCTCTGTCCTGCTGGAGTGAGGAGCACGGTGGTGAGACAGTCCAGGTCAAGGCTCTAGCTGACCGGAATAATTTAAGCCACAGTAGGGACATCCTCTGATTTTTTTTATGAGTGGCTAAATACTTGGATGTGTTATTTTCCTTTGCCCTTGATCCTTTGCAAACACATGTACCAGGTTTTCATTGATCATGCCTTCCCCACTATCTTCTCTTCATTTTTCTTTCAATACTGCTAATATTATAGCTAACTGCTCTGATTTTCAGCTAGGATAGAATTAATTTTCACAAGAAGCTGGGAGGGGACACAGCCAGGACAGATGACCCAAACTGGCTAAAGGGATATTCCACACCACGTGACAACATGTTCAGTATATAAAGGAGGCTGGTCAGGGAGGAGCAGATGCTCACTCATTCTGCCTTGGTGACATGGGGTAGAATAGAAAGAGTAAATGTGAGAAAACTCGTGGGCTGAGATAAAGACAGTATAATAAGGAAAGGAAAACAAAAGCCACACACACAAGCAAAACAAAGCAAAGAATTCATTTACCACTTCCATCGGCAGGCAGGGGTTCAGCCATCTCCAGGACAGCAGGGCTCCATCATGCGCAATGGTTACTTGGGAAGACAAACGCCATCACTCCCAACGTCCCCCCCTTCCTTCTACTTCCCCCAGCTTCATATGCTGAGCATGACATCATATGGTATGGAATACCCCTGTGGTCAGTTGGAGTCAGCTGTCCCAGCTGTGTCCCCTCCCAGCTCCTTGTGCACCCGCAGCCTCCTTGCTGATGGGGTGATGTGAGAAGCAGAAAAGGCCTTGGCTCTGTGTAAGCACTGCTGAGAAATAATGAAAACATCCCTGATTTATTCACACTGTTTTCAGCACAAATCCAAAACACAGCCTCATACTAGCCACTATGAAGAAAAACTAATCCCAGCCAAAATCAAAACAGTCTGTGTGTCCCTGGGATAGGTGCTTAGCTTCACTGCTCATTGAACCTGCAAAAGGGAAAACAGCAGGCATGCCCTTCAGCCTGGGCAGAGACCCTGGGTCGCCAGGCACTGGGCTGGGGCCAACAGTTGGACCAGAGAGATTCTGTTCCCTAGAGTTGCTGGAGGAGGCAGCAACACTCTTAATATCCTTAATACCTCTTTCCGTATTCTTGGAAACTGCATGGTGATTGGGGTAAGTTTCCAAGGACTAGGAGAAGGGAAATATCACTTCTTTCTTCAAAAGGGTTACAGAGGAAGATCCAGGGAACTACAATCCAGACAACTCAATCTTGATTCCAGGGAAAATGATGAAGCAAACACTCCTGGAAACCATTTTCACAAACCTGAAGATCAATACAATAAGGGACAAGAAGGTGATGTGGAATAGCTACGATGGATTTCTAAAGTCGAGTCACACCTGACTAACCTGATTGCCTGCTACGAAGAAAGAACTGGCTCAATGGACAAGGAGAGAGCAGTGGATGTTTTTACCTTGACTTCAGTAAGCCTTTCAACACTGCCTTCAGTAGCATCCTTCCAGACAAAATGAAGAAGTATGGACAAGAAAATATACAGTCATGTGGACTGACTACTGGCTTAACTCTTGGTCTTCAGTGGTTGTGATCAGCAGCACAAAGTCCAGCTGGAGGCCAGTCACTCTTGGTGTACCTCGGGGTTTGACACTGGATCATGAGGACTCTTGAACTGCTTCACCAGCAGCCTGGGAAGTCATAGAATCATAGAATCATTCAGGTTGGAAGAAGCCTCAAGGATCATGTAGTCCAACCGTCCCCCTACTACCTATTACCCACTAAACCATGTCCTTAAGTACCACATCCAACCTTTCTTTAAACACACCCAGGGATGGTGACTCCACCACCTCCCTGGGCAATCCGTTCCAATGCCCGACCCCCCTTTCAGAGAAGAAATTTCTCCTCATCTCCAACCTAAACCTCCCCTGGCGCAACTTGCAACTTGTTCTGTTGCTAGTTATCTGCGAGAAGAGGCCAACCCCCAGCTCGCCACAACTTCCTTTCAGGGAGTTGTAGAGGGCAATAATGTCTCCCCTGAGCCTCCTCTTCTCCAGATTAAACAAGCCCAATGCCCTCAGCTGCTCCTCATAAGACCTGTGCTCCAGACCCTTCACCAGTTTCATTCACCTCCCTGCTCCTGCTGGCTACACTATTCCTGATACAGGCCAGGATGTCATTGGCCTTCTTGGCCACCTGGGCACACTGCTGGCTCATGTCCAGGCGAGTGTCAACCAACACCCCCAGGTCCTTTTCCTCCTCACAGCTTTCCAGCCAGCTCTGCTCTAGTGTTCCCTGGAGTTGTTGTGACTAAACTGCAGGACCTGGCATTTTGCCACACTGGACCTCATCCCATTGGCCTCTGCCCATCAATGCAACCTGTCCAGGCACCTCTGCAGAGCCATCCTACCCTCCAACTTGACACTTCTCCCCAGCTTGGTGTCATCTGCAAACTTACTGAGGGTACACTCAATTTGCACACATTTGCAGCTGTCACAAGACTGAGTGGAGTGATTGATACACCAGATAGGGTGTGTTGCTGTTCAGAGGGGCCCTGATAAGCAGGAGAAATGGGCAAAGAGGAAGGCTGAGCGAGATCTCATCAATGTATATAAATGCTTGATGGAGTGTGTAAAGAACAGGTATACAGACGCTTAGTGGCACCCAGTGACAGGATGACAGTCAGTGTGCATAAATTGAAATACAGGAAATTCCACTTTGTCTTAAGAAAAAGATATATTTTTTTTAATGGTAAGAGTGACAGAGTAATAGCACAGGTTGCCTGGAGAAGCTATAGAGTCTCCATTCTTGGAGATATTCAGAACTTGACGGAACATGGTTCTGAGAGACCTCCTCTAATTAGCTTTTCTCTGAGCAGTGTTTTGGACCAGCTGATCTCCAGATGTTTCCTCCAACCTAACCCATACTGTAGTTATATTATACAATTGTACAGCCTCTGAGTCTTCCAGAGAATATGTGAGTTAGTGGACCATAATAATTCTGAGAATTATTGCACTGAAGACTCTAGCATTCACTATGTATTCTATCACACAACAATGTGAACCACTCAAGACTGTAGAAAAGGATTACTTACAGTGGCAGAGTAGTTCACCAGTCTAGTCTATCGGAGGGGTGGAAAAATCATACAAGAATTGCATTAACGATCCACTCTAAATAGTGTACTGTTTTTGGACAAAAGGACAAAGAGAAACTTTCATTCTGAATTACTTTTCTTTTTTCTGGTAAAAGAGGAAAAAATAAATCAGAGGAAATCAAGTTCCCTTGGGAGAGTACACGTGTGTCTTTTCAATACCATAGTGCATTTGAGTTGAAAATGAAATAGCTGGGTTTCTTTCAGAAAAAAAAAGTGAGATGCAAATTGTCCTGTTTTTTGGCTGGGATAGAGTTAATTTTCACAAGAAGCTGGGGTGGGGCACAGCAAGGATAGGTAATACAAACTAGCCAAAGAGATATATATAGTACCGTAACAACATTCTCAGCTTATAAGGACATGGGTGGCCATTGAAGAGGAGTCCCTGCATGGGCATGGGCTGGGCATCTTGTCCCTGGAAGTGGTGAGCAAATTGCATTGTATATCACTTGTTTTGTTGTTATTATTTTTATTGTTATTTTCCTCTTCCTTTCCTGTTCCAGTAAACTGTCCTTATCCCAACACATGAAGTTTACCTTTTTCTTCTGATTCTCCTCCCCATTCCACCAGGAGCAGGGAGGGCTGAGCAAGCGGCTGTGTCGTGCTCAGCTGTCAGCTGGGTCTAAACTACAATAGTCCTTTTTGGCAACCGACCTGGGGCTCGAAGGGTTGAGGTAATGACAGATCTGGCCAGAGTGCTTTAAAACAAAGTTGTCATAAGCATTTATTATATTACATAAACAGTCACTAGGCACAGTGATGTTTTGTTCAGTCACACGGCTGTGGTGTGTAAACCCTGACTTGCTGTATGCATTCCCTGCAGTGCTGTTTGTCACCTCTGGGAGAGGGGTCAGGATTCTCATTTTGCTGTACTGTGTAGTATTGACTTATGGTATGATTACATCACTGGTCACGAGCTTAAGCTGGGGTTTGTATGTGGCATTGCTGTCATGCCCTTATCTTGGATGACATCTCTCAAAACTGATTAATAATCGCATGCAATCTATGGGGAAGATATGGGAGGATACTTTCTCCTTCTCTTTCACCTCCCCTTTTCCCTTCAGGCTAGTCACAACAGCTTTTGAGATTTTTGAAATATCCTTGGGATGTTCAAGCCAGCATGCTGCTGTTGCTGTATCTCCTGAATGTGTCTCAGGTCTTGTTTAGGATTATGTAAAATTTAATTGAAGAATACCAGCCAGGGATCCACCCTGAAGGTGGATAGTCATGGGTGGCATGGCATGTG
Source organism: Psophia crepitans (assembly GCA_013399095.1). Taxonomy (NCBI): domain Eukaryota; kingdom Metazoa; phylum Chordata; class Aves; order Gruiformes; family Psophiidae; genus Psophia; species Psophia crepitans. The sequence continues at coordinate 42,017 of VWZZ01005977.1, forward strand.
GGAGAATATGGGCAGGTATCTAGAGATCTTCTCACCTCCAATGGTTTGGGACTTCACTCCCAAACAACTAGAGGATGCCATTAAAGTGACAGAATATTTAAAAGAAAAATGCTGTGGCTATTTCAAAGAGTCACAACTTACCGCACTTTGCTGGGCCCTGGCCAGTGTCTACCAGTAGGCAGCATCCTCAGGGGGAAGAGAGGGAAAACAGAGTGACAGGCACTGTGGCTACTCCAGCCCTGGCAACAGGCACTGTGGTTACTCAAACCCAGTGAAAGACACCGCAGTGGAACAAAAACACTAACCTGTGCTGATATCAGTTGCCCCTATACACAAGAAGAAATATACAAAAAAAATCAGTTTGCTTAGCGAGAGATGATGTTGAACCAGGACCATCACAACAAGAGGAAGAGGCAGAACCAGAGGTAATCGCCTGATCCCTGTCCCTGAATGAGCTGCAAGATATGTGAAAAGATTTCAGCCATTATGCAGGTTTGCCCATTGCTACATGAGTGCTAAGGTGCTGGGATAATGAGGAATTAGCTTGGCATTAGACTGTAGAGAAGCCAAGTAGCTAGGATCTCTGTCCAGTGAAGGAGTCATTGACAAGGTGATTGGGAAAAAGACACAGGCCCTCAGCTTCTGGAGGTGACTTCTGTCAGGAATGAGGGAAAGTTATCCCTTCAGTGAAGATGTTGGAGAGAAGTGTCCAGTACTTGAGGGAATTAGCCATGTGGGAGATGGTTTATTACAGCCCAGAAAAATGCCCAGTTACCCACAGATCCTGATGAAGTCCAATGTATCCAACCCACGTAGTGGAAGTTTATACGGAGCGCATCATCATGGCACGCCAACTCAGTGGCAGTAATGGACTGGGACAATGAAGAAGCACCAGCGGTGGATGAAGTGGTTGGCCAACTTTCATGATATGAAGAAAGTCTCTCTTCCTCCCTCATTTTGGCTGTGAAGAATCTGTCCTGGAAGGTCCAGAAACTTGAAACAATATGTCCTACTCCCCTGTTGTATAAACCAGTATCTCAGTTATTAGGAGTAAGTGTTCCTCTGCTCAAGAGAAAGGATGCCATGAGGCATGCTGTGGTTTTACCTACGTGACCATGGAGAGGACATGAGGAAGTGGGATGGAAAGCCTGCACTGACCCTAGAGGCACAAGTACATGAACTGCAAGGCAAAACAATCATGACAGGGGATTCTTCCAGGAAAAATGCTGCTCCAGTTTCCAGCATATAGTTCCCCAGTCCAAGTGGAAGGCCTAATTGTACTTAGTATCCTCTTAAAGGGACTTCTACATCATTTTTAAAGGAAGCCAGTAATGATTATGATGAGCAGGATTAGAGGAGCCCTGCCTCCAGCCAATTGAAGAAAAGGTCAGCTGGTGTGGATCCGATGGCCTGGGACATCAGATCCACAAGATTGCAAAACTCTAGTGGACACCCATGCACAGTGTACTTTAGTGCCATCCAGCTATGAAGGGGCAGAACCCATCTGTATTTCTGGAGCAACAGGGACATCCCAATATTTGACTGTATTGGAAGCTGAAGTGAATCTAATTGGGAATGAGTGGCAAAAGCCACTGGCCCAGAGGCTTCGTGCATCCTTGGCATGACTACCTCAGGAGAGGGTATATCAAAGACCCAGAAGTGTACTGGTGGGCTTTTGGCATAGCTACCTTGGAGACAGAGAAAATTGAACAGCTGTCTACCTTGCCCAGTCTCTCAGTGGGCCATTCTGTGGTGGGGTTGCTGGCTATCAAAGAACAAGTGCCAATCACTACCACAACACTGCAGCAGTGGCAATATTGCGCCGACTCCTTGATTCCCATCCATAAGCTGATTAATTGGCTGGAGATCCAAGGACTGATCAGCAGAACTCCATTACCCTTTAACTCCGTTAATCCCTTTGGTGGCCGAGTGCAGGCCACAGTTTGCCTTTACTTGAAGGGCCATCAAGTACACCTGGAATTGTCTGCCCCAGGGGTGGAAACACAGTCCCACCATTTGTCATGGACTGATCCAGAGTGCACTAGTAAAAGGTGAAGCTCTGGAGCACCTGCAATATGTTGATGACATCATCATACGGGGCAACACAGCAGAAGAAGTCTCTGAGAAAGGGAAGAAAATAGTCCAAATCCTTCAAAACCTGGTTTTGACATAAAATGAAGTAAGGTCAGGGGACTTGCACGGGATATCCAGTTTTAGGAATTAAATGGCAAGATGGATGCTGTCACATCCCAATGGATGTCATCAACAAAATAACAGCTATACCTCCACTGACTAGCAAAAAGGAAACACAGGTTTACTTAGGCGTTGTGGATTTCTGGACAATGCACATCCCAAATTACAGTCTGATTGTAAGCCTTCTTTATCAGGTGACATGGAAAACGAGCAGTTTAAAATGGGGCTCTGAGCAACGACAAGGCTTTGAACAAATTAGAAAGGAAATTGTTCATGCAGTAGCCCTTGGGCCAGTCTGGGTAGGACCAGAAGTAAAAAATGTGCTCTACACCACAGTATTTTTTAAAAACTCTAGGCTTTATTTAAAGCAACACAGAAAGAAACAGAGAGAAATTGTTTTGTTTTGTTTTGTTTTATTTTATTTTATTATGTTATTTTATTTTCCTTTATTTTGTTTGTTTTGTTTTTTCATTTATTTCTGATTTTACAGTATTTGCAAAGATGCCTGGAGATGAGCCTATAGTTTTGGGCAATATCATCTTTGTTCCTGTTGTAATAGAACTAAAAGAAGCAATTATTCCTATGAAACTATTTTTTATTTCTTCAGAGAACTGGTGGTATAGCAAAGGACAAATCCAGAAATGATCAGGAAGTGAGTGAGCGAGAGGAATGAAGCTACTGCGTAATGGGCTACCCTTGTGTAGAAAAGACAACATATTTAAAAATGTTTCTTAGTACTGAAAAGCTAGCTTGTAGACTTATTCTCTGATAAATCAAACCACTAGACAAAATGGAAGTGGTACTGAGTACTTAGACTGGGAAGGTGGATCCTTAGCCTCAGATAGAAAATTTGCTGGTATGACTGGTATAATGAACCATGTGAGGAGAGAAAATAAGAGAAAGGAACCAAGCAATGGTGTTTAAACCAGTAGGAGATGTAAGAAAGTAATTAAGAAGCATACTCATCAAAGAAACTGAAACGTAGGAACAAGACCACACATAGCTACAGGAACCAATTCTTTAGAAAGTGATTTTTTTTCTCAGGCAGCTGTAAATTGGTTGGGGCACCTTAACTTGCATCACATGATATTTTGGAAGTTAAAAGCCAATGGTCCCTGTCCCGTCCCACTCGGTGGGTGTAAGGGAGAGGTAATTTTTTAATTCTCTGTGTGGTAATCAGAAGTAATGACAATTACTCTAGAGATTTAAACAAACTACAAATTTACTTAAAATTCATCAGAACTACGAAGAATAGAGGCTTGGCAAAGGTTATAACAACACTTAAAACTCAGTGGAATCACGAGAGACAACGGCTTAGCAAAACTTGTGACAAGATTACCTTGGTGTGCCGAAAATGAAGTTAGAGACAGAGAGAGAAAAGGAAAGAGAGAGAAAGAAAGATAAGATCAGAGAAGAGATATCACCATCCTGGGTCCAGCGATGTTCTCTGCTCATAGTTGTGGTCCTCAGGTGGCGGGCGCATGCCGACAGCTTGTGTTTTCCGTTTTTTATAACCCAAAGTGCCTGGCCCATAGGCAGGGGTTTGTCATCACTGCGCAGCTGCAGAATGAGCTCAGGAATGTTCGAGAGATGAGTCGGTGGGTTATGGGGATCTCAGGGGGTCTCACTGTCTCCCTCCATTTCGAGTCTGAGTGAGTTACGGCCTGTCACAAGCATGTACACACAGGAGGCAGATGGGCTTTATCTGGGCGTTTCAGGGAGAGGAGAAGGGGCTCACAAGATGGTATCCTGCCTCCTGCAGGCTCTGTCCTTGGTCAAGACAGATGTTTGCCACATTCTGTCATTATCCGTTCATCCCTGCTTGTGTCAAGACGAATGTTCGGAACATTCCTTTCTTATTGGAGCCTCACAGTCCCACATAATAACCCAGTGTATCTTCTTTCTAGCTTTAGTTAATCTCATAGACTACTTTTTCGCTTTATTGCTTTTTCAGACCAAATTCTCAGCAGCATTTAAGTGTGGAAGTTCTGGAAGAATAGGTATGTCCTTGCTCCCTTGAAGTGTAGGGACACAACAGGGGACATTAGGGAAACACACAATAAGCCTTGCACGAACTTTTGCCTCATAGACTAAATTAATTTAGCTCGTCATCAAGTATGTTGGTTTACTAATGAAGCCACCTCTGGAAAAGGAGAAACAAACAAAAAACCCCAAACCACAACAACAACGAGAAAAACCACAAAAGAAAGAACGCTAGATTCAAGGGACATGATGGGATTATACAAAAGTGCTTGTAAGAACATAGGGAAATGAAGAGAGATGGTCCCCAACACCAAATAAAAGTATTTAAAAAGCATTCAATAGCTTGAATAAAGCATTAATCTAACTAATAGAGGAAGCAGTAAACAAAATTTTGACTGAGAGTAAGTTTTAAATGATACATGAAAGCCATGTCTCCTGGGGCAGTCTAGGACCCTATATAAGTCAGCATCAAAAGTATGCAGCTCTTAGTAAAAATACTTTTAAAATAAACACCTTTATAGCTACCATGCTCTAGAAATGGCTGTAATGGATCTAACTGGTGCTTTCACATAAGTCTCCATCAGAACCAAAATAGTTTTGAGCAAGTACATAGGCTAGATGAACAGACATCCTGGAAGAAAAAGGGACTTCGTCTAGGTCTTTGGTGACAGTCACATGCTTTGGAAAGACTAACACTCATCACGTTCAACACAGTGAAATCAAATTATCTTCCCTACTGCATTTAACAAAGACTTTTGAATTCATAGCAGTGCTGAAGTGCCTTATTTAAAATACCTCTACAAAGGTTAGGAAACAATCTGCTTAGCATATCGTCACCAATTATCATCATTGAAGAGTGGCAGTCTAATGTGCATCTATAAACACCTAAAATTAAAGTGTTATTTAAATAAGTGATGAACAATAAAGAAAACAGTTATCACCAGTTATTTGTTTAGTTCTCCAAAACTGGTAGTTGGGTGATCAGTTACCTGAAAAATCAATAATTGTGTCAAAACTATCAATTTTTCAATCAGGAAATTCATTTTAACATTTCTATTTAAATGAGTTTTGGAAGAGATTTAGAATGTTTGTTTACAGTTTTCCCCAAAAGCAAGTATTCTTTTCAGGAACTTTGCCTCATTATTGCTTTTAGATCTGACTCTTCAGCTTAACCAACAGGTTAACCATACTCTACTGGATATAGACAACATATCATTTGCACTTTCCACATACATGACCAAAAATTTTCTTGAAAAATAACCACAACAAGCAGATCCTGTCCAATGCTTTTGTTTTGTTTTGTTCTGCTGTGTTTGAGATTTTGTGGCTGGCATGGATAATATCCCTATCTCATATTCAAAATCTATAATTGGCCCTCTAGTATTCTTTGTTCCTTTTCCCCTCCAAACCTTCTCTTTTGAGAGTCAATTGTTTTTTTTCAAGATGTGATTCATATGACGTGTTGCTGACACCTAAGCTTCTTTATAGATAATAAGGAAAAATAAACACTTCAAAGGTGGGACACATCTGTTTTCTTTTCACTATGTCCTTTTACAAATTTGATGTAAACTTAGAATCGTAAAATCATAGAATCATTAAGGTTGGAAGATACTTCAAGGATCATCCAGTCCAACCGCCCCCCTGCCACCTATTACCCACTAAACCATGTCCTCTACATATATTCACAGAAATTCCATCCCAGTTAGCTGAGGGTTAATAGCAATGACATCCAAAATCTCCCAGGGGTTAGGGATATGCTGTCCAGCATATTCCTGTGCTCCCCATGTTGTTTATCTGCTTGTTGCTTTTGCCAGTCATCTTTCTTCTGTATTCAGCAAAACGTTCTGCTTATTTGCAGCCACTTGCATTTATTCTTTTTTGTTCTTTGTCTTGCAAATTCTGTTACTTGGGTTGCTGCTGACATGTTTGCCTATTTATTCTTCATGCAGACACACAAGCCTTTGCCCCTTTGGTGTTCACATTGCTTACATACTTGCCTTAAACTCTTATATGTGGCTATGCCACAGTGTTACAAGATATTTACATACTGGTTTTGATTACATGGTTTTAGCAGAGTATATTGAGTTTAAAGCAAATTCATTCTATCCTGATTATTGTAGTTATAATTTATAGATGTCACAAGCCTCTGTTTTTGCTACATAAGATTTTCCTTGACTCTCTCATCAGGATCTTAAACTCCACAGTCTCATGGTCACTGCAGTCAAGATTGTTCTTGACCTTCACATCTTCAGCAGTGCTTCATGATTTGTGTCTAGAAGCTGGAGCAATGTATAATGTTTCATACCCAACTCATCGATCATGTGCATCAAGAAATTTTCTGCAGAACACTCCAGAAATCTCTTGTATTGTTTGTACCCAGCCTTGTTACCATTTCAGCAGATAGTGAAGCGACCTGCAATTGTGAGGGGTTTTTTTCCAGTTGTGTAAAGAGGGCTTCATGTATTTCCTCTTCTTTGTCAGACTTTCTATAACAGTTTCCCAACTCATTATCACTCATTCTGATCTCTTTTCTTATCCTTATCCCTGATCAGAGAATCACAGAATCCCTAAGGTTGGAAAGGACTTCCAAGATCATTAAGTCCAACCGTCAACCTAACACCATCATGCCTACTAAACCATGTCCTGGAGTGCCACATCTACACATTTTTTTAATGTCTTGAGGGACAGTGATTCAAATGATGAACTGATCAAGCAGCTCATTCCCATTTCCAAAGATGCTTGCACTTCAGCCAATATAAAGGCATAGAGTGCAACTTCCCCTCACTTTCTTCACCTGTCTTTCCTGAAAATTCTGCATCTAGCCACTAAGGCTCCAGTCATACAACTTATTCCACCATCTCTCTGTAATCCCAGTGGGGTCATAGTTCTGCAGCTGAGGACAGATCTTTAGCTTCTCTTGTTTTTTTCCCATGCTGCATTTGTATGTATCCAGGCATTTGAGATGCACCCCAGACATGGTGTATTCACAGGGAAAGTGCAAGAATATCCCCCATCATGCAGTGCCCCAGACAGTTCTTCAATGTCTCTCCATATTGCTTCTTTCAGATGATGACAACCCTTCTCCGATGTACCAACTTTAGTCTTTCATCCCATTTGTCAGATGGATCCTGTCCCTTGTAGGCAGTTCTTTTTCCTCAAAGAAGGTCCTATGGTCATAGTAGCCAAAGCTGTGTTTTGGGCACCAGCCACAGAACCAGGTGTTGATATGCTGGTGTGTCCATTTCTGTCCCAGCTTTTTCCCCTTACTGGAGGGACTGAGACTTTCATCTGGGCCTCCAGCTGGAGCAACCTTCCTTACTACTCACTGTCCTTTGCTTCCTTTCTGCTCCCAGAGCTCTGTAATGACTCTTGACATGTGCAGGTTGCCCCTGGCAGTATCACTGATGCCTACATGGATGAGCCGCAAGGGAGATAGTTGGAGGGATGGACAAGCCTTGTCAGTCTCTCACAAACTGTGAGATCCAAGACGCCATCAAGCGGCAAGCAGCAAGTTTTCCAAAACATCAGCTTACATCAACAGATGGGTGCCTCCATTCTCCATCAGAGAGCATCTCCAGTGACTGTCCTTTTCTTCTTTGGTTCAGGCTAAGGTGTCTCTGATGCCTGTCTAACTGGAGGTCATCTTTCTCACCCATTACCATCACACTACACCTGTTCAGTAACTGCAGAACTGCAGAAAGATAAGCAGCTTTGCTGTGTTGCCAGAAGTCAAATGTTTCTAGCCTACTCTGCTGTGGGCATCTCCATCCACTGCTCCTTGTTAGGGTAGTCTCCAGTTGTCTTTCTGTTCTTGGAGCAAGGGCTGGAGCTATTTGCTCTGTATGGCCTGTGAATCTTCTGTTCATCCGTCCAAGTGGTGTACAGCATGCTCACCTCTTCCCACAGCCCTTTTCTGCTGGTGACTCAGCACCTTAACCAGACCACATCTACCACAGGGGAAGCCAGCGCTTAGGCCCTGAAGAGAGGCACCAGGCACTGCTAGGGCACTCCCAGAGTAGCAAGCACTGCCAGAGACTAGGATGGCAGCACCTTCTCTCAGGGGTAGTGTCTGATTCTTATGTGGTGGGGACAGTTACTCCAGCTGATGTTGCTGACTAAGCTATGGCACATCACTGCTAAAGACTGCTCAAGTCAGTAGCCCCATAAATGTAAGGCTATGGTGGCTCAGTGTCTGCAGGTACAACCAGTTACAAGACTGAGTACAAATTTCTGATAGAAGCATGCAGACGTATATATAATGCAAATACACAGCATGCCACACAGAGTAATGCAGGCAGAGAACACTGTGTTTACCACCCCTTGCACTTTACACAGCACTTACACAGACATGAACAGCATGGCCTGCCTGACTGTTTTTCCTGTCCAGCTGATCCAGTGATTCAAACTGAGCTCTGTTGGCAGAATATATAGAAATATTGGTCTGTATATGCACACACACACATACACTCACACGTCACTATAGCTGGCCTTAGGTGATCAGCCTGTCCACCAGCTGGCCTCCATTCCTCTTGGTCTGTTCCGGTGCTGGTAGTTGGACCTACAAGCCTGGAGGCTCACATTCCCATTCCATTTTGCTTAGACATCTTAGCCTATTTTCTGGGTGTTCTCACTTGAATTTCACTCATATTCACACATATGCAGAGTAGAGGGTGCATTCACACAGAAGACAGGTAGAAACAGGATCTAGTGAGAATAAGGCCCAATCAAACAAGTGTACAAACCAACAAGCCATTAGTACTCTACAGGCCCATTTTATCACTTTTCTTCTATTTTCGAACATTTTTTCCTCTTTGATTCACCTTAATCCCTCCCTTTCCCTGTCTTTGCTCCTTCCTCTAAACACATTCTATAAGAAGTCACTCACATTCCTGCAATCTACTTAAAAGCATACCATAAGAAGTTATACACAGTTCAAAAATGCCCCCTCTCCACCTCCCCCCCCGCCCCTGCATCCCGTAACGAGCCCTGTAGCCCAGTAGTAAGTAATCCCTTTGGTCTGCAAAGAGATTTGGGGAGAGTTTGTTTGTTTGACCCCTCTCAAGGGGTCTCACACTGGTTACAACCATCTCAGCATTCTCTTCAATGGTCCTGAAAGCAGCCAGATCAGGGAGTTCACTTTTCACTGATGAGGTGGCTGGTGACCCCTGTTCCCCCTGGGCTCTGTGTTTTGGGTGATTACCCTTCATCCACGAAGCCCAGCAGTCACCGTAACTGCAGAGTCTTAAGGAGGGATTCTGGCCTGCTGTGCACCCCAGCGGCACTGACTGCTGGTAAAAGTACTGTAGTTACATTAATGGCCTCAGCTTGCATGGAAATGTGTGGTCTAGTATGGATATATATCATTTATTTTACAGACATTACTGCCAAAGTGTTCATGATAAAGAATAACATCTGAGGGAAAATGTTCTTGATACATAGATATCCCAGTGGAAAAGGGGGCAGTTTTCTTTAAATTGTATATTTTTCTAAAGGATTTGCTTATAATTCATGGTTCACAGACTATTTATTGAACTGATTGTTGCAGCTTATATAAAAAACTCATTTAAAATAAAAGTTACTTAATGCATATAGAAGATCCTTCTAACTCTAATTCATCTTTCTGAATTAATACTAGCATAATTCTAACACAAAACCAATGAAAAATGTTTTACTGAAAATGATATGACGTGCAGTGTATACATAATGATGATTTTCAGCTTTAGAAAATGATTTAATATACAGTGCAAATAAGTCTTACTTTCACAGGCGTGGAAATACTCTTTGCAGTAAATGAAAAGGAAGATTTTCATGCTCCATCAATGAGCTTAATAAATCAGCCATATTGGAAATATTGCCGAGTACTTTTTCTTTGGGGATATCCACAAGAATTTTCTGTTTGAACAGTAGCACCAATACGTGGAAGTAGATGTGTTGGTCTGAGTTATTTTTATAAGGATTTGAAAATTGTTTAGTTGGAAATCCAGCTATTGCTAAGAACAAGTACGATTGGTGAGAGTAAGGTAGTCATTCATTTTGTCTCATAAAATAGGGTCATTTGCTCTCAGGTTTTGACAGACATCATTCTGAAGAGTCAATTACTACATTTAAGTTATAGGCCTTTAATCACAGCATTTGGATATAAGTTTTGAGTCAAAACTTGAAAAGTGCTTTTGTTCCTTGAAGTTGCTGCTGAAGCCCTGGAGGTACAGAAGAAAGAGGTTAAGAATGATTTTACACAGAAGGAGAGCTGGGGGGTGGGTGGGTTTCCCTTCACTTTTGAGGGAACATAAAAACAAAGGGACAGATTACAGACAGACTTGTAAACTCCAAAAAAGACAAATGTTTTGACACTATTAGATTTTTCCAATGATTACGATTGCAAGAATTATTGCAGGTGCTTAGGTTATTACGAACATCATATCACTTCTTTTAAAAAATGTAAGACAATGAAGCCATGCCTTAGACAATCTTTAGACACAAAGAAGGTTTTTTTGAGTGTATAAAACTTTGCAACATATTATCACATCCATATACACAAGTAATTTCTTACCCCACAAAATATGCCAAATATCAAATAATATAATATGATATACTGCAGTGTTGAGGATGTGTTCCATTCAATTTTTTTTCTTTTCATTAAAGTTTGTCTGTTATGTTACAAAAATTATTGTTTTCACTACTTCAAGAAGTGCTATGCAATATTTATTTAAAATTTTCAAAATTCAGCATATTTTTTTTTCACAAATGGGTAGAAGAAAGAAAAAAATAATATCTTGTGATAACATACATATAATAGGAAATGTATGTAGGAACTCATTAGTCTAGCAGGTGTAGCCAAGGTGAGATTTTTAAATTATCAGTAGTAGACACTAGACAGAGATGTATAGTCCTATGGAATAGACAAAGCTGAAAAGGTTAAGAATCTTTGCTCCTGGAAGCAAGATGTAAGGACATAAGTACATTGAAGGAAACCTTAATCAAAAAAAATAATTGGGAAAAGTCAAAATAACGAAGCAAATTATGTCCCACAAACTTGAAGTAATATATTCTTCTCATCTATGCGACAGAAAGTAAAATGACACAAGAAACCACCCAAAGATCTGCAGGAGTATGACTTCTTGGTTCTGTGTTGACTTTTGATGCTTGTGGTGGGTTGACCTTGGCCAGCTGTCATACCCTCATCCATGTGCGCTCCACTCTCTCTCCTCAACAGAACGTGAAGAGCAAACAAGATGGAACAGCTCATGAATCAAGCTAAGGACAGGTAAACCAGACTTGAATTGGGAAAGATTAGTTTAATTTATTGCCAATTAAAAGATCAGTTGGATGGTGAGAAAGACAGACATAAACTAAAACACGACCCCTCTGCCTTTTTCCTAGGCTCAACTTCACCTCTTCATGCCTGACTCCTCTACCTCCTTCCTCCAGCCCTGAGTGACACAGGGAGCATGAGGACTAGAGGGATGTGGTCAGTCCATAACATCTTCACTACTCCTTCCTTCTCACAGTTTTAACCTGCTCCAGTGTGAGTCTACTCCATGACCTGCAGTCCTTCAGAATAAACTTACTTCAGCATGGGTTCTCCATGGGCCACTGCAGGGATATCTGCTCCACTGTGATCTTCTCCAGGGGCTGCAGGGGAATCTCTGCTCCAGTGCCTGAAGCACCTCCTTCCCCTCCTTTTTCACTGAACTTGGTGTCTTCAGGACTGTTTCTCGCACTTTTTTCTCCTCACATGCTGCTGCACAGCATTTTCCCCTCTTTAAAATACATTTTCCCCAAGGAGCCACCAACTTGACTGAGCGGCTCAGCTTTCTCCTGTGGTGGGTCTGTTGGAGTCAGCTGGATCAATCTGTGACTGGCTAGGGTCAGTCCCTAGCCTCTTCTCACAAAGGCCACCTCTGAAGTTCCTCTGTTGCCAAAACCTTGACACCTACACCCAGTACTGTGCTCTGGGAGAGAAAGTGAGCTTATGTAGGATACTACATGATCTCCTCTCCAAAACACAGACCTATTAGATGACATTCTCTATGCTTGCAGACTCTCTCAGGGAAGGAAGAAAAGGATGGGTGACACTGTGTAAACAAAGACAAGAAAGTTTTGTGTAGGGAATCCCATTCGGAAGATCTCGTGTTGTATGGTTAGCTTAAGCACACCCCTATGGCTTGGACAGAGCCCCACAGTGGCCACACCCCGTAAAGGGAGTATATAAACCTGTGACGCAGTTTAATAAATGCCATTTTGTTCATCCATCATATTGATGTCGTGATCACTTGGCCCCGAGGTGAGAGTCCTCATGGGTGAGGTGTCTGTCCTTGGACTCCAGGACCAGTAGTTGAAGTCCCCCGCTGCAGCTCCAAGAACACGGAAAGCAACAGTTTTGTGAGTAAGATGTCTGTTTAGATGAGCATGTGCATGAAAAGGCTACTTCCAGGAGGCAAAGATAGGGTGGTATATGTATTAGTATCTTGAATTCAAGGCAAAGATAGGGTGGTATATGTATTAGTATCTTGAATTCATATCATGGATTTACTCTGGCTATGTCTTTCCTATCTTGTCCCTATTACTAGCAAGTGTTTAAAAGACTTCTAGCAGGTTGAATACTGGATATTTGCATATATGAAAAATAAGATTTGTTATTAATATAAGTTGGTTCCCTAGAACTGAACATGAGCTTCACTTGCACAATCACCGTTAGAAGACTTCTGTGGTTAGCCAAACTATTGCAAACTATCGCAAACTATCATAACTGATAAAATGATGGACATTTATGAAAATTAGTACATAGGATTAGGAAAGACATGGAGTTGCTGGAGCAGATCCAGAGGATGGCCACAAAGTTGATCAGAGGGCTGGAGCACCTCTCCTATGAGGACAGGCTGAGGAAGTTGGGCTTGTTCAGCCTAGAGAAGGGAAGGCTCCGGGGAGACCTAATTGCAGCCTTCCAGTACCTGAAGGGGGCCTACAGGAAAGCTGGCGAGGGGCTGTTTCTTAGGGAGTGTAGTGACAGGACAAGGAGTAATGGGTTTAAACTAAAAGAGGGGGGTTTTAGATTGGACGTTAGGAAGAAATTCTTTCCTGTGAGGGTGGTGAGGCATTGGAACAGGTTGCCCAGAGAAGTTGTGGAGGCCCCATCCCTGGCAGTGTTCAAGACCAGATTGGATGAGGCTTTGGGCAACCTGACCTAGTGTAGGGTGTCCCTGCCCATGGTGGGGGGATTGGAACTAGGTGATCCTTGTGGCCTCTTCCAACCTAAACCATTCTATGATTCTATTTTAATCTTTCAGCAGTTCACTCAAATATTATTTGTTTAGGTCAATGTGATTTCATACTTCACATTTTCACTTTGAGTTTCCTGAAATTTGTACTGCAAGTTGGTCAAGTTATTATATGTAAGTACTCTAACACGCGTATTGTTGGAGGCATGGAGTTTCATTTTCTGTATGATACTCACTGCAACTCTGTGACAAATGAATGGGAGGCATTTATTTTTCAAGATTTTTTTTTATAATCTGAATTTGCCAACCTGCTAAATCAAATACTTCTAAGAAAACAAATAGATTCTCTAACAGAAACAGTTATCTAAAAATCCTTTTAAACTGAAAAAAAATAACAACAAAAACCAAAAATCCTGCAAAGGATTGTTTCTCCAGCTACAAGTAAAAATTCCATGAAATAATTTTCTATTAAGTTGTCATGTTATAACAAGTTATAGAATAGCTTTTTTTTTTTTTTTGTTAAATTCACATCTATTTATGTGCATGCACAGGCAACTGAAATTTTATAAAAAATGCAACTCAGCAATGTATTGTTAGTAACTGTAGATAATCTCATTTAAAGTGATAGCTAAAGAAATTATTAAAACCTGATCCAGTGTGGACCCTCTGCACAGACCATGGGTCCTGCCAGGAGGCTGCTCCTGTGTGTGCTCTCCAGGAGTTGCAGATTCCTTCAGGGTACATCTACCTGCTCCAGCATGGGGTCCTCCATGGACCCTCTCTGTCCTTCATGTAAAATCCAAGCACATTGTAACTAGAAGGATTATTTTTTCCCCAAGGTGAAAAGCACCAGTATTTATTTCCCCTCCCC
>VWZZ01005977.1:56313-132300 GCA_013399095.1 Psophia crepitans
CCCCCCCGAAAAAAAATTTCTTGGTATATGATTTAAAATTTCTGAATATTAAATGCAAAAAAGATGTTTTTAAGCATTTTCTAATATTTCCCAAGTGGGCACTTATGTAAAGCATAATGTTAGTGTCCAAATCTCAAGCAAGATAATATAGTCTTCCCCAAAAGAAGCCTTATTTTTTCTGTAGAGGGTATCTCCACTGAGATTCGCTCCAAGTCTTCTGAAAACAATGCACTGAAAAATCCTCCGTATAAAACTTAGGCTTACTTAGTTCCATAAGGAAAATATAGAAAATATAGAGATATAGAAACTAGGAATATAATGCCAACCCTATCTCCTAGTCTGATTCACAAAATAAGTGTCTAATGGGGTTGAAGAAAGGAAAAGAGAGTAGTGACAGTCCTCTGACACATTCTCTTCTTTTCCTGCACTCCCTTTACATAATTATCTGTTAGCTTGACCCGTTGCTCAGTGGGCATAAACTTTGGAGTTTAGTCTTCCTTGGCCTAAAACTTGCTCCTTCTGCTGCTGGCTATGGTGTAACCAGAAGTACGAGTCATGGATGCCAGCGTTAGACAGAACCTGACTCCCATTTTACAATAGGAAGATGCAGGATCTCATTTCCCTGAAAGATGTAAGCATCCTGTCTGTTCTTCCCTGTACCCCACCTCAATAAGAATGGCTTTATCATGACTGAAGCCACAATCCTGCTTGCCAATTCACTGTCACCCTAGCATACCTACCAGTATAAATAAAAGGGGGAGGGATTTGGACAAGCTATTGGAACATATCCCAGAAACACCCTGCAAACCAAAGAAATCCTGTGCTGTCCCTCAAACCGAAGAGGGCTTGCATTTCACTTGGAACAATCCCTCACGTCAGTTATCTGTTATGAAAAATATTGGTGCCAAATGTATGTTTTCACCCTACTTAAGACACTAAGCATTTTTTAGGAGTTACTCACTGCATCCTGCAGTGTGGAAAAGCTAAGTGAGAGGCAGTTCGGTAGCCAAAACACACACCTCTGAGCAGGAATGCATGCCTGTTGTTACCTTCCTAGGAGATTTTCATGCCAAATGGAGAAGAACGTAAATAGTCTAGTTCCCTGCAGGTTAGTCAGCCTTAGAAATTAAGCAGATTGAAATACCTGTGGCGAATCAGGATAATTTGGCACTTATGTCATTGGCAGGATTTTCATGGATTAGATTTTTTTCCCCTTCTGTGTGAAAACCTTTCTACCTTGCAGGCATATTCTTATATTACACCTGTGTTTCCAGCCAAAATCTCTAAAATTTAGTGATGAATAATAACCTATTGTTTTTTATGCCTACAGAATTAACCGGTTGGCATAGTCCATCTTTTTATAAAGCTGCTTTATAAGAATTATTTTGAAGCAAAACCAAATATGGGAAGACTAAAACTGGAATAAAATTCCATTGTTTTGACTTTTGAGAATTTAAAGTGTTTAAAAGTGTGTATATATATGACTAAAAATAGCAGGTTAAAAAAAAAAAGAAACTCTGATTTCAATATATTAAATTTCACAGAAGTGTTAGCATCTATTTAATAAAGAGAATAATCTGCTGTCTGTTCTGTAGTAGGTATTGATTTCAGTTTCAGTGAATCAGAACAGTATAAATGAAAAAATATATTAATATTTTAATTTATATAGAAGGTTGTGATGTTCAAGGAAGGATGAGGTAGAATAGTAAAACAAATGAGAACAGAATTTTAAAAAATGTACTCTTAATAGAGAAAAAAATCTTACCTTGGCAATAATGATTCAGTCTTATGGAATTTCTCCTTTCTGCAACCATAGCTGATGTTACCAAAATATACTATATTTCATGCATTTGACCATACCCATCAGAGTGGTAATTGTGAATGGAAGTCGTCTAACCAAATGTAGACCAAATATACCAATAAATCAAATAAATTAAGATGTGCATCTCCACATCTGAGTTAGTTTCCTTAGAATCTCTTCATAGAAAATAGAAGCAAAGACAAACTTACATACAGATTGCCAGTCATCATTTAAGTCAAATAAATTGTTCCTCCTTTCTCTTTACTAGCTACAAAGACAGCCTACAGTGACTAGCTCAAATGTAGATATGTCTGTGTAGACACTTAAAGGTTGATTTTGTTGCTAAAGATAGGCATATAATGCCATTTAAGATGCCACAGGATGCTCAAGACATCTGCATGACACTGACAGATGTGACAAAGGACTTATGGAGACCTGTTGTATTCTAGTTTAGTAGCATGAGGTAAGGAGTGACAATCTAGTATATCTCAAATGGTAAAAAATGCAAATGTTTAGGCAATCAAATCAAGTTCCTCAAATAATTAAGCAAGCTGAATCCCAACCCTTTTGCCATGACAAAACAAACAAACAAACAAAAGATTTTGATTGCAACTCTTTTTTCTTGTCTAAAAGTTGGGAATGGGTTTCTGTTGAAGACTGAGTTATGTAAAAGTACCTCAAGGTGTGCACATGTCAACTGGGGTTTAAACATATACCATAGTCAATGGAAATGTACCTCAGCAGAGCCTGGTGAGTTATTCAGCTCATCCTGAATAGGTTCTTAGGATTTTATTCAGTTTTCCCCCACAGGTATCTGGTACATGTCAAGATAACTGGCTTACTCAAAATAATTCATACACAGCCAACAGCTTTAAATCCAGACATCCAGGAGGTGTGTGCGCCCTTCTGGATAGGGAAATGAAAGCCTGGCAAGATGCCCTGGAACAAGTCAAATGACAATAGACACCAGTGTGTGGGCAAAGGAAACCCTCAATGACAAGTTAGTGGATCCTCCTCATTTGTGAAAAAGAAGAGGAAAGGGGAAAGAAAGAGTAAGATAAAAGGGAAAGAAACAAGAGAAAAAAAACATGGTACAGTATAATACAGTTATTGGTTTAAAAGACTACATGTTTCAGGATCTAATTTGTAGTGTTTCTTGGCACATTTTATACTTCCAACTCCATCACCCTTATCTTGAAATGACACTTCTGAAACAAACAAACAAACAAAAAAACCCACAAACATGCAGAGAAAAAAAAAAAGAACCACACCAAAAAAAGCAACCAGAAAACAAACCAACATTTATTTTTCTGAGAGGGATTTCTTCTTCAAGGCAGTTGTCATTTTCTGATTTTTTATTATTTTTTTTTTTAGTATTCTTTCTTCTAAAAATCTTTGCATGCTTTTAGAATGATGCATTTCCTCTGTTAACCTGGGGTTTTAATTATTTTATGAGGATGAGCTTTGTCTGTTTCATTTATATTATATTAGAAAGTTGAATGCAATTCACATTTCATCGTATATGTCCACAGTCACCAATGTTTCTTCATGGAATGATTTGTGATTCAAAACATATTCAAAATTTACAGAGAAGCTGAAAAGAATTTAGAAAGAGACCAATTCACTGAGGAAACAGAAGTAAGAAGTATAAGTAGTGAAGATGAACCTCGATTTCTCCAACTCCATTCTGCTAAGTCCATAGCAAGAACAGAAGGATTTCTGTCTTGTACCTTCTCCATCTATGTCAAAGTCACAGAAAAAAAACTTTCTAGTATAAATATATGGCTCTTGTTCATAGTTAAGAGATAAGCTTTTACTTTTACTTTTTAATTGTATCTTAGTAGCTCTGAAAGCTGAATAGTGGGCAAGGGTGTAGTTTTTCGTCCCTTTCAAGATAACAAGGAAGAGCAAGGGGGTTTTTTTGTTATTATTTTAGCCTTTTTAAAGAGTACAAATCTACAAAATATATTTATTTCACCATTTAATCACAAAGTAAAAGAGTGATATAATAAGGTGAAATCATCCAAGGGTAAGTTTCTAAACTCACTGAAAACTCCACAATTCATTTGGATGAAAAACCGTGACTGAGAAATATTTAGACACTGCTCTTTTTGCCTCCTTCAGGATTTCATTTGTTATTTAAAAAAAATAAATTAAAAATTTGTTAATTATTATTTCTGCATATATTATAAGCACAAATATTAAAATTATATACTTTCAGAATGTTCTGGAGCAAGAAAAGATTAAGCAGAATGCCTACTTACTTCAATTTCTACTAATAATTTCTTGCAGATTTCCTTCATCTGAGATCTTTGGTGACTTCACAAATAATCCCCACAACATGAGTCCCTTCATGTAAGATTTACTCAGTCTCAGGTGTACAGACTGTCCTACATTTCTACATGGAGAATACCCACAGGGAGTAGGATTAATGTAAGCTAGTGAAAAGAAAACAATATGATAAAGAATAAAATATCAGCAAATAATATATATCCCTTATTCCCTAGAATAAGTTATTTATTTTATCAAGGAAATATCCCCAAATCTCTGAAGAATTGAAAGGGGGTTTTGCTAGCAATTTAAATGCAGAATAGACTTATGCAAAGAGCTAAAATTGCTTTCCTTTGAAATGCTAAGTTTTAGAATTATTAATGTCCTTAACACTTGAAACTTTACTAATCTTCTTTTATTATGATTTCTGTTTCAAATGTATAAGCACTGTAATAATAGTTTCATAGGAAAAACAGCAACCTCACTGAGCTGACTTGATTTTGATTGTCATTGTCAGACAACAAGTTTCAAATTACTGGACTGCAGTTCCATGTTCGTTTTTTTTAATAGATAATATATATATTGGTTGTAATTAAAATGTCATTGGAAATTAATATGGGCACCTGTTTACTGACAGGTTTGATATAATGATTTTTTTATTAAATATTATTTTCATTATTATAAAAATCATAATGTTTAACAAATTTTGTATGAATTTTGTAGGTAGTGTGGATCAAATAATCAGTGCTCCTTTTTCAATTTCTTTTTGATGCTCCTATTACTGTCAAATGACTTAACAAAGGTCTGTTGTCACATATTCGTTATAATGTCGCAGTTGTATGTCCTTAAGTGCCAGATCTGTTTCTTTACTCAGAGGACTACAACTAAACATTTTGTGATGAAGCAAGTGCAAAATGAAGTGACAGTATCAGAATGAGACTGAATGTGTCAAGATGATAATTATCTAGCAGGTGAATAGGGAGAGTTATTTGGGTTACGCTGTTAACATATAGTTAAATGAAGTTATTCTGAGAATTGCAACACACTGTCCTTAAAAAGCAAATACTTTTTTGCTTCTGAGGTTTCACACTGGGGTTTCAGTTAGGTTTTGTCATAATGCCTGCAAACATAGACAACTACAAGCATTCTGGCATCAGTACCTGGAATATTGCTAACATCCAAGAAGTATTTTGGTTTTGCAAACCATTTAACAACTAATACAGAGTTAGATTAATAGGTGTATTTTAGCTAAATGGTTATTTCATAGTTACCACAAAAGATTTAGTTGTATGCATTTTTTTTGGCTCAGATAAAAAAGTGATCTATCTAGAAATCTTGTCTTAACAAACCTTACAGTCATTGAGGTTCCTATGGTATTCCTCCATGCTGAATTTATGGGGATTTTTTTGAGAGTATCATACATCTCACCACTGAGAATTACTGATTTGTAGCTTCTCATGTGAATTACCATACCCTAGTCTGGAAGTACTACATGGAATATTTATTGTTTCAATGATTTCTCTATAGTAAAAATATTTTCATTAACACCAATAACTGGTACAAATGAAAATGTCATTTTCCCTGCCATAGATACAACAGGTTGGCTTTAATTTGGAAGTGTTAGGAATATATGTCTGCTTCATCTCATTTATAATACTTTTAAAGTAAAATGACACACAGTCAGTGTCCTTTGAGGTGAGGATCTGGTGGGATGAGAGCAAGAAAGAAGAGTAGAAAAGAGGGGAGAATTTGTGAAGAAATTGCACCTCTTCCACCAGCTCTGGAAAGTTTAGTGAAAAGGTGGTTAATTAATGAAAACTGAAGGAATGTTCAAGTGCAATTTTTCCTAGCACTACTTTAAAAATGAATATATCAACAAAATTTAAAGTAAAGCTCTCTACAGATGAGTAGAAAAGAAGAGGAATATATTAGCATTACTGAATGCCTCTGATGGCTGTAAACTCAAAAAAAGATTCTATTTAGCATATTTGCATAAAAATATAATGTCTTCTGAAGAGGAAACATAGAGACTTTATAAAGGACTTCTTTCATAATTGTCCTGGTTTCAGCTGAGAGAGAGTTAATTCTCACAGCAGCCAGCATGGGGCTGTGTTTTGGATTTGTGCTGGAAGCAGCGCTGATAGTGGAGAGATGTTTTTGCTGTTGCTGAGCGATGCTCACACAGAGCCAAGGTCTTTGCTGCTTCTCGCACTGCCCCGCCGGCGGGATGGCTGGGGGAAAACACTGAAATCCCATGGATTTGTGCAGTGTGAGGAAATAAAAAAAAAGGAAGATTTGAAGTCTTGAGTTATCTAATGCTTCCTCCAAACAAAATGATGTGTCAAATCTGACAATGTACTAGAAACCAGAAGAAAAGTAACTCTACACATATGCCACAGTATTCTCCTGGAGAAGCTGGTGGCCCATGGCTTAGACAGGTACCATCTTCACTGGGCTGAAAACTGGTTGGGTGGCTAGGCCCAGAGAGTGGTGGTGAATGGAGTGAAATCCAGCTGGCGACCGGTCGAGAGTGGTGTTCCCCAGGGGTCGGTGCTGGGGCCCATCCTCTTCAACATCTTTGTTGATGATTTGGATGAGGGAATTTTGTGCACCCTCAGTAAGTTTGCAGACGACACCAAGCTGGGGGGAAGTGTGGATCTGCCGGAGGGTAGGATGGCTCTGCAGAGGGACCTGGACAAGTTGGATCACTGGGCAGAGGCCAACGGGATGAGGTTCAGCGTGGCAAAGTGCTGGGTCCTGCACTTTGGCCACAACAACCCCAGGCAGCGCTACAGACTGGGGGCGGGGTGGCTGGAAAGCTCTACAGAGGAAAAGGACCTGGGGGTGTTGATTGATGCTCGCCTGGACATGAGTCAGCAGTGGGCCCAGGCAGCCAAAAAGGCCAATGGCATCCTGGCTTGTATCAGGAATTGTGTAGCCAGCAGGAGCAGGGAGGGGATCATCTCCCTGTACTCAGCCCTGGTGAGGCCGCACCTCGAGTACTGTGTCCAGTTTTGGGCCCCTCACCACAAGAAAAACACTGAGACCCTGGAGCGTGTCCAGAGAAGGGCAACGAAACTGGTGAAGGGTCTGGAGCACAAGTCTTATGAGGAGCGGCTGAGGGAACTGGGCTTGTTTAGTCTGGAGAAGAGGAGGCTCAGGGGAGACCTTATTGCCCTCTACAACTACCTGAAAGGGAGTTGTGGCGAGCTGGGGGTCAGCCTCTTCTTGCCGATAACTAGTGACAGGACAAGGGGGAACGGCTGCAAGTTGTGCCAGGGGAGGTTCAGGTTGGAGATGAGGAGAAATTACTTCTCGGAAAGGGTGATCAGACATTGGAACAAATTGCCCAGGGAGGTGGTGGAGTCACCGTCCCTGGGGATGTTTAAGGAAAAGTTGGATGTGGTACTTAGGGACATGGTTTAGTGGGTAATGGGGGGGTGGGGGTGGGGCAACAGTTGGACTAGATGACCCTGGAGGACTCTTCCAACCTTAATGATTCTATGATTCTATGTCTATATGGGTTTTTTTGTCCTTGGCTAAAGGTATTTTTTTCAAACATCATTCATGGGTTTTGTTGTCAGTAATGAGCATGATTTGTAGACATACAGATCACGAATTTCAGTGTACGGACAATCGTGAAAACTAAGGCATTCTTTGTTTAGAAGGTACAGATCTGACTTGCTTATAATAAGAAAGAAGACATAACAAATGAGAATGGATGATATCAGAAAGAAAACTGAGGGTCCTGTGGTACCACTCAGGCCGAATCCTAAATATCAGCACTGATATTTAGGAGTGTATTTAGAATTGTATTTTCCAGATCAGATATTACCAGTATCAGATATTTATGAAAGAAAACTGGAAAATACAATGCCAAATCTTTACCTGCTTAGTTATGTAGGATACCAATCATGCGGATGTTTTCTATGGAAAACTTTCTCAGAGGCTTATTCTTAGAATCACTGTTCCGTGGATGAAGTGATCACCTAATGTTCAAGCTCACTTGAAATCCTCGGAGGAGGCATTCTCCCAAATAATTCTCATGGAACTCTTGACTCACTCTGGACAATTGTAGCACAATGCATATTGGTGGTTAAATGTCAGCAACTTCTCTAATAAGTATGTGGCTGGATAGTTCATTAGAAAGTGATGGTGGGGTTTGGTGGGTTGGATCCATTGCTCCTGTGCAGCTGTTGTTGTGGGTCAGGATTCCTGCTGCTTCCTTGCTGTAGCTGAGTAACTATGTGAGTGTCATGCAGAATGTGCCAAGATGGAATGGAAGAGGAGGCAGGCTCAGACAAAACATCGTCGTTGTCCTATAGCTGAATTAAAATTTTGAAAGTAATCCAGAGAGCTCCCTTTACACATCCTAAAATATATGGACTGCAGTTTTGGATTCAACAAGTAGGTGTGGGTAATATGTATTCAACCTGAGCAGTAAGAGGTGTTCCAAAGCTTTCTGAAAGGAACTGTATCAGGAATCTCAAAACCAAAATATGGTATTTTTTATTGTGTATGCCAACTATATAGATGAAGGAAACTGATCTTGAAAGTTCATTTTGGAGTTGAACAATGTCTTAGTTATGTAACTGGTTTACATCTGAATTTAAGGGGCCAATTCGGCCAGTTTCACTGTCCTTATCTTTGCTAACTTTTATAAGACATAAGGCACTCTTTTCAGGAGTTGTGTGTTGTTTTTTTTGAAACAATGTCCTAAAATATAGATTCAAATAGGCCACTTGGTTAGGCAGATGTTTTCCTCACTTTAAAATGAAATGACTGAAGCTAAGATTATGTCAAGAAAGATGATGTGTAGTTGTACAAGTTTTAAAATATTCCTGCTTTCAGATGTCCTGCTATTATTCCAGATTTCTGAATCAACATTTGATAGTGTTAAGAAAAATGAAATTAAAAAATAATAGGAAATAATGGGAAGAAAACAAAAACACACCCCAAAACTAAATCCCTAATAAAGATATGAACATGCTTCTTTACAAGTTCACAAGTTAAAGTTTTGACAGCTAGCCATGATGTTACAATACACTGTTCAGTAAATTTTTTTAAAGAGGAGAAAAATATCCCCGTTCACAATGAAAATTTTCACAAGCATTAAAATAGAAAAATGATTTTCTTTTATTTCACGTAAGCTTCAGTCTTCATTGACGTGAATTTATTTATTCTTGAGGATTTATGGACTGGGAAAAACACATTTCATTTAATTTTGCAAAATGCTTTTATCTGCATCAGATGTGATGGAAGACGTTTTCCTCAGTATGCATTGTTCTGATAATAGCAGATGGAAAGCAATATATTTTAGTTAACTTCTAAGCTTTAAACACACATCTACATTTCCATAGTAATTATATCACTCCTTCTAATGTTCCTCTTCAGGTAGTTTGATGGCAGGAGAGAATGTTTTCTTGTCCCCTACCAGAGCTTATCAGAAAGTTAAGTAAAGATAGAAAAAAACCTAACAGTCACATTTTTATGTGTAACATCACATTTGTTTACCTATAAATCATTCCAGTAAACAAAAGAAATGAACAAACCCATCAATGTTTTCTTAAATAGGATTCCCCACTTAAATTCTAATTCTTCTACAGTTGTATATGTCTGGATTACTTCTGGTAATATACTTACATATTTCAACAAAAATTCAACATAAAATACCACCTGTTTTTTTAGATAAACTTTCTGTTTTCTTCTTTGAATGCAGCCACATATGGTAAATTAGATTAGCATGGAAAGTAATAAATTCTGTGATAAAACATAAGATCAAAACATGGAACTTCACAGTGGATTAGTAAAGTACTTATTTTTGTTTATTTCTTCATGAGAAGAGGAAGGACTGGATATTCAGCTTGTTTCTGTTGGAAGCATTTTAATGTCCTGTTTTGGGCATGTTTATTTAAGCACTAAGTTTGAACCCTCTTTTCATATCAACAGCCATAATATTAAAAGAGTTTGAAAACAAACAAATGAAAAAAAAATTTAAAAAGTCCTCGAAACTTCACCTTTCTGGAAATTAATTGCTTCAAAGTGGTGAAAAACAAAAGTAAAAAGAAGAAAACCAAACAACAAAACCCCCAACCCAAACTAAACAAATAAAACCAGTGCCTAAGGTCTGTAAAGGAAAAAGAAGCGATGATCCTATTGATCTCAGGAGGTAAGTTTGTGAACAATTCTCTCTTTAAAATGTTCAGAGTGATTTTGCCTGTGCAGAAATGTATTTTTGTTTTTGTTCCTTATTTTTCAAGCTGTGGCTTTTTTGTGTGCAAACACCCTTGGAGGACCACTCAATTTTTAAGAAAGGAGATCTGCTCCTTCCTTACCTGTTGCCTGGCAACCAGGAGCTAACTCCCGACTTCTCCATCCCAGGCAAACCGTGGCCACTGCCCTGCAGGGAAATGGCTTTTTGTGAGGGCAGCTTCACCATTTTTGTACCTCAGCTTCAAGAGCTGTCCAGTGTACAGGATTCAACTAAGGCATTCTTCCAGGAAACTAAGAAGCTACAGGTGGTCTTACTGAAAAGTGCTATTTCTTCCCCACTGTGAAGAAAAATGGCTGAAAATGAAGGTGAAATGATCCAGCTTTTAGTACCTTGATTTTTAAACTTGCCTATTACACAGGCATACTGTTCAGGTTAGTTATTTCAGATTCTTTCATATCTAACACTGAACTGAGTATGATGTCAACCATTTATAAACGTTGATGTGCAAATTCCTAGAAACACATAACTGTTACTGGCTCCTTCATCCACAGTGGTTGTCTGCAGGGTTACTAGGATTTTTTTCCTTAAGTCTTTCATAATTCTGTACTGCTATTGACATAAGAAATAGGACTTCTATGTCAAGATGCCCTTTCCATCGATAAATGTTCTAAGTTTGTGGGGGAAAAAAAAACCAAACAAACAAAACCCACAAAACCCAAAACCCAAACAGTCTGTACCATCAAAAAAAAAAAAAAAAGTGTGTGTGTGTGTTACAGTAGATTTATGAAGACCTTTAGCATAAGTTAAAATTGCAACAGGTGGCTCCTACACACTGTACTTCTGTCTGAAATGGTGCTGGGCTGACATCCTAGAGCCAGGGTTGCTTCTTAATAATAATGACATCTCTTGAATGTAGATACTTTGAAAAAGAAGGAAGGGAAGGGAAGGGAAGGGAAGGGAAGGGAAGGGAAGGGAAGGGAAGGGAAGGGTGCAAAAGTATTTTTGAATTTTCATCTATTGAATTTAGAGCTTTACATCACTGTGTTTCTTGCTTCATTTATTGTGCCATTTCTTGTTTAAATGTTTCTATTCCTTTACAATAACATTGAAGGCCCTGGTCCTTTCCTATATAGTGTACATTCAAAGATCCAAACAGCAATCAAGTTAAATCACAAGTTGATATTGGACATTTCAACTATTAATTGTACTAATTAGGGATTTACTAAAACAATTCCTTCAAGCACATTGTCACCTAGAAAATAGTGGTAAATTGTAGTTGTGATTTATTATAAAATTTCTTCAGGGTTTTTTTGAAGGGAATTTTACGCGAGTGTTGTAGACAGTACAAATAATCAGTGCTTCTTTTTCAAAGCAGTTCTTACATTTCTATCACAATCACATAATTTGTCAAACAAATCTTTTTTAGAAAATCAAATTATGCATATCAGTTGTATAGGATCCTGTCTTTGGTCATTCTGTATTGGACTAAGAAAAAGTGAGTTTATTTATAGATATAGTAAGTACAGTAAAACATTATTTAAAAAAAACCCAAAGGTTTTAATTATTTCTAATGACATTATTAGGTGTTTGATCTACTTACCATTTTAGTAATAAATGGAAAAAGTACAGCTTATAAGTTATGAAGAAAAGTTACAATATTCTTGAAGGAAAAACAGAAAAATGCTAATACTAGTTCTAGCATTTGACAAGTATAATCCTTAGAAATATAGACATTTACTCCACAATACTTGAAAGTTTCAGCCTTATTCTCCTAGTTTCTTAGAAATTGATATGAAGATTCAATATGGCATGACATCTATTTATGCGGTACTATATACCAATTCAAAACATTAAAATCTATCCTCCTGCTGATCAAACTAGAAACAAGACACATCTGTTTTCAGTAGGGACACATCTAGTAAGTAAATCAGTAAGCCTAAAGGTTCTTACCTGCCTGCTGTAATAGTCTGTTTGGCGGTGCATTCTTAGTAGTTTTCTCACACTGAAAATCATATTTCATGCTACACTTCAGACCAAGCAAGCTTGTAGAACAGTTGGTCAAAACCTTCTACTTTAATATAAGCATAAATATTTTGTTCTTATTGCAGCTACACAAATCTACCTTCTGCTTAGCCACCTGTAGAAAATTG
Organism: Psophia crepitans; assembly: GCA_013399095.1. Classification (NCBI taxonomy): domain Eukaryota; kingdom Metazoa; phylum Chordata; class Aves; order Gruiformes; family Psophiidae; genus Psophia; species Psophia crepitans. The sequence goes on from VWZZ01005977.1 coordinate 68,750, forward strand.
TACCTAGAATTATGCAGAATGTTTGCACTGAACCTTGAAGACATGTACTCTGAGACCCATCTTGACATTCAAAGTGTTTCTAGTCTTTGAGAAAGTTTCTAAATAGTAGTTGAAGCCTTAAAGGTGTTTGGTCAAACCACAATAGCAACAATAAAAAGGGGTGCATCTCTAAAGACAGGAAACATGGAGCATATTCTGTCTTTGTGCCAGTTAGTTTGTTAGATTGTTCTTGCAAAAGCTATCACCTCTTTTGCACAGAGGCTTTTTTCCTTTTCTTTTTTTTTTTTTTTGTTTGTTTCAGTAACCAGGAGTGTTCATAGAGTTTTGAAGTCTCCAAGAACAGCTCAGTATCTTCCCTTGTGATAGAAACAAAGTAAAAACAGAAAGTCAGAGAAAGTAGCCAAGAGTGAGGGATGTGCATCAACGTCACCACCACATGGTGCCTCTTGGTTAGATGTAGGTTTCCACTTGGTATAGTGAATTTCCATGGTATGAGGGAGTGATAGTCTCATTCAATTTTCCTTTCTTTCATTTTTCACACTTTTAACATCGTCAAAGTTACCTATGATGCCTAGATTGCACTATTTGAAAGAAGAATCATAGAATCCCTAAGGTTGGAAATGATCTCCAAGATCATCAAGTCCAACTGTCAACCTAACATCACCATGCCTGCTAAACCATATCCTGGAGTGCCACATCTACACGTTTTTTGAATGTCTCCAGGGACGGTGATTCAACCACCTCTCTGGGCAGTCTGTTCCAATACCTCACTACTCTTTCTGTGAAGAAGTTTTTCCTAGTATCCAATCTAAACCTCCCCTGAGGTCCTTGAGGCCATTCCCTCTTGTGCTGTGGCTTGTCACTTGGGAGAAGACACTGACACCCACCTCACTACAACCTCCTTTCAGTTAGTTGTAGAGAGAGATCAGGTCAGGTAGTTGTAGAGAGTGATCAGGTCTCCCCTCAGCCTCCTCTTCTCCAGGCTAAACAACCACAATTCCCTCAGCCGCTCCTCATAAGATTTGTTTTCCAGTCCCTTCACCAGTTTTGTTGCCCTTTTCTGGACACACTCCAGAAGCTCAATGTCCTTCTTGTATTGAGGGGCCCAAAACTGGACACAGTACTCGAGGTGCGGCCTCACCAGAGCCGAGTACAGGGGGACAATCATTTCCCTACTCCTGCTGGCCACACCATTCCTGATGTAGGCCAGGATGCAGTTGGCTTTCTTGGCCACCTGGTCACATTGCTGGCTCATGTTCAGCCGGCTGTCAACCAGTATCGCCAGGTCCTTCTCTGTCAGGCCAGTCACTTTCCAGCCACTTTGCCCGAAGAGGACCAGTCAAGAGATCGTCACAGCAATAGCATGACCTAGGAAAAGAAGCTGCTTACTTTTGCTCTTTCAATCTGTTGGCCAAGCAATATCTGTGCTGTTTCCTCATATAAATTTATGAATGGATAACTCTCTGAGGAGGCACAGTGGCTGAGTGGCTTCTCTGTTCCTTCAGTATAGAGTAAGAGGACATCTAAGTTCATTGGATAATACTTTATTAGTTCTGAGTTCAGTACTTGAACTGTAGGTTTAAGTTTGAGATTGGTGCATTATACCTTTTTATCCTTTCAAGATCATATTTCTGAGTTACAAAGCTAAATTGCTTGCATAACACTGTGTATTTTACCCAGAGAAAGGTAAAGTTACCTCTGAAAGACAACTGCTGAGTCATGACTCCTGCGACTTCTCTGTTTCGGCATGTATTCCTATATGCTATAGACAGCAAAGACACAGAGTGTGAAAGCCAATGCTCGAGTACATAAACATTTATCCTACAAGGAGATGGCCATTTCACCTGGATGTTCAAGGTTGGTTTGCAAGCCAAATTCAGATTGTCATGGCAAGCAAGTGATATTTTGCATTCAGCTGTCATCCTGAAATCAACAAACTAAAATTATTATCATGTCATTGTCATGCCTTCACAGAAAATAATTTCGCGTTTGTAAAGGGAAAGTTAACTGAATAAACATGGTATGATGAGGTACAAGGTACCCTTTTTATGTAAGGATCAGATGGCAAAATTAACATGTAGAATAACAAATATCATCAAAAAGCTAACACCTTAAACAAATTATTTGGCTTCACTTAATAACTATTGGTTGAACTAGATCAAGAGCACCCTCGTCTACATTAGGCAGGGTGTTGCCTGCAAGCCAAAGGAAATGATCCTTCCCCTCTGTTCAGCACTGGCGATGCCATAGCTGGAGTGTCTGGCTGGGTGTCTGTGGTACCAGCCATAGTCCAGATCTGGGCTTCCTGGTACAAGCAAGCAAGCAAGGATGAAAAATATCTCCAAAAGCAGAGACTATGAATTGCTTTTAAAGTCATAAATTTAGGGCGATCAACTATTGTGACTATCGTACAAGATTGCTAGCAGCAAATACATTGATAGCTGTTATTCAGAAGAACATTGGAAAAAACCCACTCTATAATAGGAAAGACATCCTGTAGACTTTCAATTACTCATTTCTTCTAAGAAAAACCAAAACAGAAAACCCCAAAATTGCTTCACTACCCAAAAAAGTGTGATTATTTCCTTTACTGTCACAAAAGCCTACATACATTTGTCTAGCTATTCAAAATAACAAAACTCTATAGTAAATACAAAACCACAATACACTGTAATAAAAATGAAATACTGTACAGTTGTTAAAAATTGAAGCATATTGTTTTGACTGAAACTGTTGGCCTTGCAACATTTATTCATTCAAATAGCTCCACTGAATTTTGCAGGACTAGTAACACCACTCCCCAAAGGAAACCCCACAAATCTAAAACATTTGTAATTATAAAGTAGTACAAATAAGTCTAAAAGGACATTTCAGTGCTCTGTTATTTTTAGATAGAATAGTAGGATAGAATAGAATATTACAATTCAGATATTTTTCAATGTTTGGGGAAGTGTAGAACCATAGCACAGAAATAATTTTATTTGACATGACTCTATTTGAAAATTTCCTGAAAATTGTCACACATGAAATTAAGGTAGGATAGATGCAAGCACAAAACTACACCATTCAGTGATACGTCACCTCCTTCTTTACTAAAGTGATCGTTGCCTATTCCTATTCAGACCTGTTTACACCACAACCACAGACTCAGAACAGGGCACTTCCACTGTTCAAGATGTGTCCAAGTCCAATAGGCTTCACATGGGCTTTATGCATACTACTCCTATCAAAGTCAGGGGTTTAATGCTGATTTTAGAAAAGTTAGAAGTAGTCCATGGAAAAACACTTGGAAAATTCCAATTTTTAATAGTGGTACAAAAAAATCTTGAGATATATACATATGATGCATTTTAAAAATCCTTAATATTCTACATATCTAAAGTCTGAGCAACAGTAATTATTTTTCACTCAGATCTTTGTATTGTATAGTTTTATGAGAATATACACATACCCTGTTCTACTAAAATCTGTAACTTCATTTGTTTTTTACTCATACACATTTGTTTTTTACTCGCTTAGAAAGACTATTACATTACCAAGTGTCAATGTCAAATAGAAATGCTCTATTATGTGCTGTTTTATTGCTCTGTAATGTTTTGGGTGAAAACATAGCATTTTATATAGTGTACCTAATTTAAGCATAGTAGCATTTACCTAATACTCCTTGTAGTTTTTTACAAATATGGCATTAAATGTTGCAGGTGGAAAGAGCTAACACGCATCTTGGAAAATGAAAATCAGATTTTTTGCATGCATATGTCTACAAAGTATAAATTATATCCCAGAGGCAAGAGTTGCTACAATACCGTCTAAACCACATTAAAGGCCTTAATGTTGACATTTCGTTCTGTTAAATATCCAGACTTCACATTCTGTGCTGGTAATGATACAGATATCTCTTGGTAAATGAGGCAAAGAAGCTGCTTCATAGAAAATCCACCATAATATTATTATGTTCTTCTGTAAGAGTATACACAAATACTTAGATGTTTGTAGAAAAAAGAAACAAAAAAAAAAAGTCCCCTTTTGATGACCTTTGCAGGTCATTTCAGCCAGCTTCCCTGCTCAGGCAAGGCCGCTTAGAGTTGATTGCCCAGGACCATGTCTAGATGGCTCTTGAATATGTCCAAGGATGGAGACTCCACAACCTCCCTGAGCAGCCTGTGTCAGTACACTCAGTCACCCTCACAATGAAAAATGGCTCCCTGATATTTCAGTTTGTGCCTGTTGGCTCTGGTCCTGTCATTGGGCACCAGTGAAAAGAGACTGACTCCATCCTTTTTGCACCCGTTCTTCAGGTATTTATATACATTGATGAGATATCCCTGAGCCTTCTCTTCTGGCTAAACAGATCTTGGACAACTGAGACAGGTCTTAGATAGTAAAATGCTTCTAATTTAATAGCAGTAATATTAAAGTAATGCAAACAATAAATATCTGTAATTTAACACTTGAGAAAAATATAGGAAATAATATCAAATATATCAGCTGAATCCCTTCTTGCTTCAATGATAATCTAAGTGTACTATAAATGAGAAAGATATTCATGTTAATTCTGTATTTACTGGAAAAATGAAACAAACAAAATTCTGTTCATAACTTGGATCTGTTAACACAAGTATGGAATACAGCTGAAAGTAGAAGTCAACAGAAATATAATTTGATTTTTAGTGCAAGTCAGAAGTTTGAAATAATCTGAATTAGAACCAAGTTTCCTTTCCTTTATAAAAATATGCTATTTTAATTCAAGCTTGCTAAATATGCTAGCTTTCTTTAAAGTTAAATAGATGGAAACTTTAAAATAGCTACATTTTCTGTGATAAATATTTCTATAATCCTTTGAGACTTTGAAGCAAATGTTTTTATCTCTGAAAAAGGGCTTAAAATACCCGTTATTGACATTTAGATAGATTATTAGATGTGTCCTGGAAAGAGATTCTTTGGAAAACTGCTCTTTTTTTCACAAATTTTTCCTGACAAAATAAATGTTACTATATGTGTCCGTGTCTTAGAATCACTGAATGGCTGAGGTGGGAAAGCACCTCTGAAGCTTGTCTAGTCCAACTTTCCTGCTCAAAGCAAAGTCAGCTAGAGCAGGTTGCACAGGGACATGTCATCAGATTTTTAATATCCCTAGGGATGGAGATTCCACAGCCCCTCTGGGCAACTTCTGTCACTGCTTGACCACCTTCATAGTGAAAGACTTTTTTCTTACTATAAGGAAGTCCGAATTTCCTATATTCTGACTTCTGTTGCTCACTTCCTGTCTTCCCACTGTGCATTTTTCAAAAGTGTCAGGCTCTGTATTCCCTGCAACTGCCATTCCTATTCAGTATTCACTGAAAGCTAAAACATCCACTTTTCTCCGCCTCTTCTTACATCTCAAAAAACCCAGGTATGTTTCCTCACAGGGTGTCCTCCAATTTCCTGTACTCCAGCAACTGGACCATCTTTGTGACTCATTTAGCAATGGGTTGTCCCAGAATGCCTATATCTTTCTTGTACTCTAGCGCAATGCTGGACCCAGCACTCCAGACTGATCTCACCGGGGCTGAATAGAGTGGAAAGGTTTCCTCTCTTGACATGCTGATGACACTCTTTCTTATGCAGACCAAAAAGCTGTCAGCCTTCATTATCCCAAGGGCATGTTGATGGCTCATAGGTAACTTGTTCTTCACAAGTACCCTCAGGATCTTCTCCACTAAGATGTTTTCCAGCTGGCTGGCACCCAGACAATCCTGGCACATGTGGTTACTCCCCCTCAGGTGCCAGGACTCCGCTTGTCCCTTTTCTGATCTTTGTGAGGTTCCTATTTGCGCATTTCTCCACAAGAGAGAATAAAAGGTTCAGAAAAGCACCATACAGTTTATAAGCTATGCTGTTAACAAGGCAGCCAAAGACAAAAGGGGGTATGCTACAGCTGATGAAAGTCAGCTTCATTTTCCTCTGGCCAGCTTCAGGACTTCTGCTCACCGTGCTAAGCAGACAGGATGCCTGTCCATTTAGATGTATGAAACTGATTCCTTTTCAGTGTCTACACAAACCCTGGCCTTTGACATGATTACTTACAATTTGAAGATGCAATACTGCATTTTCAGCCTGCAAACATCATCCTTCACTCTTGCATTAGTTTTAAGTTGTGGTGCAGTGCAAGTGTAAGTGGATTTTATAGGCAAAGACCTGAGATGAAAGATAGCGAGAATCAAGTCCTGCACTTTCAAATTCAGCTCTAAATTCTTTTTTATTTCTCATATACCTGTCAAGCTAAGCACATAAAATTGCGGGATTAAATGTAAATGTCTTTCAAATAATGGAAACATTGTGATCATTTGTTTACTTCTATTGGAATGAACATAAAGAGCTACTAAAACCTTGTTGAAGTCAAATGCAGAGCTTAAATTAGTTCTGTAACTGATTTGAATCAAATATGCAGACGCTATGCCTGGTATTTAAATTGCAAGCAAGAGGGGAGAGCAAGCTTATAGAGCAAGTTCCCAGATGTAAAAGAATAAATAATTATTTTATAATGATATTATGACTAAGCAAGAGTTTTACAACAGTTGGGGAAATCAGCGTACCCTGAAATTAGAGTACATGGAGTATTAGAAGTCCAGGTAAAAAATAAATAACCCTAAACTGTTAAGTCAAGCTGACTTGTACCTCACAAGGCAAGTTACAATACATGAAAATTATTATTTAGTTGTTTAAAGATAAAAACAAACAAACAAACAAACAAACCCACAAGGACAGTTATGCACTGTGGATTAGAGAGAGATATATTCTGGATAATATAGACCTAAAAAGTGAACATATGTTGATATGAATAAATATGACATCAAAGTTAAAGAAAACTCAGCTTGGAAATATAGATAATTTTGGTTTCAGAATTCTGAAGAGAAGAACTGACATGCTTTATTGCAGACCTGTTGATGAGAATCACTATGTCTGTTGGTTCCCATATGACTGTGATTGTTCCAATGTAACAGATTTTACTAGAAATGGAGGAATAGTTACCTAGGCAAATGCAAGGTTATTAGTCCACTTTCACTGTTAAGAACAGTTTTAGACTAGAATTAAGAGGGAGAAAAATACAAAATATTCAGACTGAGGATGAATGAAGAACAGAATAAACTTCATCATGAACACTCTAAAGGCAGGCTGTGCCAAGCAAGCCAAATCCAAATATTGCTTTCCGTTAAGTCTTTTAGTTCCTTTTAGCGTAAGAAATGTGGTAAACCTGAGAATATGGACTTCTGTAGATCCCATCTCACCCACAGAAATTTTACTGGAATGCTGAAGGTGCTGATTAGTACAAGAAGAGAGCAAGGAAATTAAGTGAGGGGAATAAATGGAAGAAGCTACCTGGAATTTTTCTTATGAATCACTTTTGGAATTGATTGAACCTTTCTTTCATGGTCTTGGCAGAAATATTGTAAGTGCTGATGAAATTTGCTAAAAGTGGGTTTGCTGAAGAGGTTTGATCAATATATAAGAGGATCGAATGTTATAGGAAGAACTGGATGATCTCAAGGAAGGGAGGAATAGAAATGAAAGGAAATTTAGCAACAAAGATAGGAAAGTCATGCATTAGGGGACATATAAACACTTCTGTTACAAGCTGAGAATTTTTCTCTAAGGAATGAGTAAGAAATAGGTGTAATAGCTGATCCTCCCTGAGATGTGGGAATAGTTCTCAGTTTCTGAAACCTTCTGCATGCCATAGAATACATTGCAATCACAAGTCAAGACATTTTTTAAGTAATGCAGCTAAGAAAGATAAAAGCAAGTATCTAGGCCATAGGTTATTTCCTGTAATTTCCTGTAAGTGACTAATAATTACATTGTGTAAGTTACAAATAGAGTCTCCATAATAATAGGTATAATTCTGATTGCTTTTGTTATAAAAATGAGTTTGAACTCTTGTAGGTCCAGAGAAAGAATACTCTTATGATCAGAAGAACAGAAAATGTTCAAGTGGAGATTTAATCATCTTAATGTGCTTAATTTAGCGATATAAATTTGAAAGAGGATATAATGGGTGTCTTTAAATAGGCATGGGATAAGCCCCAGTGACAAAGAATTCCTATTTAGGGTAATAAACCATGTTGATTTTGGGATGTATCAGTATATACAGTTCAGAATACATCTATACTGGAAATGAAAAAGTTTCTAAACAATGGAGCTGAAAATAACCCGCTACTAGATGTAGAAAGGACAAAACAGCTTGTATTAAAAAGCAGATTGCCTTTTCTCTAGCAGTGATTTCTTCCCCTAACTGGTGTATAACTGGATTTAAGGATTTAAGAGATTCCTTCTTGTCTCCTATATTCCTGTTTAGAAAAGAAAAAATATTACTTCCATGGAAGAGGAGAAGTAGGATGCAGAAGAAAACCAGTTCTAGATGTTTTGGAGCTGCTCTTAATACAACTGTTCTCTATCTGCAGTCTCTTCTTTTAATGAACACCTAAAAGCTTATGCAGCAAATAACCAGTTAGTAAGTCTCCTATACTCATTTCCAGGACAGGATGGAAAAAAACCCAATTAAAATATTTAATTATGTACTTTGATTTCTCAGAAGTTATAGACAAGAGGAACTGAATTTAGTTTTCACTGAAAAAATAATAAAAAATATTCCCAGGCTTGTAAGGCTTAACTCTGCAACCCTAATAACATTGTTGGGGTTTTTTTTTGTTTTGTTTTGTTTTGGTTTTTTTTTTTTTTAAATTATGTGTATATATAATACACAATATATATATGAATATGTGTACATATTCATATTTTGAATATGTATATTTGTATTATGCACATTTTGGGCAGTTCAGTAGAATTTATTATTAACAGTATTATACTAGCATCAGACAGATGCACATAGGAAATAAGACGGCTGGGCAACTGGAGTTAAAATGTATCTAAGGCAGGATAGATACCACCCCCTCATTTTCTACATCAATTAAACCTTGGAAGCAAGAACAAAACCATAGATTAGAAAACAGCACAGCACATATCATGGTTTTGTAATGTCATGGTTGCAAGTATAATAAAGCCTGAAATTTCCCTGTAGACTCGCTGGTTTTATATGTTTTGCAATCTGTGCTTTATCCAAAGGATCATATCAATTTTTAAGATTGCTTTCTACATAAAATGCTGTACTGTATCATAAGTTAGGATCTGGTTAGGAGAAATAAGCATATAATCCAGAACTAATTACAAAGACAAAATATTAAATTGCTTTTTAAAAATACAAATGAATATGAAGTAAAGAGACAACTTTTTGATATTCAGGTAACTAACACTCACTATGTTCAATAAATGATGAACTGTTTTTAGCTAAGGCTAAAAAATACTTGCCGCATAATTATGCTCCTTTTTACACACAATAGAGTTGGAAATATTAAGTCTAAAAACTATCTAATAACTCAGTACTGCATGAAGCGTGGCTCTCTGATACTATTTGCTGTCTTCATAAAGCACAGCTTTTCAAAGCTGAAATCCTCAAAACCATTCAAAGTCTTTAAGCATACATCTGCTTGGAATATTATGTTTTAAGGGACAAAACAGTTTTGATAATTACAGTTCTATATAGAGATTTCTTTATTATGTATCAGTGACTGAAGTAAAAAGTCAAGAAGAAGAATATTTCAGTGATTTCATTTACCCTTATTTATGAAACATATAGAAAAATGAAATTAAATAATAAATATTTCAGGAAAGATGGAATTGATGCCCTTATTTCTAATAAGTATATTAATTAATTTAACCAGAGTCTATTTAAGAAAACATGAATCAACAAATAAGCAACGAAATTTATTTAAAGTACTCTTTAAAAAAATATATCATTTTACATAATGAAGATGAACATTTCATCCCAGAACAAAATGTCTTATAAATTAAAAAATAAGTATGTTGTCAACGTGTCAAATTGTGAATCAAGCTTCATACCTCTTCATGAAATGATTCACAATTTTCTGTAAAGCATACATAATTTGCAGTATTTAATTGATAAAGATTCTCCTTCCTAAGATACTTGTGTCCTAAAAATCTGCACAAGCTGACAAAACAGAAGATGGTCCTCAGTTAAGGTCAATTCTCTAACTCAGGTATTTATTTTATACTAACACACACAACTTTTTTCTAAAGAACGCTCTTTATTCTGTGCCCATTAAAGACCTTGGCTGGAAATATGAATCAGATTGGACACTTACTGAATCAGCTTGATATGGCTGAGCACTGGCATTTGCAATTACAGATTCTCCCTACTAGATTGGAGATGATTGGAAGAAACTGGGGACCTGGACAGAGAAAGCAAGAGAAAACCAGCAGAACTAGAAGTCTGAACACTATGAACGGTAACATTGAATGTTGCTCAGGAGTATTCTCTTGCACGCTACCTGGCTAAGGAGTTACAAAATGAAGCAGGTGATGACGGAATCTGAAAAAGATGAAAGGTCTTGTGATTGTGCTGGAATATTTCCTAAAGAACATGATTGTATCTCTCTATTTGTTCTGCACATGTCTTGTACTGGCAAATTATTGAATTACAGATATTCACTGTGTGTGCTAGTAGCCCAGAAAGCCAACTGTGTCCCAGGCTGCATCAAAAACAATGTGGCCAGCAGGTTGAAGGAGGTGATTCTGCCCCTCTACTCTGCTCTTGTGAGACCCCCCCTGGAGTACTGTGTCCAGCTCTGGAGCCCCCAGTACAGGAAAGCCATGGAACTGCTGGAGCAAGTTCAGAGGAGGGACACAGAGTTGATCAGAGGGCTGGAGCACCTCTCCTACAAGGTCAGGCTGAGGGAGTTGGGCTTGTTCAGCCTGGAGAAGAGAAGGCTCCAGGGAGATCTAATTGCCACCTGCCAATATTTAAAGGGGGCCTACAGGAAAGCTGGAGAGAGGCTGTTTACAAGGGCAGGGAGTGGTAGGACAAGGGTAATGGGTTTAAACTAAAAGAGGGGGGATTTAGATTGGACGTTAGGAAGAAATTGTTTATTGTGAGAGTGGTGAGGCGCTGGAACAGGTTGCCCGGAGAGGTTGTGGAGGCTCCATCCCTGGAAGAGTTCAAGGCCAGTTTGGATGAGGCTGTGGGCAACCTGGTCTAGTTGAGGGTGTCCCTGCCCATGGCAGGGTGGTTGGTTTTGAATACCCTCCAACCCTAAAGATTCTATGATTCTACAATTCTATGATTAATCTCATGCTCCTTATATTCCGTGTGCTCAGAGAGAAATATTGTAAGACTAAATATGAAGGAGCCTTTTGCCAGCAGTTTGATGATATCTTTTGAAATAACCGTTGCTGCAAAATGTGTAGCACTTCAAAAATGTAAGTCCTCTATATCTCCTAAAATTAGTGTTTGGGGTTTTTTTTTCTTTCCATTTACGGTGGCTCGGAAGCTGAAAATGGGAAAATGCAGAATATTGTTCGGTATTTAAGTAGTATTTTGAGTATACAATGTTCTTTATAAAGATGTCAAATACAGTACTGCAACTACTACAGTAATAATGTTGCAGAAATGAATACCTTTACTTTTAGAAATGATGTATTTGAACGGCTTGCATTATGTGTTATTTTGTTGACATCCTAAGTATGGGGAGTAGAAATCAATATAAAGTATTTTTACTTTTGTTGAAAGTGGAAGGAATATGTTCACATTATTGAAGACTATCTTACAGTGGACTGCTTTCATGCATCATTTCCTAATTTTTTAGTTATTGAGAATTACTGTCTGAACATTCTTGTAACCTCTGTTGTTGATGATAATGATCTGTAAGATTTGTAATTCTTGAAGTAAATTCAGAGTTTTTCAAAAAGGAAATCATAAGTTAGTTTTATTTTTCAAATGCGAAACTTAATGAAATAATTTCTAAACAGAAGAGAAAATTCCAAATCCTTTTGAAGTCAAGGGCACAAGGCAAGCATTTTCTCCATGGACTTCCTAATCCTAACTGAGTATGAACACATTTGAAAAGTTCTGCAAGACTGAGATTGCAATCTTGCAAATGCATGCTTCCAAGCGTAATGCTTGTTTCAACAGTCAACAAGAGACGCAGATTTTCAAAGGTGGTTAGATACCTAGCTACTAGTGAAATGTCTGGGACTTGTGACCTATGCCAGGGATAAATACAGAAAAATTCTTCTACTGGCAACAATGCAGTCTGTCACTATCAAAAACTTACACAGGTTCACCTGAGTTAAACCATTTTGTTATTTTCTTTGCCCTAAACAAGCACATACAGTGGTGGACAATGGCAGTACACATGCCAGCAGCAAACCTGGCATCACAGCTGATGAAAGAAAGTAGGTTGTGCCCACGCTGTAGACCTCAGATACACGCATGGAGGACAGAGCCGGTCTGATTTAACCAAAAAGTCACAGTATTAGTTAAAGTGAAAATAGTTTCCATAGAACTAAGTTGAGCAATGCTTTGAAGAACCTTGTTTTAAAAAAATAATATGGTGTGAAGGCTTGCAAAGTTTGGAAATGTTTGCAATGAAAATTTTAGGTTAATCATGAAGCAGCTTGACATAAAATACTGAACTGCATTTTTATTCTTGGGAGATGAGATTTGTGAACTTCAATGTTACAGTAACGGAAACTTTTGAGTAAAGTCAAAACTGCCCAAACATCTAAAAATCTGTAACATTTGGTTTGGAAAACTGCTTGTGTACAGTATGTTCACTGAGCTTTCCAAGCTGAGGCAAAACCAGCACTAGCTAGTAGTTATGCGGATCTGTCACTAAACCTGTTCTAAGTATAAGTACATTTTTAGGAGTTTTCTGATGAAGGAAAGTAACTGGTATGTTCAACCAGCTATGTTCTGAGCTTGATTCTATGCCAACTCTAACTTTGGTTGGTTATTTATTCACTTGCAAATCAGACCATTTACATACATGTAGTTTAATGCAAATGACCACACAATGTGCACAGCAGGAGAGAATAAAATCTCTCGTGTTTTCTTTTTTTTTTTTTTTTTTAAACTGTCTCACAATAGGGTCAAATAAGTCTCTTAAGAGCATGCATAATTTTAGAGAAATTTATAATTCCAATCTTTTAATTTAAGTTCAAAACCTGTCTATTAATATTTAGAATAATGTGGTTTAAATATTTTTATTACACATAGAAATATCCTGTACCCGCACTAAACACAAGATAAGAGCTAATATGGCTTGAACTGCTGTAACAGAGATTTTGGTTAGATACTAGGAAACACTTCTTAACTGCATACATGGAATAGATTGCCTAAGGAAACACTTGGGTCTCCTTTAGTGGAGACTTTGAAAAACATGTTAGGCAAAAAGGATAGGAAAGGATTATGGATAATTGATTCTATCATAGTTCAAGGAGATGGACTAGACTTCAAAGGTCTTAGTTTTTTCAGCGTTTTCCCAAGATTCCTCTGTGTGTATATATATGTATAACTGTATACAGATGTCTGGCTACGAGGGTGTCCCTGCCCATGTCAGGGGGGTTGGAACTATATGATCCTTGTGGTCCATTCCAACCCAAACCATCCTGTGATTCTATGATCTCTCTGTCATTCTACAGATAGTTTAAGTGCAAGCACTCTAACCAGTTTTATTTACTGAATGAGACTCCAAAGACGTTTCAGGACACAAAACATGAACATAGAATTTTTTTTCAGAAGAAGGGGGGGGCAGCAGCTTTTGGGGAGATGGTGTTTGTCTTCCCAAGTAACCATTACGCATGACGGAGCCCTGCTGTCCTGGGGATGGCTGAACCCCTTCCTGCCATGGGAAGTCGGGAATGAATTCCTTGTTTTGCTTTGCTTGTGCACGTGGCTTTTGCTTCACTGATTAAACTGTCTGTATCTGACCCCACGAGTTTTCTCACTGTCACTCTTCTGATTCTCTCCCCTTTTCCGATGAGGGGGACTGAGCGAGCATCTGCGTGGTGCTCTGCTGCCAGCTGGGGTAAAACATGACAGTATATAATTAATTGGCAATCAGTGAACCATACATTCAGGATCATTATCAATGATACAACAGAAGAAATACAACACTAAATATTTCCAAGTATAAATATTTATCTACATTTTAATAAAACCCCTTCCATAAGTGTTGCCAATAATCTCTACACTCCATCATCCATCCTCCATGGACTGTAAGGGGACAACCTGCCTCACCATGGTCTTCACCAGAGGCCACAGGGGAATATCTGCTCCAGTGCCTGGAGCATCTCCTCCCCCTCCTTCTTCACTGACCTTGGTGTCTGCAAAGTTGCTTACATCTTCTCGCTCCTCTCTCTGGCTGCAAAATCTCCCGTCATTTTTTTCTTCTAAAATATGTTACCCCAGAGGCACTACCACTGTTGTTGATGGGATTGGCCTTGGCCAGCGGTGGGTCTGTCTTGGAGCTGTCTGGCATTGGCTCTGTCAGACACAGGGGAAGCTTCTTGCAGCTTCTTGCAGAAGGATCCACCCGTGTGGCCCTTCTGCTACCAAAACCTTGCCACACAAACCCACAACAGCATGCAGATACCTTTTAGCAGTAAAAATTTAACAGTAAAACTAGCAATCTGTTACTGCTTATTTTTAAAAGTTAATTTTTTAACTTCATTAACAGAAAGATGTAATAATGTTGTAGAGAATATTTAAAATAGAATTTCTAAATATTCTGATGATTCAAATGTAACTGATATAATATATATGAAGACAAAGCATATTTTGTTTGAAAGAAAAAAAAGGTGTTGCTTTCAATGGCCTCATATAACTGCTTGAAAGCAATGTTGCATTTCTATTTTTCGTGATTTCATAATTAGCAGAGTGATCTCAGGTGAATAGTAGTTTTGCTTGTAAATGAATAATATATACAACAGTCTTAAATTATAAACATATTAGATTATAAGATTATATAACATGTCAAAAATTTATGGATTTTAGTACTGTCAATGCTGCAACTGTTAGCAAGTAAAACAAATAAAACGTGTTTCTTTTTTAAAAGATCATAGAATCATATAATTGTTTTGATTGGAAAAGACCTTTAAGATCACCAAGTCCAACCATTAACCTAGCACTGCAAAGTCCAACCACTAGACCATGTCCCTAAGTGCCACATCTACTCGTCGTTTAAATACTTCCAGGGATGGTGATTCATCCACTTCCCAGGGCAGCCTGTTCCAGTGATTGACAACCCTCTTGGTGAAGAAATATTTCCTAATATCCAATCTAAACCTCTCCTGGCCATTTCCTTTTCTCCCATGACATGTTACTTGGGAGAAGAGACCAACACCTACCTTGCTACAGTCTTTTTTCAGGTAGCTGTAGAGAACGATAAGGTCTCCCCTCAGCCTCCTTTTCTCCAGGCTAAACTACCCGAGTTCCCTAAGGTGCTTCTCATAAGACTTGTGCTCCAGACCCTTCACCAGCTTTGTTGCCCTTTGCTGGACATGCTCCACAGATTCACAGACTCCAGATTCACAGATTGGTAGGGGTTGGAAGGGACCTTTAGAGATCATCTAGTCCATCCCCCTGCTAAAGTAGGATCACCTAGAGCAGGTAGCACAGGAATGCATCCAGGTGGCTTTTGAATATCTCCAGAGAAGGACACTCCACAACCTCTCTGGGCAGCCTGTTCCAGGGCTCCATCACCATCAGTGTAAAAAAGTTTTTTCTCATATTGAAATGGAACTTCCTGTGTTTTGTTTTGTGCCCACTACCCCTTGCCCTGTCACTGGGCACCACTGAGAAGAGTCTGGCCCCTTCCTCTAGGCATCCACCCTTTAGATATTTATAAGCATTGATGAGATCTCCCCTCAGTCTTCTCTTTTCCAGGCTAAACAGACCCAGCTCTCTCAGCCTTTCCTCATAAGAGAGATGCTCCAGCCCACTACTCATCTTGGCAGCCCTCCGCTGGATGCTATCCAGTAGTTCCCTGTCTTTTTTCAACTGGTCAGACCAGAACTGGACGCAGGACTCCAAATGTGGCCTCACTAGGGCAGAGTAGACAGTAAGGATAACCTGCCTCCACCTGCTGGCCATGCTCTTCTTGATGCTTCCCAGGATACCATTGGCCTTCTTGGCCACAAGGGCACACAAGAAACCAAAACCTCCAACCTAAACCTCCTACGTAAGTAAACACTAGTCAGCTCAGGAAACCTGTGCTGTAAACACAAGCAAAGGTAAAGAAGGCAAGAGGATCCTACTTTTCATGGAATCATAAAATCTTTAAGGTTGGAAAAGAGCTCTAAGATCATCGAGTCCAACCATCAAATAACACCACCATGTCTACTAAACCATGTCCTAAACTGCCACGTCTACATGATTTTGGAACACCTCCAGTGACAGGGACTCCTGCCTGACCACTCCTTCAAAGAAGAATTTTTTCCTAATACCCAATCTAAACCTCCCCTGGAGCAATTTGAGGCCGTTTCTTCTTGTCTTATCGCTTCTTACTTGGGAGAAGAGACCCACACCCACCTCACTACAACCTCTGAGGTTGGTTGTTAAACTCAGTGCTAATCCAGCACTCAGTACTGTGATTTATTTTTTTGTTGTTGTTGTTATTTTTGTTTTGTTTAATTTAACAGCAATTTATGGAAACAAGGTGATTTAATACTGTGAATCAAAGTGGGACAACATATCGCCTAAATCTAAATGAGGAAACACAAAAAAGAAACATTTTATAGTCAGGGTAGCATTTTGTAATCGAAGTAACTACAAAGAAAAGACCAGAAAGACTGAGAAGATTGAAGAGAAGGCTGCTGGAGTGCTGTCAAAAAACAATGTAATCTTGAGGTAGATGGCTGAAACAGAAATGTGTGTTCTTAAATTAAAGAACTATTGTCTTCTTATCGAAAGTCCCAAGCCAGCAACAAGGAAGTACCTCCTCAGAAACGAAAGTGAGTTTGTTTTAATCAAAATACTGAATCTATTTTGGGATGTTTTCTGTTATTCAGATGGTTGATATAAGTTAAGTTAGCAGGTATAGATTGTGTATTTTGTTTTCAAACCTGGAATTTCAGTCCATTATATCTGTTTAGTGCTGATGTCAGTGAAAGAAAAGTTTTTATTAGTTAGAATTGGAAGCTCTGTATAGCCATGCTTATATGGGTGGGGATAGTATTATGTACAATTCATATGACCTAGCCTGCAAGCTGTATGAAGATCTGTTTATGGCAAACAAGGGGGAAATGCAAACTGCATAGATAAACGTAGGTGCTCAGCACAGACCTTTCTTTGCCATGCAGTCACTCTGGTGGAAAGAACAAATTGGTTTTGGTCATGTTTCAGGATAATTCTGAGGTAACAGAAGGGTCAGATAGAAGGCATTTCTACTACATCTTCTTTAGACAGCCATCAATTCAGTGATATTTACTAGAAAAGTAATTCAGAGTTCTTCCAGGATGAAGCATTTGGGTCTCAGAGAATTAATTTCATGACCACTGACTACTAGAAATAAATATTCTGATCTAAACTGAATTTAGAAGTTAACAGAGTGTTTGTGGGAGAAATACACATGCATGTGCTACCTTTTCTCTTCAGTTTTTTTATTTCCTTTTCCCTTTTTTTTTTAAATTACTTTTTTTTTTATTTAGAAGGTCGTTTTTCCCTAATATTGATTTAGGCCGTATAGACCAAATACACTGAAATAGATTTTGCACTTTCTTATGTACTAAAATAAAAATTAACATATGGATGGAGTAGACTTTATTATTCAAGGTTATTGTTCCTTAATTCCTCTTTAATTAATTGGTTATCATACAATCCTGTAGAGCATTGTCTCACTATAATCGCATACAAAGATGATAATATATTTATGCTGAATGTAAATACTCCACAGACTGATCTACCACAAAATACCTGATATAGCAAGACCTATGATACTGATACTGGTCAATGAAAGATCATTAGCTTCTGTTTACACTTATGTATTATGTTTACACTTATGTTTTTATCTCCAGATAAGTGCTTATTAATTTAAACTGTTACCTATCAGATTAGATTGGAAATATATAGAATTATTTAACACTTGCTATCTATTCTGATAGGTCTAGCTAAAATTCTTGGAGAGAGTTATAGATAACTTATTGAAAATGCAAGATTTTGTGACAACATATTTGAATCTTATAATTAAAAATAATACCTCTCTTTAGGCGTCAGTCTTTCTTTAGAGAAATTTCTGAAAAGATATATTGCAGTTTTCAGTATAATAATCTTCAAAATTCCTCCATGATCTGTTATTCTATTTAGACATATGTTTTCCTGAAAAGTATCCTTGATTAATACTGTTTTATGTGGGGTTTATGTTTCCTTATAATTTCTCTTCTAGCAGTGTTTATGCAGTGGATCATCATTATTTTGGGATGTGTTGAAGAGCAGAACTGGCATTTACATTTGAAAAGTGTGTCTATAACCAGTTCCAAGTATCTACTTAATTGGCTAAAATAACAGATAGGTTACTATGAAAAAAAAAAAAGCCTACAAAAATGCTTATTCCTTCCTTTAATGTATTTGAACAAGATTAACATAAAATAATTCATATTAGTGTCAAACTCGGAGTTTTATTTGATTACTTGTTATATTAATTTGATGGTTTGGTAATTTGAATTTATGGAGTTGATTCAGTCTTTAACATGAACTTATTTTGACTTTAGTACTATTGCATCTTTAACTTAATAAAGTTACAGTAAACTACAGTAACTAAATATTTCCTCTGGCATGTTTTGCTATCAGATCCATTTCAATAAAATCCGTAAGCAATATGGTGTAAATTCTTTGTCTTGGTTGCATAGAAACCTGGACTGTGAGTTCTAATGAAAGTTCAGAGGTAAATAAGACATCCTAAAAGTGTTTTATTTGACTTCTTGATTAACATCTGAATATTGGATCTACAAGAAGATTTCATATCTCAATAATCACACACAATACTGTACTCATGTATCCTTGAGTCCTCTAGAGAAACATATAGCCTGGTGCCAAGTAGGTAAACTCTATGTACACAGAGACACAGTGCTCAAGTGCTCAAGAATGCAACCAGAATAGCCAGAATGTGCATCAAGGAATTAACGCTAATAAGCTATTTTTAATTGTATAGGAGGAGAGCTTGGAAGTAGGAATGGTGCAGATAGGAGATTACAACACATACTGTCATGAAGAAATGGTGGACTGTATTGGACAAAATGTGAGGGTGAAGTGGACAAGTGAAACTTTGTGTTCCAGAAAATAAGGCTGAAGGGGGCCTGCCTCAAGTGTATGTGCGTAAATAAGAAAGTGTTGAGAGGTCAGCATGATTGCAGAAGCTCTCACACTTTTCCTGTGAACTTTTTCTCTGCCTCTCTCAAATGCCTGTGTAGTATTGCACAATGTATAGGGAACATTATGAATTAAGAATTACATGTCTGTGAACAGTTGCTGGGCTATGATCTCATTGGGATTACAGAGACCTGGTAGGGTAGCTCACACAACTGGAGTGCTGCAACAGACGGATATAGGCTTTTTAAAAAGGCAGCAGGGAGACAGGCCCTTGATGCGAAAAAGCAGTGGTAATGTGCAAAGCTTTACCTAGAGATGGGAGAATAAACCAGGTAAAAGTTTATGGGTCAGGAGTAATGCGCGGACCAATTTGGGTGCCATCATGATGAGTGTTCGGTAAAGACTGCCTGCAGGAAGAAGATGATGCTGTCTTCCAGCAACTAGAAGTCTTACATTCACAGTTTCTGATCCTGAGGGGAGACCTTTGTCACCCTTAAACCTGCTGGATGGAGAAAACAGGGTGTGGTGGATCAGTCCTGGCCAGCAGCTACATGCCTACCCAACTGCTCTCTGACTTAATTTCCTTAACAGACAGAACAGTGGGAGAAAATATAATGAGAAACCTCATGGGTCAAGACAAAGACAGGGAGACTGCTTGCAAGTTACCATCATGGGCAAAACAGACTCAACTTCGGAAAAATTAATTTAATTTCTTGCCAATTAAAATAGATTTGGGTAGTGAAATACGTTAAAAAATTAAAAACATCACCTTCCCTCCACCCACTTCATTCCTTCATACCTGACTGCTCTACCCCTCCACTCCCTGAGAGATACAGGGAACGGGGAATGGGGGTTGTGGTGAGACCATAGCAGATTGTCTCTAATGCTCCTTCCTCCTCACACTTTTTCTCTGCTCCAGTGTGAGTTCTCTCCACAGGCTTCAGCTGTTCAGGAAAAAAATTTGTTACAGGATGGACTCTCCACAGGCCCTGACTCCTTCAGGAACTATCCAGCTGCTCCAGCACAGGGTCCTCCATTGGCTGCAGAGCACAAGTGTGCTCCACGGTTATCTCTCCCACGGGCTGCAGGAAAATATCTGCTCCAGCACCATCAAGGACCTCCTTCTCATATTTATTCTCTGACACTGGTGTTCACAGGATTGTTTCTCACATTTTTTCTCTCCTGTGTTGCCTGTGTGGCGTTTTTGTCCTTTCTTAAATATATTTTTATAGAAGTGTCAGCAACTTTGTTGATTGGCTCAACTTTGGCCTGTGGTGGGTCCATTGCAGCACTGGCTAGAACTGACTGTGTCTTTCGCAGAGCAGCCTCTGATCTCTTCTCATAGATGTCACTCCTGCAGCCTCCACCCCTGCAGCCTCCCTGATATCAAAATTTTGTCATATAAACTGAAGGCACAAGGCAAAGCACTCTAGGATAGTTCTGGTGCAGCATTGATGATAATATCCTGACAGAAGGAATTTGGATAATTGGAGAGCTGACAAGAGAAGACACTATGCTAGACCAGTTATTGACAAAACAGAACTAACTCCTTGGTGATCTGAAACTTAAAGGCAGCCTTCCCTCTACTGATTGTGAGGTATGTGGTGGAGATCAGAATAGTGAGAGAGAGGAGAGAAAATAGCAGAGTGTGTTAAGGGTCCTTCTTGAAAGAATCCCAGGAATATGTTCCTGAAGAGAAGAGGGATCCAGGAGAGCTCATTAATTTTCAAGGCTCACCTTCTTCAAGCCCAAGAGTGGCCCATCCCAATGAGCAAGAAATCAAGCAAAGGTGACAGAAAATCTGCATGGATTAACAACTAGCTCCTGATTAAACTGAAATTTAAAAGGAAGCATAAAGGAGATTTAAGAGGATACAGGTGACCCAGGAGGAATACAGAGACACTACTTGTGTATGCATGGATGAGTTAGGAAAGGTAAAACTCATCCGGAGCTCAGTCTGGTAAGGGATATGAAAAGCAAAATAAAGGACTTCTACAAGCACACATGCAGCAAAAGGAGGGCTGGGAAAAACATGGACCCATAGCTGAATGGAGCAAGGGCCCTGGTGGTAAGGGACATGGAAAAGGGCAAAGTACTTAATGTCTTCTTCAACTAGATCTTTAGTGGTAAGACCAGCCTTCAGGAGTCCTAGGCTCCTGAGATCAGAGGGAAAGTCTGGAGCAAGGAATACTTGTCCTCAGTGGAGAAAGAGTAGGTTAGGAAACATATAAACAAACTGGACATAAACAAGTTCATGAGTCCAGACAGGATGCACCCATGAGTGCTGAGGAAGCTGGCTGATATCACTGCAAGCCCACTCTCAAATATCTTTAAAACAACATGGTGATGAGGGGAGGTTCCTGACATCTAGAAGAAAGAAATATCAATTGTATCTTCAAGAAAAGCAAGAAGGAAGATCCAGGGAACTACAAGCCATCAAGCATCACCTTGATTCTGAGAGGAGGCCCATTCCAACCTCAGTGACTCTGTGACTGTATGACTCTTCTTTAGAATCTTTAAGTTAGCAAAATACTCAGAGCAGTGCAGTTATTAAACTTGATATTTATGAAACTAGTAAACCTTTTATCCTGAAAGGACTCAAAAAAAATCAAATACTTAGTTCAGGAAATATCTACTCAGAAAAGGAAACAGTTCTCATAGTTTTAATAATTAAAGCTTGAGAGCAACATTTTCATCCCTCAGCATTTTGAAATTCTGGCTGTAAACAGAAACGTACTCCTGCTCATGAGAAATCTCAAGGTGAAAAAATGGAGCAAGTTGGATGCAGTTGCTTCAAAAATTGTTCAGCAACTGAATATATTTTCTCCAGCTTCAGCTGGAAACAGACACATTCCACACGTATCCATTTTGAGAACTTGTATTATTTTCTGGTAGCTCAAGCTATAAGCAGGTCTTTTATATGTTTGCCTTTCAGCTGTAGGAGAAAGGATGCAGAATAGCTCTGCTACATCACTGCTATTTTAGCCATTTCACAAGTTTAGCCTTTCTCTGCTGAAACACAGCATTTATTGTAGATACACATTTTTGTTCCTGATCCTTGTTGGTTAAAATAACATTGCCCATTATTTCCTCTTCTTTTTTCTCAACTTTCTTCACACTCTTCCCATACTTTCTATTCTCCATTGAGTTATGAACAGCAGCTTTGTCCTGATTTTCAGCTGGGATAGAGTTATTTTCAGAAGCAGCTGGGAGGGGACACAGCTAGGATAGATGACCCAAGCTAGCCAAAAGGGTGTTCCCTACCACCTGTTGTCATGCTCAGTATATAAGGGGTGCTGATTCAGGAGGAGGAGTCACCACTTGGGGGTAGGCTGTGCATCAGGTCAGTGGTGAGCAAATTGCATTGTGTATCACCAACTTTGTATACTCTCTTATTGTTATTGCTGCTATTTTCCTCTTCCTTTCCTGTCCCAGTAAACTGTCCTGATCCCAACACATGAAGTTTACCTTTTTCTTCTGATTCTCCTCCCCATTCCACCAGGAGCAGGGAGGGCTGAGCAAGCGGCTGTGTCGTGCTCAGCTGTCGGCTGGGTCTAAACTACAATAGTCCTTTTTGGCAACCAACCTGGGGCTCGAAGGGTTGAGGTAATGACAGATCTGGCCAGAGTGCTTTAAAACAAAGTTGTCATAAGCATTTATTATATTACATAAACAGTCACTAGGCACAGTGATGTTTTGTTCAGTCACACGGCTGTGGTGTGTAAACCCTGACTTGCTGTATGCATTCCCTGCAGTGCTGTTTGTCACCTCTGGGAGAGGGGTCAGGATTCTCATTTTGCTGTACTGTGTAGTATTGACTTATGGTATGATTACATCACTGGTCACGAGCTTAAGCTGGGGTTTGTATGTGGCATTGCTGTCATGCCCTTATCTTGGATGACATCTCTCAAAACTGATTAATAATCGCATGCAATCTATGGGGAAGATATGGGAGGATACTTTCTCCTTCTCTTTCACCTCCCCTTTTCCCTTCAGGCTAGTCACAACAGCTTTTGAGATTTTTGAAATATCCTTGGGATGTTCAAGCCAGCATGCTGCTGTTGCTGTATCTCCTGAATGTGTCTCAGGTCTTGTTTAGGATTATGTAAAATTTAATTGAAGAATACCAGCCAGGGATCTGCCCTGAAGGTGGATAGTCATGGGTGGCATGGCATGTGGGAGAATATGGGCAGGTATCTAGAGATCTTCTCACCTCCAATGGTTTGGGACTTCACTCCCAAACAACTAGAGGATGCCATTAAAGTGACAGAATATTTAAAAGAAAAATGCTGTGGCTATTTCAAAGAGTCACAACTTACCGCACTGTGCTGGGCCCTGGCCAGTGTCTACCAAACACCGCTCGATAGTAGGCAGCGCCATCAGGGGAAGAGAGGGAAAACAGAGTGACAGGCACTGTGGCTACTCCAGCCCTGGCAACAGGCACTGTGGTTACTCAAACCCAGTGACAGGCGCTGTAGCTGAGGAGCAAATAAGCAGCCATGAGGTGTTTTGCTAAGGGGCTAAACCATGAAACGGTTTCACATGTCAAAGAATTTCAAATTGTTTGGTTAAGTTTACCTTTGTACTGAGTTTTTTACATCCTTCTCCGTGTTACAGTATTTCCTCTTTTTCTTTGTTTATTCTGTTTTAATATCATTTGAATGTTTTTACTTGTGATCTAAAACGTTATGAACTAAACAGTTCATTATATAACAGTTTATACTCTGTCAAAGTGTATTTTTTAACAACGGTGATGAAATCTGAAAGCCCCCTTGTTTTAAGTGATATAAAATTTCCTAGCTGAACTATAGGTTGTTGGTTTGAAAGTGTGAAATATATTCCTGTAAAGGTCAGACAGACCTTTTGTCTTTCATTCACTAAGGAATCAAAATGCAACATTTTAAAAGCTCAGCTCAATTGCTGAGGCACATATTTTAAGACGTAAAAGCCTATTTCATGTTATTTCAGAGAACAGCATTCAAACACCATCATCAAAATTTAAATTATTTTTTTTTTTACTGAATTTGTCTCCTGTTTGGCTCTCCCTACAGCAAGAAAACTCATATGTCTATGTCAGCATATATTATTCTAAAGTGTAATTTTTACTTTACTTTGAGGAAGTGGTAGTAGCGGTTTATTTGGCTTTACAAAGGATAGAGTGAGGTTCACAGAATAAATTAATAACAATAAGGCAAATTGTTATTCTTCACCAACAACACCTTAACAATGTTCTTGAAAATCCAATGCACTAACCTCAGACTGATCATCTTGGAAAATACAGTTTTAATTGTGAACACTATTTTAATACTTTAATAAATATTTGTGAATAAATGTTTTGATGTGAGGCCACTTTCAGGAAGGAGGGCCTCATCTCATGTAATAGTTACATGGCAAGACAAATGCTGTAACCCCAAATGTCTCCTCTTCTTCCTTTTTTCCCCCAGTTTTTATTGCTGAGCACAATGTCATATGATATGGGATGTCTCTTTGGTCAGTTGGGGTCAGCTGTCCTGGCTGTGTGCCCTTCCAACTTCTTGTGCACCCCAATCCTGCTCACTGGAGGGGACAGAGTTGGAAAAACAAAACCAAACATTCTTCAGGAGTAACAAAAACACTGTTGTGTTATCAACATTGTTTTAGAACATGTCTAAAACACAGCACCATTCGGGCTTCTGTGAAGAAAATTGTCTCCATCTCAGCCATACATCAGTTCACTTTAAAATAGGTACGAAGTTTGGGACTCAACTGTACAAACATAAGTATGTAGTGACATTTAAAATATCTGAGCTCATCATGAGTGACCTTCTACATGCTGTTTAGAATGCTGAAAGTCTCTCCAAGGCCCTCAGCTAGTGCTGTGCAGATATGTTTGATACCTTATAATATCTGAAATTTCACCAGATGCGTTAAGTAATTTAATACACTACACCACTACATATAACCCATTTTAGTGGTTTTAGAAAACTCCAGAAACACAGTAGAAAGGTGAGTCACAGGTCTGACTTCATAGACATTCTTTTACCTCCTTATGTGCTCTGAAGTCTTAGTTGCCTGTAGCCAAGAGCTTTAGGTTATGAGAAGAATAGTTATCTTAATGAAATGACCTTCACTATAACTTGGATTTTAATATTAGCAGCTTTATCATAATGACTTTCTTTTTTTAATGTTTCTTTTAAAGATGTGTTCTCATTCAGAAAATCAGTGTAAAATCCTTGTGGTCCCTTTCAACCCAAATGATTCTATGATTAAGAACAATGGAAAAACAAAGAAAGAATATAGATAGGAATGGAGAATTTGAATATTTTATATAATTAGGGATTCATGTCAAGACTTCTAGTGTGATAATAAATATTGAAGAGTAATTAAATAATATCACAAGATATTTGGTTGAACAGATTCTTTTAATATACCATGGATTTCTTTGTTTTCCACTTTGTAGAAGGCGAACAGTTTACAGATGGAGACAATATGATGGTTCAGGCTAGGCTTTGGATCCTGTTCTTCTTGTACTAGATACATATGACTGAGTAATGAATCATTAGGTCTACTACTCTAGCTGATAAAATTACAAAGACATGGACTCAGACACAAATGTCACCAGCTGTTACATTTTAACAGCCTCAGTAGGAATGAAGAAAATTATGGTAAATTAAATAAAAAAGTAAATAAGTAAATATAACAGAGAAGCAGCAGATATTAAACTAGTGTAATTAAGTTCCCGGTTCCTGGATGGGGCATTTAGAAGTCTGGTTTAAACCTCTAGGAGTATCTGAGGTTTTTAGGAGTTGCATTCTATGAGCTGTTATACTAAGCAAAGGCTGCTCATGAGGGTTATTTCTGAAATCCAGTTCTTCTCTCAGGTATGGTAGGATTTTTCGGGACATGAGTAGGAGCATGAAAGCAAGTCCATGCCAGGGTTGTTGCTGGCCTTCCCTCCCTTCTTTCTCTCCCCAAAGCACATTCCTAGGTGTATTCTCTTGGGCCTTATCTGGAGCTCTTGGTTTGTGGTTCAAAGGAGGAGGTTTGCATTGTGAGTTGACGTTGCCCAGCAGCTAAGTTCCCACACAGCCTCAGAGAGATGATGGAGAGAATAGGAAGAACAAAAATGAGAAAATTAATGGATTGACATAATGACAATTCAAGAAGTGAAGGAAAAAGAAAAAAAAGAAGAAAAAACAAAGAAGCGATGCAAAGATAATTAATTACTCACTACCTCCCAAAAACAGACTGATACCCAGCCATTCTCTGAGCAGCAGCTACCTTGGAAGACAAACACTCTCCATCATCCCTTTTATTTTTTATTGATGAGTGTGATGTTATGTGGCATGGAATATCCCTTTGATCACGTCAGCTGTCCTGGCTGTGTCCCCTCCCAGCTTCTTGCCCACTCTGCAAGGGTACAGTGTGAGAAGCAGAAGGCCTTGATGCTGTGAAAGCACTGTTCCAAATATTAATAATATTAATTTAATTACAATTAATAATAACAAAACTTTAGTGTGTTATCAACACATTTTTAGTCACAAATCCAAAACACAATGTCATGCAGGTTGCTGTGAAGAAAGTTAACTCCAACCAATCCAGGTGCAGCAGAGTTCAAAACCTTTATTCTCCTAATCCTGAAGACATTTGAATCCAAGTAAAGTATTTCTTTCATCAGTCAGTCTTGCCATCTTTCTATTGATTGATTTAGAAGGATAGTCTCTAATTTACCATTTTTAATGCTAAAGTTCCATACAGCAGTGAGTGCAATGGTTGCAGGGCTAGATGAGTAAGCAAGCAGTAAGCATGAGTATGATTCCAGATTAATTAAATAGGAAACTGCTTTCTAGGTTGTCACATATCCACTGCTTAGCATACGAGCATAAATACTCCTACTCTATCTCTTACAATGTGATTTATTCACTGTTTAATATAAGTGCGAAAATAGTACTAGGAAGAAAATAAAATAATTTGTATTAGAGTGCTTTTATTCTTTTGTATTCAAATTAGGCTATTAATCAGCCAAAAATGAGAACTTCATGAGGTGGAAGGCAATATAATTCACTTTGCTATGAAGAGAGAAATTCTGGTCTCTAGTCTAAAGACTGTTTATGTGGGGTTCTTCCTCATATCTAAAAGAAAAATGTTACGTAAAGAAAGAACAAGATCAAGAACTTCCCCTGTTTTCAGGAGAGTGCCAGCATTGTTAGGTTACACAGTCACATTTTATTTTGTTCAATGCATATGTATCAGTTAATTTTGCACACTTCGTTACTCATAGTTGAGAAACCACATGGAAGTTGAAGCATCACTCCTTACACTAATAGAGTATGCATACCTTAACAGACCATTAACTGGAGACTAAAGAAAATGGTAACACTGGAGCACCTCAGGTACTTATTTTGAGGCAAGTGAATTGAACTTTTAGCTTCTTAATGATAAAACTATTAAATAAACAGTTGGACTTTGAAAAATGCAGAAATATTTAAAATTCAGCTTTCTAAGCACAGATGACTTATGAGACTTTATACGCTACAGATTAGCACACCTGGATTCTCATTGACCCTTATTTTAATATGTTAGTGAACTGCATCCCACTATTCTACTAACTGAAGAGTATGTTTGTAAATATTACCTATATTACAGATAAACATGGACTAAGGGATTTGACTTAAATATTTTCTTTTGGAGTCACAGTCTAAAATTTACTTTCTTCAAGAGTTAGATCTTGATTGTAACCTAAAGCTGAATATCTGGTGCTGCTTGGTATTTCAGTGGTTATTCTACTAGACCTCCAGCTGTCAATCTGGAAGTTCGTATGTCTTCTCTGTCCTAATTTTCAGCCTCCTGCAGTTGTCTCAAATGTACTGAAATATCCCGTATATCACTACGAGGTACTTAAGGGAAAGAATGAAGAATAGAAAGACATGATAAGAAGATGTGCTGTATTCCATTGTGAATTATGAGACAAAATTATTTCTTGTATGGTGACTGCTATGATTTTCATACCTGCAGAGTTTAGTTAGCCAGCCTTCACTATGATACTACCACAATGTACTGTTACTTGCACCTACGTGTTTGTATTTGCCAGAGATCATGTGGGAGGTCCTTAAACTGCAGCACCTCGAATGAGGTGAGATGCCTATATTTAAGCATAGAAATACTACCTTTATGTTCCAGTTATCATCAAAGGAGCAAAATAATCACTTACAGATTTCTTTGCATTTTATTGTAGACTTTAAAAATTATATTAGTTTAATGCTGTCCTAAAGGCTTTACATTACTGTTATAGCAGCAGAAATATATCACATGTTAATACTTAGAAAGCATTAAACATGGTTGCAGAAAATGAGAATTAAATTACTCTTACATCTTTGCATGAATATCCATTGAAAATGAAAATTTTGCAACCAGCCAGGGAAGTATAGAGACAAAATTTCCACAGTAACTCATTATAATTAATATGAAAATTCTGAAGGGTTTGGGGAGTTTTTGTTAGTTTTTGGTTTTGTTTTTTGATTGGGTTTTTTGTGATTTAAATGAGGAGCAAGACAATTTTATGTGTAGAAAGCTTTAGTAGCATTCATCTTGGGAAATAAACAGGTTTTGAACCAACTGTGTTTGCCACTATAAGATCCTACAACCCAGTACAGTAAAGTTTCCAAATCTTCTCTACATGCTTAATAGATTAAAATTTATTTTAAATTTTCTTCCTCTATCATTCCATGTTTGGATATTTTATGAAGTATTTTTTTTAAATCCCATTGCTTCCAGAATTTTTGGCGAACATAATTTATAGTAATAGTACTTTCCAGAGCTACAAAAGACTGAACTTTGAGTTCTTTTTGAGCAATTGGATAATGAGATTATTTGTTTTATGTTGTGAAAGATTTTTTTTCCCAAATTGCTAAAGCCTTAAAAGTTCAACTTGATTCTTTCCCTGTAACAAGTGATAGGACAAGAAAAAATAGCCTCAAGTTGTGCCAGGAGAGCTTTAGATTGGATATTAGGATAAAATTCTTCACCAAAAGGGTTATTAGCCATTGCAACAGGCTACCCAGAGAAATGGTTGAGTCACCATCCCTAGAGGTATTTACAAGATGGGTAGATGTGATGCTTAGAGACATGGTTTAGTGGTCAGTTTCTTAGGTTAACTTTTGGACTTGATGAGATTACAGACCTTTTCCAACCAAAATGATTCTATGATTTTATAATTCTATGATTTCTAATAGCCCAAAAATCTCTTATTGGCAAGAAGGCTAGAGGAGTTCATCAGATTTTTTTTTTTTGTTTGACTGTGGCTGGAAAGATAACCACAGAGAAGTATTACCATTTTTTTCCTTCTCTGCAAATCTACCATTAGTCTGTTGTGGGTTTTTTTAATATCATCATCCCTCAAATGTAGTGGTCCTGTGAGATGCACCCACCACAATATCAGCAAGGCTCAGGAGCAAGCAAATAAAAGAAACGCTTCAGGGTGATATCAATGTGAAGCTGCTGAAGTCAAGCAAGAAAAAAGTGTTACGGAGTAAATGTACCCTCTGTACTTGTGTACCCTGGGGAAGCATGGCATATTGCACCTGCAGCAGAATGTAGAAGCACTCACAGAGTGACACTTTTAGCATCAATCTAAAATACTAAAGCAGCTGACTGATCATGCAATGGAAAGGTAGGCAGCATCCTGTGCTGATGTTAGGGTTGAGAATCTTCAGCTTGCAACTTCTGAAAGATACGAATGTACTTGGAAATACAATTGGCACAGACTTGCCTTGATGACATGTCTACGAGTTTTGTCCTTTGGTTCAATAATGTCTGAATCACTTAAAAGAAATTATTCCTTCCTCCTGCAAGGCTTCATATGGTGTTGCAACAGCTTGAACACGTGTTCACTTCGTGACATAAATTATCTACATTTTTACCAGGAAGATATCCTTGGTAGAAGAATCTAAGTGACGGTTCTTCCAAGCCTAATGAGAACAGTTTCTCTGGTATGAGATAATTTTCCATATTTTTTTTTAAACAGATGCCACTGTCTTCTACAGAGCAATTATCTTCATCTATGTCGGCAGAGCTTCTTTTATCCTTTTAGCCTCTACACTGCAAAGCATGAACTGTCTCTGTAGAAGCAGAAGTCAAGAAAAAGTACTACATGATAAAGATAGCACTGTTGATTTTCTCGGACTTGGAAAACTGATCCCACGATTCTGTGCTATTCTTCCAAGCACAGAAACACCAGCTGCCTATGAATGCCAAGTATTTCTTCCAATTATCAGATGGTGTAGATACAACATAATGATATAACTCACTGTGAGCAGGGATGCTGAAAGTGCCTATGTTGTTAAATGAAGGATGGGTAAGGATGATCTTAGACTCTGAAGGAGAGTGGCGTGAACTAAGTCATGCCTGTAATCTCCATTTATCTTACCCCAACAGGGATAGCACTCTCTAGGCCAGACTGATGGTATCCATACTATGTAATTCTTGGCCCTGGATCATTTCTGGACTCCATGAGTGTGCCTATGGCCCTTTGACATAATTCCTATCTTCCAGTCTCCCTAATTCTGAGAAAGGAAAGTTGTGGGTTTCTTGGATTGTGGTATTGTTTTGTTTTGGTTTTTTTTTTGGTTTGTATTTTCACGAAATTTTCCACAGCCACAGTGTCACTGTTAGGATGCCTCCATTTGGTAATGAGTGATGATAATAATGGTTATTATTCCTTCTTTATTTTGATCTTCTTTATTACTTCAAACCATCTGATTTTTTTTTCTTCACTCTTTTATTTCCTTTTTTTCTTTCTGTTGGCTACTAGGATAGGGTATAAAGTAGAATGTAAAGTCTATGGTATGTGTCACATGCCAATAGGCATCTCTGGCATCAGGAAGTGAAGAATGCTGAAGGGGGACAATGCCAGTTACAAAATTTCCAAAACTGTTTAATGTGATGTTAAGGAGATGGAATAGATTCTCGATCCTTTTTTTTTTCTTTTTTTCTTTCTTTTTTTTTTTTTGGAGGGGGTGGTGGTGGTGGTAGTGGTGGTGGTGTGTGGGGTATTTTGTGTGTTTTTTGGCTTTTTTTGTGTGTTTTTGTAGTTGTTTTGTTTTTTTCAAATCAGACCCTAGGGTAAACTCTCTCTCCAATTTATATTCTATCATTTCTAATTTATGGCACATAGATGCCTTCTGTAAAGAATGTACACTCACACCAAGTAAGGTGCCTGTTATTCAGAAAATTTTACAAATGTATTCAATATATTTCAGCTTTTTCCTCAAACAAATTTGAATTTTTCAAAAAACATCCAAAAAATGCCAACAGATTAAGCTTTAGAGCCAACCTTATGGATAGATATTTGTTTACTGTCCTAAAGAATAACTTTTGCAAGTCTCTAGAAGATTCATGATCAAAGGTCAAACAATGCAATTTCTTGAAGATAATGTTAGGATACTCAGTGTTTCAGATCATTGTTCTTTCTGAACAGTAACACACAAAATAAAAGACAGTACAAAAGTTAAAAAAAAAAAAGCCTAGCTATTCTATTACATCTATTTGAAAAAATAGTAAACCGGTCTCCTAAATATTAATTCCTATTA
The DNA here is from genome assembly GCA_013399095.1 of Psophia crepitans. Lineage (NCBI taxonomy): Eukaryota > Metazoa > Chordata > Aves > Gruiformes > Psophiidae > Psophia > Psophia crepitans. Next base: position 100,520 of record VWZZ01005977.1, read on the forward strand.
TGTTCATTATACTGATAATAGCATTTAATTATGATGTATTTGCCATGCTGAAACTATACATTTATACCGATTTCTATTTCTGCAATGGTAAACTACTATTCAACAAGTAGATTACAATTAAGGTTGGTTTGTCAGTGGAATTTTATTAACTAGAGCAAAAACATACTGAGTCTCATAGCAAGAAATGCTTAATAAACCAGAACTTGAAATTGAAGAGTCTAAAAGTAAACAAAGAAATAACATAACCAATCAAACCAACCAACCCACCAAAACCTTACTTAACTATAAAAAAACTATATAGCTGTATAGTCATATTTCTTTTGTTAGTTCTTAGCATATAAATTCTCAAATCCATTTCCTTTTAGTCTCTATTCTGAAAAAAACAAGAAAACCTCTCTATTTTGGGAAAAAGGAATATTTATCTTTTGAACAGCAATAACAATTTTTTCCAAAGTTTACTTTCTGTAACTATCAAAACTTTTTCAGTTGAGGAAGAATCCATTCGTTATCATGACTCTCTTGTATTGATTACATGCTTATAATAACCATATGATTAATTAAATAATTAATTAATAGGATAATTATAATTAAATTATAAATAAAGGGATAATTATGTAAGAAAAGTTTAAAAACTTTTGATGTTGAGGCTAAACATTGCTCAAAGAACAAGCATATGTTTTTAAAACCTTTTTTTTGGGCCTTATGGCTTTAATCACTGCTATTTACAGTGAAAACTTTCAAGCAAAATTTCTTTAAATATTAATCTTATCTGAATACAAATAAGTGTATTAAAATCAAAATTATTTTCTTACTAATCTTTTCTAGTAAGCTGTTTTTCTTTCAGAGAAAGGGAAAAAACAGAAAAAGAAAAAGAAAAAGCAATAATAGTTTCAACCTCCTCCATATGCCTTAGTTGCACATTTTTATTGCTTAGGTTTCATCTTTACACTAAAAAAACCCACAGTACCAAAAAGAAAAAGAGTAATTTACATTTAGACATTTTGTAATTAATTTTAGTAATATATCAACAGCTGTTCAACCCTAAAGCTATAGCATTAATTTTTTACTGTAGATACTACTAATTGTTAATATGATTTAAATTACGATAATCCTTTCAGAATCATTAGTTAAGGCCTTATGGGTTTCACAGAGCATTAATTTGCCGTGGAGATTTGATTTTATTTTGTTTCGTACTCTTAGTAAAGCGGTGGTCTGAACAGTGCAGAAATATGCTGAAGGTGTCCCATAGATATTATAGCAAAAGGTAACAAGATACATATGACAGAACATTACTACTTAGTATTACACTTTGAAAGAATTTATTTTAAACAGAAAATTGTGCTAGAGAATCAACAGAAAAAGGGCTTGAATAACCTTAATTTGTCTCTCTCATGGTTGTGCATTTTGATACAAACTCAGGCAGTTTTCCCCATGTAGGACTCCTGCTTCATTCAGAAAGATCGACTACGCAACATTGCGCCTTCCTGCTGTGTGCTGTATGGCTCAGTGTCATGTACTGCAAACTGGTTCAGAAATTGCTACAAGGGAGATTTCATCGATTTCCCTATGAGTTTTCTATGCTGCTCTTCTCTACTGTGTCTGACTGCTTTAGAATCATAGAATTATAGACTTATAGAATGGTTTGGGTTGGAAGGGACCACAAGGATCACCCAGTTCTAACCCCCTTGCCGTGGGCAGGGACACTCTACGCTAGACCAGGTTGCCCAAAGCCCCATCCAACCTGGCCTTGAACACTGCCAGGGATGGGGCTTCCACAACTTCTCTGGGCAACCTGTTCCACTGCCTCACCAGCCTCTCAGTAAAGAATTTCTTCCTAACGTCCAATCTAAATCCCCCCTCTTTTAGTTTATACTCATTACCCCTTGTCCTATCACTATACTCCCTAAGAAACAGCCCCTCAACAGCTTTCCTGTGGGTCCCCTTTAGGTACTGGAAGGCCACAATTAGGTCTCCCCAGAGTCTTCTCTTCCCTAGGTTGAACAAGCCCAACTCCCTCAGCCTGTCCTTGTAGAAGAGGTGCTCCAGCACTCTGATCAGCTTTGTGGCCCTCCTCTGGACTTGGTCCAGCAGTTCCATGTCTTTTCTGTACTGAGGATTCCAGAGCTGGACACAGTACTCCAGGTGGGGGTCTCACCAGAGTGGAGTAGAGGTGGAGAATCACCTCACTCCACCTGCTGGCCACACTATTTCTGATGCAACCCAGGACATGGTTGGCTTTCTGGGCTGCCAGCACACTGACAGCTCATGTTGAGTTTTTCAGCAACCAGCACCCCAAAGTCCTTCTCCTCAGGGCTGCTCTCAAGCCATTCTCTCCCCAGCCTGCAGCTGTGCTTGGGATTGTGCCAATCCACGTGCAGGACCTTGCATTTGGCCTTGTTGAACTTCATGTGATTTGCACAGGCCCACCTCTCAAGCCTGTCAGAGTCCCTCTGGATGGCATCCCTTGCCTCCAGTGTGTTGACTGTGCCACACAGCTTGGTGTCATCGGCAAACTTGCTCAGGGTGCACTTGATCCCACTGTCCATGTCACCAACAAAGAAGTTAAACAGTGCCTGTCCCAGTACTGACCCCTGAGGTACACCACTCATCATCAATGTCCACTTGGACATCGAGCCGTTGACCACAACTCCTTGAGTGCGGCCATCCAGCCAATTCCTTATCCAGCAAGTGGACCATCCATCAAATCCATAAAAATATTCATGACATTATTTCCTGAAGTTCTTTCTTGATATTTGTATTTTTACAGAATGCGGCATGCTCTAGATGGGTGTCAACACATCCATGCTGTTGGATGCTAAAACGAGATGCCGGGTTGTTATTTTTTCCACACTGCCTGGTATTGTATACATCTTTTATATATATTCAAGACACATCTTCTGGAGAATTTATTTGCATCTACCTCTGCAGATAATGTCCCATTGGTTTAACAATCTGACAAAAATATCACTGTTTAAGTATCAATTTAAAACTGTGTGGGCTAAAAGGCACCAGTGCAGCTTAAATTGGCACACATATTTGAAGGGCTATGTAGTGAAATGGATTGGGGAACTGACAGAGCTCGAAAATAACTGAAAAAGAAATAAATTTTATTTTGAATCCGGACAGGCTCCCACCCTACTTCTCTGCAAATGAACAGGTTGCAGAAATGATACATGATATATGACGCTGCATGTCAAGTACTTACGCGTTACTCTGAACTTGGCTTTTAGTGCATCAGGAAAATAATAACTACACAAAACTGCAGTGGAAACTTCTCAAGAACTTCTTTCAGTACTATGATAATGGAAAAAAAAAAAAGATTGCTGGATTATGAAAGATGAAATTTTGACGGTTTAATAACATTTAGTGAATAGATAGTTTATGTGAAGTTGCACACTCCTAATTTACTGATAAACTTACAAACTAAAAATCAAATGAATGAGTCTCAAATATCTGAATGTCCCAATATTAATATATTGATCCTTTCTAGTTATCATATAAGGAGATTCAGGAAAGTTTAATGACACCAGTTAAGAGCTTACTAGTTCAGCTAAAGACGAACATGTTTTTGAGCTCAGAAAAAATCCTCTGTGCAATGAGAGAAGAGATGCTTACTTGGATCAATCACTTGATTGATCAATTGCTGATCCTCCAGAGAGACAGGCCACATTGTTTAGCAAAAATTGTCTATGAAAATAATTTATGGAGTCAGATTTCTAAAAAAAATATAATTTCTAGAAGTGAAATTGTTAATGAAAGTGATAAATACTAGAAAAAAAATACCATCACATAAAAAGATATTTGGGGACAAGGAAATAAGTGAGGCAAATGAGGAAATCACTACTTATTACTTTTTTAAAATAACATTTCTAAAATCATAGAACATTTGAAGCTGCAATTGACCACTGATGACCCCTTAATGCAATCACCCTTCTCAGAGCAAGGTCAGTCAAAGCAGGTTGCTCAGGGCTGTGACCAGTCAGGTCTCAAACACCTCCAGTAATTGAGATGCCACAGCTTCTCTGGGTCACGTTTCAGTGTTAGACTATTCTCACACCATAAAAGAGATTTTTTAATGTTTAAATTAATTTCTTGTGTTTCAGTTGGCGACATTTACCTCTTGTTCCTTCACCAGATACGTTCGAGAAGAGTTTAACTCCATCTTCTTTACTCCCCTCATCAGACATTCATACATATTGATAAGATTCCGACTCAGTCTTCTCTTCTCCAGACTCTCCCAGCTCTCTCTCCTCATATGACAGATGCTTCAAGCCTTTAATCATCTTCATGGTTATTTGCTCATTCCTGTATGTCCATGACTTTCTTGTGCGGGGGTTGTTTCACCCCAGCCAGCAGCTAAGCACCACATAGATGCTCGCTCAGTCCCCCTCACTGGAAAATGGGAGAGAATCGGAAGACGGAAAGTGAAAAAACTCGTGAGTCAGATACAAGAGTTTAATAAGTGAAGCAAAAGCTGCGTGCACAAGCAAAGCAAACCAAGGAATTCATTCCCCACTCCCCATGGCAGGCAGGGGTTCAGCCATCCCCAGGACAGCAGGGCTCCGTCACGCGTAATGGTTACTTGGGAAGACAAACGCCATCACTCCGAATGCTGCTGTCCCCCCTTCCTCTTCCCCCAAGCCCCTTATAAACCGAGCATGACGTCATATGGTATGGAATATCCCTTTGGTCAGTTGGGGTCAGCTGCCCTGTCTGTCCCCTCCCAACTCCCCACACATCCCCAGCATCCCACCGGCGGGGCGGTGCGAGAAGCAGCAAAGGCCTTGGCTCTGTGTGAGCATCGCTCAGCAACAGCAAAAACTTCTCTCCACTATCAGCGCTGCTTCCAGCACAAACCCAAACACAGCCCCGTACTGGCTGCTGTGAAGAAAATTAACTCTCTTTGCTGAAACCAGGACAACTGGGTAATCCAGAATTGGATGCAATACTCCAGGTATGTCTCCCTGGTGCTGCGCAGAGGTTAAAGATCACCTCCCTTGACCTGCCAGCAACACTCATCCTAATGCAACTGGGATGCTGTCGGCTGCTTTTGATGCAAGGATGTGTTACTGGATCATGTTCAATTTGTTGTCCATCAGCACCTTCCTTTTCTGCCAAGCTGCTTTTCAGCTGCTTAGCCAGCAGTGAGTATTGGCACATGGGTTTATTCCTTCCCAGAGGCAGGACTTTTTAGTTCCCTTTGTTGAACTTCAACTTTGTTCCTGTTGGCCCATCTCTTCAGCTTGTTGAGGTCCCTCTGAACAGCAGCAGAAGCATCTGCTATATTTCTATACCTCCAAGTATGTCGGATCCTGGCAATAGATGTATACAACTGATTTACCAGAGTTCAGAAGATACTGCAATTCAGAAATTTTCTATGGATATATTAAATCTTATTATGATAGATTTAGACTTTAAGTGATACACAAGTGTATAGACTCTATACACATGTGCTGAATCATCTTGAATTTAATTAATATTATGAAAATTTACAATGAGAGAAGAACTTTCATACAGTGAAACAACTTCAACATTGTAAACAGTTTTACCTGTTAGTAATAATTGAGGAATGTAGTATGACACAAATCTGACACAAGCCCCAAGTATTTCATTGTAGTGACATTTCTCTAAAGGGAATGTAGATGACATTCCTCCATGTTTGGCTCCCTCTGCTGTCTGCCAACACTATCCTCAAGCACCTGTTCATGCCTTCTGCTATGCTTGAAGACTTTGCATATTCACCTTCAATTACTGTTATGAAACAGTACTTTGAGAGCATGCAACAGGACAGGAAGCAACAGATCAATTTTAATGCCATTTTTTTAAGATGAAGAAGAGATAGAAGCAGGGTCACTCACAGAGGACTACATGGACTGATTTCGTTCAACATGTTCACAAATGACTTGGAGAAGAGAGCACACAAGGCTATGCCCAATTTTACAGATGATAAAAAGCTCATTCTACGAATTACATTGCAAATTAGTGATTTAGGAGTCTTCACTGGCATTTCTTTCATATTGAGTTAATGCCCAGTAGCAGCAGACAAAACCAAAATAAATTTGCAATCATCAAGAGGGATACTGCGAAGAGTAAATGGTTCACTTGGTTGTTAAAATTTCTGTATGCCTACTCCCTGAGTACCATGTATTTTTCTGGTTTCTGCATCCTTAGAAATATATAGTGAGACAGAGAAAGTGCGGAAATAAGATATCAATCAATTGATAATCAGTCAATCAATCAATCAATGAAGGCATCAACCTTTTGAGAGATTAAAAGCCTTCTATGACATGGTTATAGATCTAGTGGACAAGGTAAGAGCAACTGATGTCATCTACCCAGACTTGTGGAAGGCATTTGACACTGTCCCTCATGACATCCTTGTCTCTAAATTGGAGAGACATGGATTTGATGGATGGACTACTCACTGGATAAGAAACTGTCTGGATGACCACACTCAAAGAGTTGTGGTCAATGGCTCGATGTCCAAGTGGACATCAGTGACAAGTGGCATTCCTCAGGGGTTGGTACTGGGACCGACACTGTCTAACAACTATTCTGGTGACATGGACAGTGGGATCAAGTGCACCCTGAGCAAGTTTGCCGATGACACCAAGCTGTGTGGCACAGTCAACACACTGGAGGCAAGGGATGCCATCCAGAGGGACTCTGACAGGCTTGAGAGGTGGGCCTGTGCAAATCACATGAAGTTCAACAAGGCCAAATGCAAGGTCCTGCGCGTGGGTTGGCACAATCCCAAGCACAGCTCCAGGCTGGGGAGAGAATGGCTTGAGAGCAGCCCTGAGGAGAAGGACTTTGGGGTGCTGGTTGCTGAAAAACTCAACATGACCTGTCAGTGTGCTGGCAGCCCAGAAAGCCAACCATGTCCTGGGTTGCATCAAAAACAGTGTGGCCAGCAGGTGGGGTGAGGTGATTCTCCCCCTCTAGTCTGCTCTTCTGAGAACCCACCTGGAGTACTGCATCCAGCTCTGGAGTCCCCAGTACCAGAAGGACATGGAGCTTTTAGAGTGAAGCCAAAGACGGGGCACAAAGATGTCCAGATGGCTGGAACACCTCTCCTATGAAGACAGGCTGAGAGAGCTGGGTTTATTCAGCCTAAAGAAGAGAAGGCTCCGGGGACACCTAATTGCGGTCATTTGCTCATTATAAGTTAGTGTGAGGGAAATTGTGTAGCAGTTGTAGAAAAACAACAGGAATTTGCTATAGATATCATTTTTCTGCAATAATGAACACTATATTCAGCATTACTTTGCATCCTGTGGTAGTATAGGAACTACTCTATTCAGTCTTACTTATAATTGAAAAAAAGATTGACAACTGACCTGGAGAGCAGAAATAAATATAATGTCAATATTTTATTCTACAGACCAGAATCTGAAGAATTTAAGAATAAAATAATGAATAGAGAATATGTCTGTCATCTTTTTGATTGCTCTGCTTCACCTTCAACGTATGTTTACAGCACTAAGAGATCTGATTATTGAATATCACAAATAGTAATTAAGATTGAAGTGTGGTCAGTCTCATAATTGTAGCTCAATCTACATGCTAGAACAATAATTTGGGATTTTCTAGATTACATTGGAGTGCCAGTCAAAACATCAATGACTGGGAGGTTTAAGCTCCAATATGAGCTCAAACAGTGAACCATGATAGCAATGTAAGTATACATTGTGGGATTATTTTCTGTGAGATTCTCTTCATTTTACCTCAACTCTTCTCCTTTTTTTTTTTTGTTATGATATTAAAGTAAAAGAAACCAAAAGCTGAAACATAAGAGGATTGCAACATTCTTGTTGTATTCATCAACAGGTACATCAGTTCTCAAAAGTACCATTGACAAAGATGGGAAGAGTTCATAGCCAGTGTTCCTTATGCCCTGGAAATGCCTAGGTTCATAAAGATCATGTGAGGTTATTTGCAGTCAGCATTCTTATCACACTTTCACCTCCTTCAAGTATTAATCAGGGAGACAGAGGAATCAGATACCCTGTCACGACTAAAAGAAGGACGAGGCACTGATATGATTTGTCTTTAAAACTGTTTTATTTTATACTAGAATGGAAGATTAGAATCAGTACACTGCTTTTGTTGAGAGAATATAAATGTAGTTAACTTGTCATTAAGAACTTTGGGAATTATATAGAATACCTGAAAGGTATCTTCATCAGAAACTATCACATGTCATCTAACAAAAGGTGTCTTCTATAAATTATTATAGTAATTGAAATAATATAATAAATTATGCAACACAATAATAGATAAACATGACAAAAGCATTCAGTAATTTGCTCAATACTTTAGATAGTGAAACAATACAAATCATGTTTTTGCAAATGCTTGTCTTCTGCACTGAACGCCTTATTTGGCTATAAACCTACCGCTTCATAATTAGAAATACAATTCTTCGTTTATTTAAAAACTGGCAGTAATTATTCTCTAAATAGATAAAAATTCGATGTGCAAAGAGGATATTTTGGAGGAAAAAAAACACTCCATCTTATTTATTTCTGTTTCAGTGGTTTTCATTCATAAAGACCCTACTTAACAGGTGCCTGATTCCCAGACAAGAAACAGGACATATCACATGATCAGTTATGACTGATCACTCATGATCAATCATGATAACGTATTACTATTTATAGCAACCAGTTGTGTTTGCTATAAACAGCATATAGTAAACACGTGGCCAAAAAGTAGCTGAATCATGGTCAGAAATTAAAACTAAAATAATGAGATAAATGATCTGAAATGAGTGATTTTATTTAGTTACATCTGCCCTATTTAGTTTAGAGTGGTCATCTTTTTTGAGGGAAGCTAATAATTTTCCAACCATCTGCATTTGTTGCCATGGAATAGAATGAGAAAAATGCAAGAAAAAACTTTCTTGTCAGTATATTAAAATGCACTATTTGTAAAGAGTTAATGTATTTTTGCGTTACCTGAAGAATTACTACAAACTAATGTTTATATAAACAGGCAGTAAGCATTTTGTATTACAGCTTTTTGTTTCACACTTAGGTCTTGAAGTTCGGTTTCCAAATGTAAAAAGAGGCTAATGTATAAAAGCACTGTGATTAATAAATCACTCCTGACTATTATAACAAGCATTTGGATCATTTTTCTGTTTTCCAATTAAGTACCTGTAACCCAGAACTGCAAAATATAAACTGGAAAATATCTGTCTGGATTTATTCACTTAGATGGATAATTAAGTCATACTAATTCTCTTTACATGTAAATGATACATATTTCTGAATGGCATCAGTAAACAAATGAAGAGTAGTAATGCTAGGTACTTTTAAAAGAGTGGGAACAGAACTATAAAATATAATCTACTGCTGTCCTAAATGTGTAGTACATAGTAAGTAACACTTCTGATGGTTGTGTCTGGTTTTAAATGACCGGATTTCTTCAATACTCTACATAACATTTTCAATGACCAAAGACCATTTATTGAAAACCAATGGTTATGTTTGGAGTACAGACGAGTAATTTTTCTAATAATCATGGAGACACCGGATCATCTTATAAAATGCAACTTGACAGTGACACAACCTAGGAATGAGTGGTTTTTCTGGACAAGCAATTTGAAACTGTCCAAAACCAGCAGTTGTATTTAAAAAGAAATTTCACTCTGTGTATATTTACCAGACTCAGAAAAAAAGGATTATGTAAACCTTTTGGAAAAGACATTCACACACAGCTAAAGTACCAGAAAATAAAGTACACAATCAAAAGTCTAAGTATGTTTTAAAGGGTTACATACTAGTCCTTCAAATATAGAAAAGTATCATTTTTATCCAGCGGGAACACGATTGGTTAGAAATATAATCTGTCACGTACACCGACAGTGAAACTACTTTCAGTAAGTATGTGTAGGCTCTAAAGGCAATGCAAAACAATCCAACACAAAACAATTTGTTTTCAAGACCTGTTGACATGAACAAAAACCTCTAAAATTGCATGTTGAATGGGGCTAAGAAGAAATTGAATTCCTTACTGCAGCTACACAAGTCACTACCATAAGAAACTCAGCAAAAAATAAATTTTATTTTATACAAAAGCTTCTAGTTTGCTAAGTGGAAATGAGACAATAAATTCTTATCCAAATAATCTTTGTTACTTTCTCATTCAATATTAACCTTATATGTGTCATGGTAACTAGAATATTTCAAATAAGGAGCAAAATGTCGGTTATAAAATAAGTTGACTTTCATAATACTTCAGTAACTTCTGCTGAGGGATATTTTGTATATTAATAAGCATGTTGGAACTAATCAGGAAAAGAATTTCTTATGATTATAATTTAGTGAAGTTTCTTAAATAAAAAGGGGCAACATTTATATATATTTACCCTATTTTGGTCAAGAATAATAAAGAATAAACACATGTGACCATATTTCTGCTATATGAAAGAATACCAGCCAAATATCAAGGGCAGGTTTAGTTACTAAGCTACACAATTTCTCATGTTATGTTCAGTGGTTTGAAGCAATAAAGGTCTGTTTCACTTGTCTATAAGCAGAAATGTATTCCCATCTTGTCTCAGCTAACGACTTGGGGTAGCAAATTGGGTCTCTTATCACAGTTCTAATTTCATCCTTTATTATGGTGCATTTTCTGGTCAGTGAGATGTTCAGTAGCATCTGAGCACTTAAGCAAGAAAGTACTATATATTCTAATGGTAAATAAATGATAGATATTTAATCACCTAATCATAGCTACACTGAAATCAAGAATATAACCATGATGACTTTAGCGCATTCTAGATTTTATTCAATCAATTATGTAAAGTTCTGGTTTTCCTGGAGTTAAACAGTGTGAAGAACTGAGAGGCCACATGAGAGAAACCTTGCTTCCCCAGCCTCAATGCAGAGGCATGTGCAGCACAGCCCTGGCACAAGCGACACATGCCATGCCTTGCCACAGCTGCTGGCACCCTCCAGCTACCACTGCAAGCAACCTCCTGTCCCACCGTGTGCACATTAGATGCACTGCTTATGCTCAGCTCGCTCAACACACCAGGCCTGAGACCCTCTGTGTACTGCACGTGGGTTACTCTCCCACCAGGAGCAAAACCATGACCATAGTCTAGAAGAAAACTAGCTGTTCTTTGGCAGAAACAGGAGTTAGAAATGGATGATAACAAAAGGAGAGGAATACTTTTTTTTTTTTTTCCTGTGGAGACAGAGAGCTAATGCCATATTGCTTGTGGTGCCTTCATGTGGCTTCAAATTTCAAGTTTACTATTCCACAACATTACCAGGCTACTACCAATAATATCCAATAATGACATGAAATGGACATTGTGAAGATTTTGTGTGCAATTAAGTTAAATCTGGATTTACTTCAAAGAACAACAACAACAACCCCTCACACACAAATAAACAACTTTTTGAAGACTTTTAAAATCAGTCAGATTATGTATATATTTGCTTGGAGTCAGGGGGAAAACAGTTCTTGAAATATTTGTTAACACCCACTCATACAGATGTGAATAAGTCTGTTCCTCGTGTAGTTCTGTCTTACTCAGCCCTTTGTCGAGGGATAATCCTTGGTGTTTCTTATTTCCTTCCTTAAGTTCAAGTGTGGTGGGCTAATCAAGCCACATGCTGGATTTAAAATCATAAGTGACACATTTTGGAGAACTCTCGCAAAGCTATATTTTTTATTTGCTAAGGCAGCATTTGTTCCACATTTTTGGATAGATGAAAAATATTGCTGTCTTGTAGATGAATGAACAAAAAGCAAGGAGGCAGCACGGCAAGGTGTGAGGGACGGGTTATGTACTTCATGGAGGAGGAAGACAGAACTGTAGAGACTGCTTTTGGACTGGGAATTGCTATCACTATTTAGTAGCAACTGAAGTAAAATTCATTCTTTCTTTACATTTTTACAACACCTTTAGAGCTGTGTGCAACCAAACAGAAAATACAACACCTAATGTACACAAAATATTAAGAGGGATATTGCCCATATGGCTTAAAAATTAACCAAAAAATGTACGACAATCAGCAACCCATTTTCTGTTGAAGAATCTTTGAAATACTGTCTCTTTATTTTTTGTCTTTGCTACTCCAACCATTCTAAACCCAAGAAAAAAACCCTGATTTACTTTCCTACACTGAATCCTGAAGTGCCTAATAAAAATATGCATTACCATCTGGATCTCTTAAGTCATATTGTTGATATTTTGTGGAGTAATTTTTCTTTCATTCTTATTTTGCTTTCATTTGAAGCATTTTTAGTGTAGAATGTGATGTAACGGTGTAGCCTCAGTTACCTGAGGTATTCTACAGTGATAATACTGACAGTAAATATTCCTTCTTGTATTGTGCAACTTAACTTTATCTTATTCATCCAGACAATTACTTACGTGAATGCTATCAGATAGTAATAATTCATGTAACAATAATAAATGTTATGAGCACAATTAAAAAGTTTGTATCATTATAAAGTTTGTTAACTATACATATTGTCAAATAGTTATCTTCTGCACTTGCTTTCCATGAAATACAGTTTTCTTAAGCTTTAATGATATCTTAGTATTTCTCACAGGAAAAAATGAATCGATGAATAAGGATCTTATATTTCTAATTTAGTAATTATGATAAGGAAAAAACCATTCATTTTAGTGGGCCAGGAATGTATGCTTACTCTTCAGTGAAACACAATTTTTAATTGAGGCAGATACAAGACTTCTTTGTCCCCCTTTGACTATTAATTTTTTAGAAATCTATTAAGAAGGAATTCTGCCAGGTGAAAGGCCTCAATTTTATTGTTCTGGTGAAACAAGTGTGAAAGATGTATTGTCATCACACAAAACCATATAAGAAACAATTAAAAATCCCACTGCTGGTGCTTGTATTCACAAAGAGATGCAGTTTCCTTCAAAATGAAAGAAGCATGAACAACACTAACATACCCATTAGCAACTTCAAGTTTGGGATTATACTTCTTCTCTTTTGTCTATAAAATACATGAATAAAATTTTGAAGGGGTTTCTTAAGTCTTCCATATCATTTTGATATCCTGTAATGCTAAAAAGTCCCTCAGTATTGCTACCCATTAAGTGCATGAAGAATATAGAAATCAATATGGATGGATGGACAGGAGAAAACTGTATAATAGGACTGTCTAGGCTTGCTTTTACGAGTAAGTAACAACCATGAGTCCAATTGCCTCCAGACCCTTCATCTAAAGAGGAGATTTTGGAAACAGAGCACCAAAATCTGAATTATTACACCAATTTATATTATGATTGAGATGTATTTACTTATTAAGTGGCATGTATCAGTTTTCCTCTGTGCAAGTCTTCCTTTTGCACATTTAAATGCATGTCATGAGCTTCAGCAAAAAGGATTTTTCTCCACATATTTTTGATTCATTGCTTCATTTAATCTTTAGATGTCATGTAATGAGAATAATTCTGTCAGTGTTAGCTGAGTAGAATAAAGTATCTATCCAATTCAAGCAGTTAAGCTTTGCTCCCTACGGCTCTGCCCCCTTGCCCTCCCCTGTTCACTCACTTTTCTAAGGTGTTAAGGAGGAAGCTGTGGCAAAGGACAAGGTTAGTGTTCATGTCACTAAACCACTGCACACCTCTTCATTGCTGCCCTTAATACTTAAGAGTTGATCTACTACTCTGATCACAAGGGACAGATTAATTTCCCAGCATGAATATTTTTGTGCCTTTTGATGCAACTATTTCTTCTTCCTCTGTATCACTGAACTTTTCAAGTCTTACTCATACAGCTTTTCATACACTGAGTTTCAGCAGTTGAGCGTCTGTTAGAAAGCCAGAAGCCGTTTTTTGATTTGCTGCCCAGTGTTAACCCACCAGGGGCTGCTGTAGACTGTGCAATGGACCGTGCACCAGCTGGGAATTGCTGGGACCATATGCCAGATGGAATTTTATCCAAAATGCCTACTGCAATGAGATAAGCCTGTTGCATATTTCTCTGTAGTTCAGCCAGCCACTGGAATTCGTGATCTTCTATGACCTTGTAGTCTCAAAAAATGCTCTGCTATGACAAATTATGATTATAGCCTCTGTTATTTGTAATATAAACATTGATAACTCTTCTCTTAATCAAGAAACCTTCTTCATCATATGAACTCATCAAAATGTTATTGACTAGAAAAATAAGAAGAAAGAAGGAATTATTCAAAAACAGTAACCAATGAATTAACATTGTCATATTTTGAGAAACAAAATACTGCCTAGGTAATCATTGAATCATAGAATGGCCTAGGTTTGATGAGACCTTAAAGATCACCTAGTTCTAACTCCCTGCCATGGGCAGGGACACCCTCCACTAGACCACATTGCCCAAAGCCCCGTCCAACAGGACCCTAAACACTTCCATCATTTCTGAGTAAATTTTCTGTATAGAATCTGTCGACATTTTCTGATGACTGAAGTTCTTGATTTTTTGTGAATTTAATACATATTCCTCCAGAAGTCATCAGACATGCAGCTGTCCTGAAATATGACTTTATTTTCACCTTACTGAACTATGGTCCTTTTTCTGAAGATCATCTTCACTGTAATACCCAAGCTTCTAAAAATTAACAAAACAGTAAATATTTTTTGATTTAAACCTGTGAGAGATTCATTTTGTCAGGAGTGCTAACATTTTAGCTATTTGAGAAGAAATGTTTTTAGAAAAAAATGATATGAAAACAGGCATAGCAATTTTAGTCTCTCAGCAGCAGCTGTAAATGTATTGTGGTGATCTGCAACTGCTGCAGATTTTTACCCTATTATGGCAGTTAGTAAGCCTTGATAATGCAAGAATATGCCAATGCAAAATTTTTCATTGCTTGTTAAAAGGAAAAAAATATAAAGAATTTGCAAATGTCCACAAGTTCAGGAAAATCATACTGAAATCATCACCACAACCCTTCATGAAAAATGTAAATCATTTACAAACAGAATTGAGTAAGAGCCAGACTAAAAGACCAATAATATTTTCATCAATGACTAATGCACATCTTACTCAATTCAAGCAAATAGATTTCAACTTGCAAATTTAAATCAATACAATGTGCCTAAATATATATAAAATTTTTTTCTCTTTCTGATTTTGGGGTCTGAGGTATGCTATTTTTACTGTGTGTGGTTTACGTGGCAAGATTTTGGTAGTTGGGGGGAGGCTGCATGGGTGGCTACTGTGAGAAGATGCCAGAAATTGCCCTCAGGTCAGATAAAAACAAGTCCAACCACCTTCAGCACAGACCCACCACTAGCCAAAGCTGAGCATTGGTAGTGCCTCTGTGATAACGTATTTAAGAAGGGAAAAAAATGCTGTGCAACAGCAGCTGGAGAGACATGTGAGAATATGTGAAATGAACAACTCTGCAGACACCCATGTCAGTGAAGAAGGAGGGGGAGGTGGTGCTCCAGGTGTTGGAGTAGAGATTGCCCTGCAGCCTGTCCATGGTGGAGCAGACATCCACCTGCAGTCTGTGGAAGACCTCACACCAGAGCAAGTGGATATGAAGGAAGCTGTGACCCTGTGGAAAGCCCACACTGCAGCAAGTTGCTGGCAGGATCTGTGACCCCATGGCAACTCACATGGGAGCAGGCTGTTCCTGAAGGACTTCACCTTGTAGAAGGGATCCACACTGGAGCAGTTCATGAAAAAACGTAGCCCATGGGAAGGACTTACACTAGCAAAGTTCATGGAGGATTGTCTCCTATGGACCCCATGCTGGAGCAGGGGAAGAGTGTGAGGGTGAAGGAGCAGCAGAGAAAAAGTGTTATTAATTAACTGTACCTCCCATTCCCTATTCCCCTGTGCTGATTGGGGGGAAGGAGATAGAGAAGTTGGGACTGAATTTGAGCCTGTGAAGAAGGGAAGGGTGAAGGGAAAGTGTTTCTTAAATTTGTTCTTATTGTCCTCGCTTCTTAATTGGCAATAAATTAAATTAATTTTCCCCAAGTTGATTCTGNTTGCTCTTGTTATTACTTTCATTTTATTATTGAAAGAGCATCTGATCTCAGTTTTGTTTGGCCAATATTTTGATAGAGACCTCAGCCATAACTGTAAGTCCAAGAATGGAGCAGTGTGAGAGCAACAGTTCCTGTAATGATCCAGAGTGTTCGGAAGCATTCAAAGCAATGTAGTGTTTCCTGATGAAAAAAGAAGGAATTTTAGTTGTTTTTTTTTTTAATGTGCAAAAGGAAGATGTTTTCTAGCTGTTCAGTAAAAAACAGCCAAAATTACATTCTGTGCCATTACAAAGCAAAACACATACAGGGGAAAAAAAAAATAAAAATATATATATATAGTTAAAAGTCATAGGCATCAGCAAGATGAGGGACAAGAGACTCCAATAAGGGGGGGTCATCCTGACTGACCTGAATTTCTATTAGAGATACTCATGTGTTACATNGTTTCTTAAATTTGTTCTTATTGTCCTCGCTTCTTAATTGGCAATAAATTAAATTAATTTTCCCCAAGTTGATTCTGTTTTGCCCATAATGGTAACTCATGGCTGTCGCTTAACCAATGAACTTTTCATTATATTTTCTTCCCCTTCCAGTCGAGAAAGGGGATTGATAAAGCAGCTTGATGGGCACCTGATGACCAGTCAGGGTCAAGCCACCACATTTACAAACAGAAGTTATTTCCCTTCTAACACAATTTATTATTATTATTATTATTATTATTATTATTATTATTATTATTATTATTATTATTACTACTACTACTACTACTACTACTACTACTACTACTACTACTACTACTACTACTACTACTACTACTACTACTACTACTACTACTACTACTACTACTACTACTACTACTACTACTACTACTACTACTACTACTACTACTACTACTACTACTACTACTACTACTACTACTACTACTACTACTACTACTACTACTACTACTACTACTACTACTACTACTACTACTACTACTACTACTACTACTACTACTACTACTACTACTACTACTACTACTACTACTACTACTACTACTACTACTACTACTACTACTACTACTACTACTACTACTACTACTACTACTACTACTACTACTACTACTACTACTACTACTACTACTACTACTACTACTACTACTACTACTACTACTACTACTACTACTACTACTACTACTACTACTACTACTACTACTACTACTACTACTACTACTACTACTACTACTACTACTACTACTACTACTACTACTACTACTACTACTACTACTACTATTAATATTGCTCTTGTTATTACTTTCATTTTATTATTGAAAGAGCATCTGATCTCAGTTTTGTTTGGCCAATATTTTGATAGAGACCTCAGCCATAACTGTAAGTCCAAGAATGGAGCAGTGTGAGAGCAACAGTTCCTGTAATGATCCAGAGTGTTCGGAAGCATTCAAAGCAATGTAGTGTTTCCTGATGAAAAAAGAAGGAATTTTAGTTGTTTTTTTTTTTAATGTGCAAAAGGAAGATGTTTTCTAGCTGTTCAGTAAAAAACAGCCAAAATTACATTCTGTGCCATTACAAAGCAAAACACATACAGGGGAAAAAAAAAATAAAAATATATATATATAGTTAAAAGTCATAGGCATCAGCAAGATGAGGGACAAGAGACTCCAATAAGGGGGGGTCATCCTGACTGACCTGAATTTCTATTAGAGATACTCATGTGTTACATGACCCAGTCAATTCCTTGCTGTCTAATTGCAGATCACAAAGAAAAAAAATGAGCTTTTATAGTGGAGACCAGGAAACGGATCTGTAAAATTTTAAGTCTGCCCTTGTTTTTTTCAAATAGTTAATTCATATCTTCTTTTTCTTATTGTTTGTATGTGCATGAGGAAAAAAACCCATAATCATTTCCTAATGGTAACCATAAAGCTGCTACTGAATTATTTAGCAGAGTTTTATGTTATGCAGTAGTTCCTAAGGGATACAATTTGTGTACTATCTATAAGTGAAGAAAAAGAAAGCAAGATATAAGAAAGATGTGGTTAAAAGCTTCAGCATGAACTGGAAGAGTACAATTATTTTGTTTGTTTGGTAAGTTCTGAGAAGGATGCGGCTTATTTTCTCATGGAGCCTGAGGTGGTGCTAAACAGCTATACGTTGGCAAGTGAGATTTCTGACTTCAGTCAGATACCCATAGGTAGGTGCAGGCATTGAAGGTGCTTCACCCTGAGGTGCAGAAAGACCCATATATGTTTAACCAGAAATTGTAGCAAGATGTTTTTAACAGCAAGCTTGTCTTCATCTATGCATATAATTCTCATCTGGGTGATTAACTGCAGCTTCTCTCAGTCATGATTTCCACATATCCACAGGCTTTCTTCCTTGAGGCTTTAGACTCTCTGAAGAATATTAAGCACATGATCTCACTTTGTTATCATTATATCCTGCTATGGAATTTATATTAGGGAAACTTCTGCTTTAATATTGTTTTAGTTATAAAAAACAAGAATTAAATTAAAATACATTTTCTCCTTGAATTTCAGAGGAATAAAATATTTTAATCTACCTGTGTGAAAACAGGTATTTTGGGGGTGGGGGTGTGCAGTTAACATAGAAGCTGAAACCAGATAAGGTTAGTTCTGATTTTTGTTCACTTCCAATGGAAATATTTCTGTACATGTAATTAAATGAAAGTACAAAATTACACATATTCATTCATTCATTCACTCACACGCTTCCACTCAATCTCACAAAGTACTTTCATTTAGTGACTTATTTTCATATATTGTAACTTCTTCTGTGACTGACATAACTGTTCATTTTAAAAAAAATGGACTCAATTTTCTATTTGAAAATTCTCCTGGGATTTCAAGAACGTGGTTTTTTGTTTGGTTTGTTTTTTTGTTTTTTTTTTTTTTTTTTCTCCTGACCATCTGATCTATATTTAAACTACAATAATTCATGTCTGGTGGGTTGACCCTGGCTGGAGTCCAGGTGCCCACCAAAGCCACTCTGTCACTCTCCGTCCTTAACTAGACAGGGGAGAAAAGGTGTAACGAATGGCTCATGGGTCGAAACAAGGACAGGGAAAGACTGTTCAACAATTACCGTCCTGGGCAAAACAGACCAGACTTAGAGAGGAATTCATTCTACTATATTACCAAGCAAACACAGAGCAGTGCAGTGAAAAGTAAAACCAAATTTTAAAACACCTCCCCCCACCCCTCCCTTCTTAACTTCACTCTCGATCTCTCCCTGCTGCCCCCCCAGTGGTACAAGGGGTCGGGGATGGGCATTAAGGTCACTTGACCACACATTGTTTCAGCCGCTTCTTCTTCCTCAAGGGAGGACTCTTCCCCTGCAGCAACGTGGGGTCCCTCTCATGGGACACAGTTCTCCTCCATGGGTCCTTTCCACAGGGTGCAGACCTTCAGGAGCAGACTGCTCCAGCAGGGGTCCCCCACGAGGTCACAAGTCCTGTCAGCAAACCAGCTCCAGTGTGGGCTCCTCTCTCCAGGGATCCACAGGTCCTGGCAGGACCCTGCTCCAGCATGGGCTTCCCACGGGGTCACAGCCTCCTTCAGGTGTCTCCACCTGCTCCAGCATGGGGTCCTCTACGGGCTGCAAGTGGAATCTCCACCCGCCGTCATCCCTCCTCCATGGACTGCAGGTGGACATCCTGCCTCACCATAGTCTTCACCACAGGCCACAGGGGAATCTCTGATCCAGTGCCTGGAGCATCTCCTCCCCCTCCTTCTTCACTGACTTTGGTGTTTGCAGCATTTCTTACATCTTCTCACTCTTCTCTCTGGCTGCAAAAGCTCCGACTGTTGTGGTTTTTTCTTCTTAAATCTGTTACCCCAGAGTCACTGTTACTTCTTAAATCTGTTACCCCACTGTCACTGATGGCCTCGGCCTTGGCCAGCGGCTGGTCCGTCTAGGAGCCGGCTGGCATTGGCCCTATCAGACACAGGGGAAGCTTCCAGAAGCTTCTTGCAGAAGCCACCACCCCTGTGGCCTCCCCACTACCATTATTTAAATTCTGCCCTAATAATCTTTATGGTATTACTTAATGCTTTGGAACATAGTAAATCCCACAAACACATATATAACTTCAACTTAAGGGCATGTTTTGTCACAAAATTCCCTTAAACAGCTGCTTTCACAGTTGCTTAAATTCATTTACCTCTGACATCCTAGTTTAATTAAGCCTATATGGCTTTAGGCAGTGAAACTATATGTAGTTATCAATTTAAAAGAATTTCATAATTTTAAAAGTAAATGTTCTACAAGCATGGCAAAAATCTTAAGATTTATGTAAGTAAATTTATTCACATATAATTTTTATAGTAGTCATTTTCATTCTGGATAGAAAACAGAGATGGAGGGCATATTTTCACATTTTATGGCTTGTACATGCAGTACATATAGATTCCATTTGTCACCTTTCATGCTTCACTTCTTGAAAAGCTCAACAAAGCATCACATCTATCCTAAACAACAGAAGTCTTCCAGCCCTTTAGAAAATTTACATTGTCTGAAATGTTAATGGACGCCTATATTCAATTAACTGAATTTCACACCACCAATTAGATTGAACTGAATGTGTTGAATACAATATGAATTCGACAACAAAGGTGATGTTAAACATAGGCATTTTTATTATTTCAGATACCATGAGGTATGTGATACCTCCACAAAAAAGCTAGTAGATGTTGGACAAAAAAATGTGGGAAACCTCCATCTGTCTGGATTTACTTCAGGAAACTAGGCAGATTACCCCAGGGTATCTCACATGATACTAGACAATTGTATTTTGATAAGAATACAGTCTCTACATATAGGCAAAATGAAATCCAACTTGTACACACAAATTTTATTCCCGTTTGTCCTCTGTTGTTTCATTTATTCCGTGTTTATGGCCGTAAGGATAATCTCTACTTCCAGCTTGCAGAGGAAGGTTTCTGATTTTTAGGTGCCAAGTAAGGACGGTTAAACAACTGACAAAGTTCACTCCTTTGTCACATTAATTCCAAATTGATTCTGAGTCAAAATTCAGACGGACTTTAGTCAGCTTTATCTAAGACACATTAATTCAAAATGTCATTCTCATTTCTCTGTTGGGAAGAAAACGCACAACCATTCTTTCAACACTTCCATCTTCCCCAAAGTCTTTCACAGTTGTTACCAGTACTATCAAAGAGACCATAAATTTAAAAAAAAAATAAATAAAATCTTTGTTTTAAGAGTCTCTGAAAACCAGTTTAAGCATGTTTCATTACATCTTCTAATAGTGTTGACTAAACAAGCTAAAATCCATAGCGAGCTAAACTTTGGTGCAGGGGAGTTTACAGGAGGGTTTATGGAAAGAAAAATTATTACATTTCCATGTTTCTTCCCAGCTGGTTGACTATGAACATGAGAGGATCACTTACCTTCTCTACTCTGCTTCTGCACGATCAGCTGCCTCTTGGGAAAGGAATAGAAGGGAAAAGATCTCTTCCACTCAGTAGGGAGATAAATACATGGTTTGGAAAACTATATATTGTGCAGGTCCTTATTACCATGTACTGAATATACATTCTTTATTTACAATTTTTTAAAATTTGCTATTTTTATTGCATGTTAAAGTCATTATTAGAAAATCAGGTCTTGATTGACTTCCTTAGTCAATATATCTACACTCATAGAATCATACAATGATAGAATCACTAAGGTTGGAAATGACCTCTGAGATCATCAAGTCCAACCGTCAACCTAGCACCACCATGCCTACTAGACCATGTCCTGGAGTGCCACGTCTACATGTTTTTTGAATGTCTCCAGGGACGACGATTCAACCACCTCTCTGGGCAGTCCATTCCAATGCCTCACTATTCTTTCCGTGAAGAAGTTTTTCCTAATATCCAACCTAAACCTGCCCTGACACAACTTGAGGCCATTCCCTCTCATCCTGTTGCTTGTTACTTGGGAGAAGAGACCGACACCCTCCTCACTACAACCTCCTTTCAAGTAGTTGTAGAGAACCATCTGATCTCCCCTCAGCCTCCTCCGGGCTAAACAGCCTCAGTTCCCTCAGTCGTTCCTCATAAGATTAGTTATCCAGTCCCTTCATCAGTTTTGTTGCCCTTCTCTGGACACGCTCCAGCAGCTCAATGTCCTTCTTGTATTGAGGGGCCCAAAACTGGACACAGTANCCCAAACCTGTAGCGCTGCCTGGAGTCGTCGCGACCAAAGTGCAGGACCTGGCACTTGGCCTTGTTAAACCTCATACAGTTGGCCTCGGCCCATCGATCCAACCTGTCCAGATCTCTCTGGAGACCCTTCCTACCCTCAAGCAGACTGACTCTGCCTCCCAGTCTGGTGTCATCTGCAAACTTACTGAGGGTGCATTCTATCCCCTCATCCAGGTCATCGATAAAGATCTTGAACAGCGCCAGCCCCAAGACCAAGCCCTGGGGAACGCCGCTAGTGACCAGACACCAACTAGATTTAACAGCATTCACCACAACTCTCTAGGCGCATCCTTCCAACCAGTTTTCAACCCAGTGAAGAGTGTGCCAGTCCAATCCATGAGCTGCCAGCTTCCCTAGGAGAATGCTGTGCGAAATGGTGTCAAAAGCTTTGCTGAGGTCCATTTAGATGACATCCACAGGCTCTCCCTCATCTACTAGGTGGATCACCTTATCATAGAAGGAGATCAGGTTGGTCAAGCAGGACCTGCCCTTGAGGAACCCATGCTGGCTGGGCCTGATTCCCCGTGCATCTCGCACCTAGTGAGCTCTGTGTCTGCTTCCTCTGTGCCTGCTTCCTTTCATCAGTTATCAGAAAGGAAATGAAGTTGTACAAAGCTGTAATAGTTGGAGTTTGTGCAGTAATGCAATTAAAGCAGACTGTTATTGAAGTGCAAATATATGGGTCATTAAGAAGTTGCAATGCTTTCACTTACTTTTTCAGGAAACGTTCATCTTAATACGGCTGGTTAGCTGAGAATGAGTAAAAGCACACTGCAGACCAGAGCTGTACACTTAGCTGTTATTTAAATAATACAATCATTCTAAATTTTGTGGTAAAGTGGGATCATGAAAACACTCTGTACAAGCTTAACATGATTTGTGAAGAAAGCTCTGTGTAAAGCAATGGCCACAAACAACTTTTTAACAGAGATATTAATTCCAAGGCAATTTACTTAAAAGGTTGATAATGACACGTCTGAGACTTGACTGTTTTAGGAAAGCCAGACGCAAAACAGAAGAATAGCAATTTGACCCCTCTCTGTATCTGGTGAAGCCACCCATTAAAAACATCAAGTTATTATTCATCCAGATGTCTCAGGGAAAAAAAAAAAAGAAAATCATATGCTTCTGTCCTTGGTGATTTTGTTTTTGTTATTTTATCCACTTCTAATATGTTTTAATCCCTTTAATTAATAGAACCATAATCCCTTCTTTTGTTTCTTTACACATCACCGATTTATACAGAGCAGGAATAAGTGGAAAATTTTGTCACATGTTTTAAATTCTAGCAAATTCTGGCAATTTAATTTGCAGACTTCAGGACAAGACGGTATAAGGTCATGTAGTTTATGGAATCACAGATCATTCCACGTCAGAAAGTTTGTACCTTGACACTCATGTCAATTTCTTTAGAAAGCAATTACAGAGGCTTGACAAGTCAAGAGCTTCAAGAAGCAACAAAAGACATCACAGGTTTTTGCTAATCCCATATGCAACATCAACTGTGTAGCAGACTAGTACCATCTGTTAAAGAAACAGAAACTAACATCACAAATTTATGAGAAAATTTTCAAACAGCTGATATAAGCCATATTCCACGGGGTGAACTTGCACATAGAAATCCTTGCATATCTCTGGTACAGACAGAACCACAGGCAACCATACGATGAATGCTCTGCCACGTCTGACAGATGTCGTATGTGGGGCTAGTATGCATCCATATGCTGCTCTGGGGCTAAATCCCGTGTATATGAGGCAGCTGCAGACGATAAGCTGAAATGCCTTCCTAAGACATGCCCTGGCAAGTAAAACTCAGCCAAGTCATTCAGCTGAGATCATTATTTTCCAAGATACTTCATTCTGCTTTAAGACTATTGCAAAAACTGATGCTGCAGGTATCCATGGTAATAAGGGTCTGATATGATTCATCTTAATCTCTCCCTTCCTAATATTGAATTGAGGAGTATACCCTGGGATTTACTGCACTGAATGCATGCATTATATGGTGAAGTCTAAATGAGCAGATATCTATATGAAGACTTTTAATGACTACTGTTGACCTTTAAAGGAAGTAATGAACACATCAGGAGCAAAGCTTGAATGCATATCTATCTGTGAGGGTAAATTTGTCTGAAAGGTTCCAAGGTTGTTTCACTGACTACAAAATCTAAAATAACTCTTCAGAGCCACACATAAGAAAAGATATTTTCCCTTTTCCACTGTGTCCATGAGTACCTCTTCTTTTTCCAAAACAGTTTTAACTTGTGATTCACAATGTAGCTATTGAAGAAGCTGATCAGACTTCTGATTATTTCCTCACAGACACTTTGGCAAAGTTCTTCATGGCTAAGCATGTACACATGAAAGCATCCACACATAAACAAATACCTAATGCCAAATGCCTATACATGATATTCATTGATGTTATGGTCAATGAAAAGGTAGTCAAGAAAATTGCCAGGGCTTAATTCAACAGATTAAGCACAAATTTCTGGTGCCATTTGAGTTGTCCAACAGCCAGCTCTCCACCTGCCTGTCCTAAAAAGTTTCATGTTCACCAGCCTTCCTTTAATCTCTCAAGTAGTTTAGAGTATTTCAAAGAACAGTAAACATTTGTGCAGGTAGACTTTTCTTCTTAGGTCTGATCTCATAATTTTCCTAATTTATACAGTTAGCACCTTATATACCTTACACTTCCCCATTTCTAAAGAAAATGGATAATTTGTTTAAATCAGAAGTAAACAATTAGGATATTATTTAGTCAACTGGGCAAAAGACGTATTTGATCTGTAAAAATATATCACTTCCAACATCCATTCCAGTTTGAGTCATAATAACTTCTACAGAGTTCATCACATATCAGCTGTTTTTGATATGCGCGGTATGTGTAAAGCTGCACATACCAAGTACTACTGAAGTGTTGATCGCGGTTTGTTTTAGCCGTTCTGCAGATTGGCTCAGTGTTGCTCTTTTTAAGGTCTCAGTAACTGTGCAATCCACCTCTCCTGAACTCACATTTCTTCACAGTACTTGTACAAATGATTTTGCTAAGAGGGACACAAATCAGATGTCATCTAGACAATATATTATCTTCTCAAGTCCTTTAATAGATGGGATTTAACTTTAGGGACACAGAAACTTTGAATCATAAGCTTTTAGATATTCATCTGTTTAAGCCTACGTGGCAAGGACAGACTGTTTATTAAAGAGTAGGTATGTGTCAAAAGCCCATGCTGGCAAATTTTAAAATTTTTTGGCAATGTTGACATTTTGTAAATTATACATTGTGTACCCATCTTCTGGCCACAGGCATGGCTCACATTTGACTTTTTTGCTAAGTTCCACATTTTTTCTGTTTTTATATATATGTATGCATATGTAAGTGCATAGATGAGTGTGTGTGTGTGTGTGTATTTATTTATAACATTTATTCCTATGTGAATTTTTTCAGTCATTTTTCAATATAGATTTCTGTGAGCTGCAAAGATCTTTACATTAAAAAAATCTTCATTACATAAATGGTCTTGCTGATGCTCAAAATATGCTATCCCACCGTCAAATTTTTCTAACTCAATATGAAAGTTACAGTCAGATTATCTTTTTTTTTTTCTTTCCTTTCCAAATTATTCCCATTAGTCACTGAGCTTGAAAGGAAGGTAGCAGAGAGACAGTACATTTGCTGGACAATTTGTCAAGAAAATAATGCTAAAATAATGTAAAAAGTTAAGAAACATTTCAAGTTACATTTTTGTGTAATTTTAATTAATGACTAGTTTAGAAAGTCTGTTGTTTTCCTATGAATTGTAGTCCAAATAAATATGCCATATTTATGTTAATTATCTTTCTTTCCGATTGTCCTGAACTCCCAGCTGTAGGATGTCCCTGTAGGGTTTTCCCATTCCCTGAACTGACGTTTTACCAAGCACTCACTTTCTTCTTCAGTTTGAAGTGTATCTTTTGTCCAGCTTCATCCCTTCTCTGCCTTCTACTTCCACAGGAGCATCTCTTGACTAGTACTGACCTGGCCACCTGTAGATATAGTAAAGTATCAAAGGCAAAGTCACATATTTGTCCTTAGCACTTCAAGATGTTAAACAGAGACATTACCAATTAACTTATATGCCATTAAAAGAAAGAATTTTAATATTGCAGCTACTGTTTGTAACATTTAGAATTCTTTATAAATAATTTTTATTCAACATGATTACTTTGCTGAAACGGTACTGAAGGAAACTTTTACTAGTTGTTGATTTTGATGAGTGTGGTCTGACACTCCTCTTACAGTCACAAACAACTGCAATGATGTAAAATTTTGAGGTACAATCTGACAGTCTATTGAGGCACACTGGTTTTTTACAAGACACAGTTCAACCAATATTTATGTGAGATTTTTTTAATGGATGATATTTTATCATAATACGGTCCAAGGAATAAGGAATATTAAAGTGTACATTGTGAACTCTGTTTTATTTGCAAAGCCTAATGGCTCTAGTGGTTAGATGAAATACATGAACTACAATTCCAGATCTCTTAAGTCTACATTAACAAGCATTTTTCATATAATTTAATCTTAATCCTGAAGGAACCATGTCTATTTATTAGAGACCAGCTATAACAAAGTATTTTCACAGTACTTCTCTATAGCACCCCAAGAAAAACAAGCAAACAACTATAATAGAAAAAAACAGGTAAACAACTAAAACCAAAACAAAAGTAACTAATTAATTTCACTAATTGCATGCACAGTTTTTAAAAATTTTGTTACCATATTGCCTATGCAGTATAACTAAGACCTAGATTCAGCAATGTATTTAAACAAGCAGATAGTTTGCATCATACCTATCAAAATCTAAAAAGATATATAAGCTTCAGATAAATTTTTATGTTCCTAAAAGTTTTCATTGAAAACTTGAATATATAAATATTTGTTGAAAATTCAAAAACTTTCATGGAACATGGGTGTAGATTTCTACAGGTAGACTTTAACACTATTCAAGTGCCTAATATAGGCACTCGCTCAGCTAAATGCCTTCATGAAATGCAAATAGGAACAGCTCAGTAATACAAGCAGACATCTGTGCTTCTCTTTATTCATGTGTGCATGTATACATGCTTGGATATTTACGTATCCCCTTGGCCTAGTACTCACTGCATATTCGTGTGCATTTATACTATGTATTTGTGTATACACATGTGTATATGTGCACACACAGAATCACAAAATTGCAGAATCACAGTATGGTTGAGATTGAAAGGAGCCTCTGGAGATCATCTGGTCCAACCCCTTTCTCAAGCAGGGTCACCTAGATCCAGTTGCCAAGGACCATGCTTTTGACTGTCTCCAAGAAGGGAGACTCCACAACTTCCCTGGCCCTGTTTTCTGATGACCAGAGGGACTCTCCTGTGTTTCAGTTCGTACACATTGCCTCTGGTTCTGTCACTGGGTTCCACTGAAGAGAGCTTGGCTCCCTCTCACCATGGTGTCCAGCAGGACTCCCAGGTCCTTTTCTTCAAAGCTGCTTTTCAGCTGGGTGATCCCCAGCATGTACTAGTGCATGGAGCTATTCTCCTCTAGATGCAGGAGGATTCCTTTTGCTGAATTCCATGAGGTTCCTGTGAGCCCATTTCTCCAGCCTGTGAAGACTCCTCCAAATAATAACACAGACTTCGGGTTTGTTAGCCACTTCTCCCAGTTTTGTGTCATCACCAAATGTTCTGAGGCCAGATCATTAAGAAAGATGTTGAACAGGACTGGATCCTGTATTGACCCCTGGAATATACCACCAGTTAGTGGCCTCCAAATGGGCTTTGTGCCACTGATCACCATCCTCTGGGCCCAGGCAAAGCAAAATATATACTGTGTCTGCTTCACACTCCTTGTTAAATTATAGTAGGCAAGCAAAATAAATGAAGAAGCCCATTTGAACATATTCTTCTTTCACATTGGTAGAAATGTACTTTTTTCAGCATGTTAAGACAATCTTACAATTTATATGGATAAGTATACAGTAGCACAAAACCAAAGATATAAAACTAAAAATGAGTCATAGAAAGGGGTAAAATAATACAGGCACAGCCCACAGTGTGTCAAAACATTTTCTTACAATCATTTTGATGGGAGAAAATAACATATGAAAAGTAGTAAAATCATTAGAAAAGGTGACAGAAAAAGGGAGAAAATAGTTTTGTTGTCTAAGGTCAAGTCATTTTGATTCTTTCCTTCTCATTAGTTCTTCCGTACCTGTGTTGTGATAAATTTCTGGTTTCAGACTATGCTGTCTTCTCTGAAAAAAGAAATTAAAACATGCATTTTCTCCTAAGGATGGTGCCTTACTCAAAAGTTCACCAGAATATTCCCTCATTTGTTTATCCTCTCTCATTTTTTACTTTCCTCAACAAAAGAAAGACCCACATTCAAAACCGTATATCCTTATGAAAATCCAAACCTCAAATTCCTACAAATATGGTATATTTGGATATAGGATATGGAAAAAAACCAATAAAATAATTTTTGTGAATATTCTCCTTTCTATGTAAAGAAGATACACATTACATATAGAAATTATCAAAAGTTTGTTTGTTTTTTTTTCCTGAGTATGTCACCACCGCCTTCTCTTCTCAACCAAAATACTGATAACCTAGATGAAATACAGGTGACTAAATTTGCAGTGAGTGACACACCCAGAGGATACATTTATATGTAGCCAGATGATGAGGGCAGATACAATCATATGCCTGGTGATGCTTTTCCTTTGGTCATGTAATAGAAAATAACTTTACTGTTATCATATAAAACGATATAACGTGTCTTAAAAGCAAATAGAATGTTAAGGGAATGTACGTGTTCTGTTGGTGTGAGAAATCATTGCCAGAGTAAAAGGCTGATGAACAAAAAAGTGCTAAATGTGTGATGAAACATAATACTGAATTGTAAAAAATTTATGTGAAAGCTTTCCAAGGTTGACTAGTAAGGTGAAGAGCCAAAGGTGGTGTTTCTCAAGGACATCAGTAACAGGCAAGCTGATGTAGTGCTGCATCCACAAATCAGGGTAAAAGGAGAAGCAAAAAGGTGTAATATATCAAGGATTCTGTAACTCAGCTCATACCTAAAGGGCAGAGAGGTGGGAGGAAGCTGCTCATTTGAGCGAACAAAGGCTTCAGAACTGGATTCAAGGTGAACAATAACAAAACCCTTTGAGAGAGATTTTTCAACACTTAAAAACAACTGATGTGCCCATACAACTTCCTCTTCTAATCATACAATTGGGACTGGACTCCCAGTTACTGCTGCAACTCTGTAACTAGGAATGAATTATTTGTATGTGAATGGTTATGTGCGCTTTGCCTCTGCGTGTTTATATTGATAAAGTGAACAGAAAGACTTCTGAAAATTTTCTTGCTGGATTATGTCTAATTGCAAGACATCATGGTATTTTCATTTTTGCAACAAATAAACTTGATCACATGAAAGAGATGATACACACAGGTAGGCTTTGCAGAACCAGCTGAGCAATAGTGTTTTGACCTACCACAGACACATGATTAAAAACGGCTTCCCTGTGAAGCCACACGTAGTACTTGATGGTTAACACTGATCCTAATTTTTGAATGGAATGCATCATGCTCTGAAGCTATCTATGTGACTTTATAGGTTATGTAAGGAAACACTCTTACTTAATCTAAATGCTTAATTTTCAGACAGATAAAGTCAAGTGGTATGAATCCTACCCTAAGCACTCGAGGTAGGTTTAAGGCACAACAGTTATATGCCTTTGGAAGAGTCCACTGTGAAGCACTCTCAAGAGAGATAAAAGTTGAGGGAAGATTTTGAGGAATTTTAGATGCCTGATTTCAGCCTAAGTCCCACAGTGTACCTAATAATTCTTCTTGCATCTTGTGTTACTCTTTTTCTGTGATGTAAGAAATGTGGATCTTTACAGTCTTCAGCCTACTATATTTTTCTGAATGTTACACTGTTCAGTTACACAGCATGGTGCAGTAGTTTGCACTGTGCGTGTCTTCTTACTGTAAGATTGTGAAGACATTTCCTTCCTGCCTCTCATAAGAAGTTGATTTCAGCGGATACATTAATTTAATCCATTTGGATCTGTTTGAAGAATAATTTGCTTTTTGTTTGAAAGAATTTCACAGATTTTATGGAGTTATTTAGGGCTCATCCCCACTTCAATTTTAAGCTTTGCATTAAAACACCAACTTGTGTGATTTCAATTTTTTCCAGAAGAGGCTAAGAACCGGTCACTTTTACTGTAAGTGCTTACCATTCGCAACATATCCTTCAGTGTGGACAAATCTAAAAAAAGTATTTAGTAAAGTTTGTTTAGTTAATAACTTCACAACATTTTTGTTGAGAGTGATCTACATAAATTGCAGATGTCTGTGACTGATTTTGTCACCTTCAGCTCTTCTGAGTAGTTACTATAAAAGTAATACTTATTTCATGTCCATTAAATAAATTGACATAATTGTTGTATATGTATATGTATATGTATATGTATATGTGTATGCTATGTGTGTATTTTATATACATTTTACCATAAATGGTAGCATTACTGTCCAGTTCAAGCTCCAGTGGAAATCTCAGAATATGAAACCCCTGGACAATATGGGTGGAAGGCAAGAATCTCAAAAATGTGTTTTGCCCTAGAGAACACAGTGGGAGAAGATGCCTCTGACACTGCCATTTAGTCATCTGCATTCTGTCCCTGATTGTGCAGTTACTGCCAGGCACATTTCCATGTATATTACCAACGGCTACAGCTTTGCATTTTTTAACTTGCAGTCATTTTCTTCTTTTTATACAATAGTTTAACTGTTCCTGCCTGGTTTCCTGTAGCAGCTGCCCCAGCATCTTCTCTGAATGCCAAGGCTGATTCAAAACAGAGCCAAAGAAGTTGTTTCTACTTCTTGTTCCTTCTCCTTTTTTTTTTTTTAATTTATTTTCTTAGCTGTTCCAAAGGCATTTAACTTCCGTTTCCATAGATCTGAGCAAGAGAACATCGTGTTCCAGTTTGCTAACTTCCCACGTATGAAAAAATAAGGAAACGTTTGTCTTTACAGATTGTTTACTTTTCATCATACTAGATGCAAGGAAAATGTAATACACCCACAAGCATATGCACATACACTGTCACCTTGGAGATTCAGTATTGTAAGTAGGAGAGCGATCATGTACTGAAATCCAGATAGCACACTTGGCCAAGGCCACTTTGACATTTTAAGTGTACATCTTTGATGGAATTTTTACTATTAATTACATGGCCTTCATGAATTCCTGTATCGTCTCGTTTCTACTGAAACTGGATGAAGCGCCCTTTCACGTCCTATGAGAGAAATTCAGATTGAAATAAACAGTGGGAAACGTGCCCCTTCTTTTTTTTTTCTTTTTTTTTTTTACTACATTGTCCCTACAAGGTTTTGAGCTAACATGGAGCAAACTAGTGCTCCACTGCATCACCTGTGTATTCCCACTTGCTTTCCCTTCAATTATCAAGAGGGAGAACCTTATCAGAGGAGTAATGACAAAGTAACAACGCTTAATGTTAGAGATGGGAG